>JALGPY010000005.1:97652804-98137804 GCA_023055425.1 Linanthus parryae | reverse complement strand
TTGTCAAAGCACATGATGATCCAAAATTTGTTTAACCTAATCTTCAAACTATTTTTGAATAACGGGAGGGGCTCTCCGAGCCTGGACCCTCGATGGTCACCTTCGTCTTCATATATTTGTCGTAGAAAACTGACATGAAAAGTATGATGAATTTTGAACCGTTCTGGCAAAGTGAACTTGTAGGCGACATTACCTACTTTCCAAACAATCTCAAAGGGACTATCATACTTCGGAATTAGCCCACAATGCACTGACTTGCTTGAAATTTTCTTCCAAATATGCGGGGTTATCTTTAGCAGCACCTTTTCGCCAACGTCAAACTCCAAATCTTTGCGTTTCCGATCAGTGTATTTCTTCACCCGTTTATGCGCTTTCTGCAAACTGTCTTGCGCTTCTTCAAGTAACTCTTGTTTCTCATGTGATGCCTGGTATGCCGCAAAACAATTGCCACCCGATTTCTACTTACCAATTTCCATGAAGTCACCGGTTGCTATCTAAGGACCATCTCAAACGAGCTCTTCGTGGCCGAAAAAGATGCAAATTCTAGTAGATTTTTGCACTGTCTGGAGGTGCCAACCATTTTTTGTGACTCGCATCTCAATCCACCGGCTGCAGGGAAAAATAAATGACGAGCTTTTTAAACAAGGAAGTCGTCCTCAATATAGAACCGTTGAATCATTCCATCTTTCACTTGCTGCAAGAGCTTTCCAAAGAAACATCCGTCAAAGCAAGGGCCTTCAACTTCTCGGTGAAGTCAGCTTATACACGAGTGATCACATAGAGATCCACAAAAATTACCTTCGGAGTTAGCACATCGGCTGCCTGATTGTGCTTCCCGGGTTTTTGCTCCCAAAAAAAATCAAACTCGGCCGAATATGGTAGCCAACGAGCTTGCTTCAGGTTACCTTCTTTTTGGGTCGTGAAATAAGTATTTGACACATTATCCGTGCACATAAAATATCTGGCACCCAGTAAGTAAACCCGCCAAACTTGCAAACAACGAATGACAAGAACCATCTCTATCTCGTGATCCGAATGCCGATGCTCAATAGGATTCAACTTCCGACTCTCAAAAGTGACTGGATGAAATTTTTGCACCAGAACATCGCCAATCGCCTTATTAGAAGCATCTCTGTGCACTTCAAACTATAATTTAAAACATGGTAAAGGGAGGAGCACGGGCCCAGAGGAAATAGAAGATTTGGACTTCTCAAACACCTCCATGCACGAATCTGTCCACTACGACTTAGCATCCTTCTTCAGCAAATTGGTATGCGAGCAGCACACTCTGATTATCCTGCATTGAACTTAATGTAGTAGTTGGCAAAGCCAGCGAACGACAGTAGTACTAGTACCTTCGTCGGGACCGACCTTTCCACAATGGCCTTCACTTTCTTGGGATCCATCCGGACTTGGCGATTTCTTACCTGATGGCCTACAAACATAATTTCCTTTTTTGTTATGTTATAAATGAAAATATCATCTAAATACACTACTACAAAGTTCTATAGCATGTCACACAATAATTCGTTCATTAAATTACAGAATGAAGCAGGGGTATTCCTCAAGCCAAACAACATGATAAGGAACTATGCGAACCGTAACATGTAACACATGCCGTCTTATCCTCGTATCCTACTGCGATTCTGACTTGCGAATACCTGAACTGCAAATCTAACTTCGTGAACCAACAAGCTCTACTCACTCCGTCCATGAGATCATGTATCAATGGGATGAGATACTTTTCGCAAATCATCATCTTATTCAACCCGATGATTCACGTTTGCAAGAAACCGTTCTACTTATTTTGAAAGAGCATAGGATAATCGAAAGGGGATTTAGACGGCTGTATGAAACCGACTTCAAGAAATTCAGTCAACTACTTCCTTAATTCAGTGAGCTACAACTGTGGCATAAAGTATGGGGGCATGCTGGGGGAATGGCACCCAAAACCAGTTCAATTTTGTGATCAATCTTCGTCCTTGTATTCCGCTGGCATAACATCATAATACCATCGCAACAAATATATCACCGCGTCCGGGACCTGTACCTTCAAATCTGGCTAGATATCCGGCACGCAGCCAAGTATATAACATGGCCCTTCTTCAATCCCTTCTCCACCGATAAGGCTGTCATAGTTTATGTCCATTATCCCTTTCCAGTTTCCCACTCACGGACAAATGAAATGAAACAAGGATTCGATCCCTTGGAAATCATATTCCTTCAAAATTTGGTATAGGGACGAAGTTTGTTTTAATACGTAAAATCTGTGCCAAGTATCAAAGCATAACCGTCTAATGCATTAAATAGCATATGCACTTTACCCATTATTGAACCGACCATAAATGGGACGTTGTAGGCCATTCCAGCAATCGTATGAACTCTTGTACTGGGCTGCTTTAGAAGAATGGAGTAGTTACTGACTTATGCTTTGCAGCTCTTTCTTCCAAGAACGTATGAGAGGCTCCAGATCAACCAAAGGTTATATTTCCTGTTCAGTTTCACCCGCACTCGCATCAACCTGGTCTGAGCCGTACTACCGTTATCAAACACTGGATAACACTTCTAATTGATTTAGGCGCTACAACCAGTTTCCATATTTGTTCCCTTGGTCTTCTTTCTTATCATCAACAAAGAGTGTGTTTAAATTCTCCTTCTTGCGTCAGTCGCGTGCAGGATGTGGAATATTGCACAAATAACACCTATTATTCTTGAAATTTCTATAATCCGATAAGGAAGAGGCATCCCCAGACTTGCATTTCCATTTATTGAGTTACTATTTCTTGTCGTGCTTCTTATCGTCAGCTTTTTTTGGCTTTCCCTTTCTTTGAATTCAAAATTGTGGCAACGAATGGGTCTTTTCTCGTTATGAAATAAACCAAGGCATCCGCGGCGAATATAGCGGCATTCAGTTCCTTCAGAACCTGTGTACGCAATTCGATTTGAGCCCACGGTTGTCACCCTCCCAAAAAATTGAACAACTTGTCCGGTTCACTCATCTCCTTCACATTGAGCATGAGCGTACTGAATTCTTTCACGTAATCGTGAACGGAACCTATTTTCTGAAGTCGTAGAAGACCTTCACAAGCCAACCATGATGAGTTCCCTGGTCAGAACTAATTTTTCAATTCCTTCCTCAAATCATCCACACTGATGCAAGGACAGACAACACTATCATCTTTTTTCTTTGTAGTCCGCCACCACATTTATTCACCAACTTTCAAGTACATACACATGTTGGTAACTTTATCTTCGTCCAAAAAGTTGGCAATGTTGAAGTACTTATCCATATTTCATAGAAAATTCCCCAATTCTTTCGCACTTCTCATGTTGGAAAATCCTTCGGCTCAGGGACCTTCAGTTTTTGACATTCTCCTCCTCCACTAGTATTTCTGGTGCCCAAGACCATACGAATCACCATAAATTCCTTTCTCAATTCTTCATAGCATAACTACGTTTCTTCGTAGCGTAATTGCGTTCTCCGTAATTTTTACAAAGATCAGCCAACGAGCCTGTTGGAAAGCTGTCTCGGCTTCTTGAGAAATTCGTAAGTCTTCAACATTAGTTTCCATCAATGTAACTATCTCAGCCAACGTAGAAGAACCATCATCGGCATGAGTTCCCACGATCATTTCCAAACTTCTCAATCTTTCACAATTCTGCGTTGGCATCACAACGAACGACAGAAATCAAAACAGTGAGCAATACACCAAAGCAAACAGCAACTTGGATCTGATACCATTTGTTACAGGTCTGGAAATTTCCATAAAATTGGCTCTATAATGGCAGCGAAAAACCAAATCTGCTTCAGCCTAGACACTCTCAATATACTGTTTGTTAACTGTAACATTCAATATGAGTTGTATGAACGAAGGCAATGATTTAAGGGCGAACGCAACCTTTTATTGTTCTGTTAGAAGGGAAATGCCACAGAATTTTTCCAAACCCAAGTCACCCAAAAATGGTGCTAGTTCTAGCAATAAATACAACGCCAGTCTCAAACGGTAACCGCTAGAAACTGCTCAGACATACATGTTCTGGTGTATTCCCACTAACACAACAAACTACCTACTATTATTTCAAGTAATTCTATGCACAAATAAAGAGCCAACGAGCCAAGGGACAAGGGTTAAAGAAGAGGCAACAACACTGCACCACCAAGTATACAGCCAAGCTAACGGTGCACTGCCGTTAGCAGAAATCTCAATGTTGGACCGTCTAGCAGAGTGCGGCAAACCAGTGAGTCCTTTAGTTCACCAAAATCGTTCTGCAATTCACGGGGCTAACATCTCTGTTCTCAAATTTTCATGCAAATTGCACTAGGCAGAATAAGTTTCCCCTTTCTCCGCTGAAGTTAGATTCTTGTTGAATTTTAAAATATAGAAGGATCTCAGAATTATCACTTTACAATACTGATTCATATTTAAATTAAATGAGATTATAATGATCCTTTTTTTGGGGACTTTAGAATCGTTAAAACATATTACAGTTAAGTCATTTTTAATTCTTAATATGGTTGACTCAAACAAACTCATAGAATGAATGAAAAATCAATGGGTTCAATTAATTCTAATTTTAAACCTAATTTTTAGTGACGAAATTAAGAAATAAAGTAAATGAATTTAATCGTTGAATTTATTCGGATAAATTACTCTAAACTTACTTGCAGTTTACTATTTAATATCAACACCCACTGAAGTTTCAGTCTATTCCAAATCTACATGCAATTTAATATATGTTACCAAAAACCCAATGTACTGTTAATTCGACCACCAAACCTGCCTGCAGTTAGAAATGATCACCAATCAACATAAATCCTCTGTGATGTTGAAAATTCTTAGCATCATTTAGGTAGTTAACAACTTTATTCTTCACAACTGAAACATCCCAAATTACATGAAGTGGACCATGAGCAAAGGAAGTGTCCTCCGACCAAGGTGATGAACTTTATTGGGATCGGATAAGCACCTAAGTTCTAAGTTATTACAACCAACGATAATGAAAACGTAGATTATTCCAATTTAATAGGATCAAATCTAGCAAAACATTCACTACAACAAATCTTGCTTTAAGCGACCATTTCATTCTGACAACCAGGATTATGGTCGTTCATAGTAGTACAAAAAGTAATTTTTTTCTATTTGCCTTCTGGCTTGTCGTCTTTCAGATTGTAAAAGGCCAATTATAATTGTGTCATGTGAAAACGACAAGTCATCCGAACTCTTAAATTATCAACGACGTGCAATATTATTATAAATGGATCTAAACACAATTTTGACCAAACTTTTGGGAAGGGAATATTAAAATTACATGGAACATTTGTGGTAAAACCACAATTTTACAAAATTTTAATTCCACCTTTTAAAATTTTGGGCGGCCATCAATTCACAAAATGTTTTGAGCCAAAAACTAATTCATATTAATTCACCAAAACATAAACCTGCGGCAAATGGATCAAAATTTTCCAACGTATCTCCTTTCTCTTCTCTATCTCTAGCTCTTCATCTGTTCTTCTTCCCATCCCGCGGGATAATCGATAGATTTCACCTGGACCGTTCTCTTCGCGATCTCTAACTCTTCATCTGTTCTCATTCACACCCCGGGGACAAATCAATCGATTTCACCTTTGCACCATCGATCGATACTGCCGCCAAAGCCGCACAACCATGATCCTGTAGATAGTGCTTTCCAGACAGACAGATCATAGCCACGTGGAATCCATCTAGCACACCTAGCTGTGCTCCATACACACCGGACAACTACCTATGCTTGTCCACGTGGGGTCTGCAAGACAGGGCCCTCGCGTACCAACACAGGACTTGTAGAGACTTAGTGGTTTGGAGGCTAGGGTAAGGCCCGTCGCGCGTGGGCGACAACCAAGCTCACGTGCGACCTCTGGTAACTGACTGAGAGGTTCTAGGCTTACATGTCTCATAAATGCGGCTGATCTCATAACGGTCTCCGATACTTGCGGGAAGATACGTAACGGTTCTTATATACACGATCAAACGTGCCGTTGGGGGCTCTATCATTAAGCCGTCATTTATGGTGCATTAACCCCTCAAGGGTCACTTCCCCACTATATATAGGATCGTTAGCTTTCCATTACAACGTTGATTACACACAGAGCACACTGAGTACAGACCGATACATCTCAGCTCTTGGAACGCTAAGCAACATACTCTCTATCAGTATACTGTCTCTCTCTCTCTCGAGCAGTTACGAGTGCTTACCCTCTCCCTACACACACCCTACATCTCTCTTTGTTTCTATTCTCTACTCGAGGTGCACACTTGGATCTCTCTGAGGGATTTCTGTGTTCACAATTTGGTGAACCCGACGTGAAACATCCACCTTCAATATTTTCCAACCCTTCCATAATGTCTTCTGGTGCACACGTCCGTGACGGTGATCGGTCCCCTTCCCATGAGGAGACCTCGGGAGAAGAGGGACTTCTCAAAACCACTGCCAATCCCAGCATCCGTACGCAAGTAGCTGCTGGAGGAGGTCCTTCTTTAGAGGCGCTCCAAGCCACGATTCAGATTCAAGCTCAGATGATGCAGGCCCAGTCCGCCCAGATTGCTCAAATCATGGCAATCTTGGGAAGGATTACTCGGAACACAACCACAGGGGCTTCAGTCCCATCACTTACAGCCTCGTTGCCTCTTACCCGTGGCGACAACCACATCTATAGTGCATACGTCTGTTGCACAATCTTCTTTTTCCAGTGGCCTTGGGCCTCAGGCACCGGGCATCCCGACGAGCTCCTCCCTGATGACAATGGGGAACCCTACATCATACTCGACGGTGCCTTATCACGCAGGTGGGAACCTAGGCAGCCATGCACTTGCACCGCCACTTCCCTATGATCCAACGATGCCCTACATTCCGGGCTTCGCGGCCTTGGAACAGCGTATAGACATCATCATCGCGCACCAGAATTTTGCAGAGGCCGTCATCCCAAAGGTTGATAGTGCGCCTGCCATTCCACGGAACATCTACCTGATGCCCAACCCTACTGGATACAAAGCACCCAAGTGGGAGAACTTTGATGATGTCGGCGGGAACGCACACGAGCATGTGATGCGATTCGTTGACATGATGGGCCCACACGGGGTAGACACCAGGTTATTGATGCGCGAGTTTCCCAAGTCTCTGGGGCCTGTTGCGTACAAATGGTATAGGACCTTGGAGGCAGGATCCGTCAAGACGTGGGAAGATATGGTGAAGAAGTTCTACACCAAAATTTTCCAGGTCGAAGAAAAGGTCACCACTATCCACCTCTCACGCATGTACCACAGGAGTGACGAGGAGGGGGTCGGCTTCATCAAAAGATTCAGGGCCAAGTCCTTCGAATGTGTGGATGACATCCTGGAAAGTCCACTGGTGTAGATATGCCTTCAGGGCATGCGCGATGAATACAAAGGTATGCTCATTAACTTAAACATGCCTACCTTTTCCAGATTGGTGGAAAGCACCAGGAACGTGGAGCCCCTGGTGGAAAGGATGAGGAAGCGGTACGCTAACGAGCATAAACAGGCGAATCCCAGCTTCAAGGCGGGAAATCTCAGCTACAAGCGGATGCGAGATGACAATGTCCATGGAGAATCACCCCCAATAAAAAACGGCAGTCCGCGACCTGGGAAGTACCACCTCTGCCCTGTTCGGTTGAAGATGCAATCAGTCTTTGCAAGAGATGGGGAAAGGACAGAATTTTGGGCTTCTCTAGAACATAGGCCAACACGGGAGAAACTGCGAGACCCCAGGTGGTGAGAATGCCACGGACAGGTCATGCACCCTACCAAAGAATGCAAAAAGCTCATATGGTTGCTAAGTAGGCAAATCAAGGAGGGGCAACTAATCACCAAGGAGCCATCCAAGGAGGTGCGTAGCGATCCCTTTCCATCTCATGCGCAGAGGGGGTTCAAAGGGAAGGAAATAGCCATGATTTCCATCTTAGACCTTGAAGAGGTCGCGATGGAGAAATCCTGGACACTGCGGAAATTCACGAGGGTGAAGACCTTGGTGTAGACGCGGAAGAATCGCACACCGAGTGGATAAAAAATTCAATCAAGTTCGCTGAGTTCTTTCATGGAATGAATCTCTCAGAATATTGCAGACACGAGATGACAAAAACAATCCTCAAATTTGCCAAGGACCATGGTGAAGAATTAGTCGTCTCCGATTGGGAAGTCGTTAGGACCGCAAAATCAGGAGAACAGGTCATGACATTCGATGACCCGGACAAGAATATCGAAGGAGAACATCAGAGACCGCTGTACGTAACGGCCACCATCAACAATGTCAAATTCAAACGGGCCTTTATCAACGGTGGAGCCGCGGTGAATGTAGTTTCACTCAAAACCTTGCAACTAGCAGGAGTCCCTCGAAACAAAATCATAAAGAGTCCATCATTGTTGGCAGGCTTTGGAGATGACTCCAGAATGATGGTCGCCTGTGTGATCCACAGACATGGGATTGAGCCTGATCCAGCTAAGATCTTAGCAATCACAAGCTTGCCTACACCACGGTCTCAAACTGAATTAAAAGCATTCTTAGGCAAGTTGTCATATATGTGAAGGTTCATACCGGCTATCGCGGAGCTGACCTTTTTCTTCAGCAGCTTCCTCAAGAAGAACGTGACATTCCTATGGACAGAGGAGCATCATGCCGCATTTGAGAAGTTAAAAAAACCTACTGACATCGTCGAGGATCATGATCGCACCTCAGCTAAGGTCACCTCTACTGCTGTACTTAACTTCAACCAAGAAGTCCATTGGAGCGTTACTGTCCCAGGAGTTCGAAGGACAAGAAAGGCCAGTGTACTACATCTCGCGCATGGTCCAATCTGCGGAGTCCCGGTACACAGACATAGAGCGTCACTGCTTGGCCTTGTTTTTCGCTATTAAGAAGCTAAAGCATTATTTTTCTTCTCATAAAGTGGTTGTGGTAACTAAGCAAGATCCCATATGTTACTTCCTGGGGCATTCATCTCCCTCTGGGAGACTTGAAAAATGGTACATGACTATCTCCCAATATGACATAACCTGTATGCGACCAAATGCAATTAAGTCCCAGGCATTGGCAGATCTGCTAGCCCAGTTCCCAGACAAAAACCACGAGCCTATGTCAGAGGAATCCGAAGGACCAAAGATATATGCAATCATGGATCATTATTGGAAGCTGCACATTGATGGGTCTTCGACCAGAGATATATGCAATCAGCGATCAGTATTGGAAGCTGCACTTTGATGGTAGATGACTATCTCCCAATATGACATAACATGTATGCGACCAAAGGCAATTAAGTCCCAGGCATTGGCAGATCTGCTAGCCCATTTCCCAGACGAAAACCACGAGCCTGTGTCAGAGGAATATGAAGGACCAGATATATATGCAATCAGCGATCAGTATTGGAAGCTGCACTTTGATGGGTCTTCGACGAGATCAGGGGGAGGAATTGGAATAGTGTTAATCAAGCCTGACAAGGAAGTCATCCAGATGTCAACAAAGCTAGACTTTGCGGTGACCAACAATGAGGCCGAGTATGAGGCCTTGATTGCAGGGCTTCTCGCCTCCAAAGCCTTAGAGGTCCAGAATCTTATCGTCATGGGAGATTCGAAGCTAATCGTTAAGCACGACGCGGGAGAGTCCGCTCTAAAGAAAATTAATTTGCTCAAATATCGGTCAATAGTGCAGAAGTTGGTCCAGAAATCCGAGTCCGTCAAATACGAGCACACTCCCAGATCCGATAATCATCACGCCGATGCACTAGCTACCTTGGGGTCAAGAATTAGCCTTGACAAATTCCCAGCCCAAATATCGATTCAACAGAGCAGCACCGTCCTTGGTAGATGAGTTATGAGGGGAGGAGCTTTCTGAAGAGACAGATTTGAGAAAACCCATTCTACGTGCGATGGCTGACGGAACCAGTAAAGAAACTTAGGTTTCTGTAAAAGGATTTTGCATACATGATGGCTTGCTATACCACAAAGGCACTGGGGGCATCCTCATACGATGTGTAACGGAAAAAGAAGGACGATCAATATTGGAGAAAATCCACCAACATTCATGCGGAGACGATGAGATTTCTATCTATAGGAAAGCTCAACGGTATGTAATCCACTGGCCACAAATAACATACTTCGTGGCCATCATGCAGTGCAGTTGCGAAAAGTGTGCATTGATCAAAGACTCACTAGAGGTCGTCGCAATTGGAGAAGGGGATTGGCGAACGCCAATAATTGACTACCTACGGGATGGGACCTTGCCCACCAGCAGAAAAGAGGCAGACAAGCTCAGAAAGAAAGTTGCACGATATATCTTCCAGGAAAATTTGCTGTGGCGAAGAGGGCATAACGAGAACCTGCTTAAATGTCTACATGGAGAAGAGACCCAGGAAGTCATGGACATGACACACCAAGTTGAGCATCAAGGGGGCGAAAAACTGTGCAGGCAACTCTTAACAGTTGGGTCTTTCTGGCCGACGATGGAAGCTGACTGCCGCGCGAAAGTCAGGAAATGTCAGCGATGCCAATTCCATGGCAATCTCGTACATGCTCCTGCTGTTGATTTGCACGCGTTAGGGACTCCTTGGTCGTTCCACACTTGGTCGTTGGACTTCATCGGACCAATACGACCACCTTCAAGAGGATAAAAATACATCCTCACTGGAACGGAGCAGTTTACAAATTGGGTGGATGCAATCCCGCTCAAAATAGCGAATGTAGCAGTAGTGGTCAAATTCATACAAGAAAACATCATCCATATATTTGGCATTCCTAACACCATTGTGTCCGACAATGGAACTCCTATTGTCAACTGACAGGTGGTCGAAAATTTTGTGGAGTACAACATAAGGCAGATATGCTCAACTCCCTACTATCCGAAAGGGAATGGACAAGCGGAGGCCACCAACAAGACATTGCTACGAATATTGAGTAAAATTGTCTCGAATGACCACAAAAAGTGGGCAGACTCGTTGGGAATGGCACTATGGGCGTATCGCACATCGCCTAGAACCCCTACAGGAACATCCCAGTTCTTACTATGCTACGGGGTTGAAGCTGTTGTCCTTCCGAAGTAAAGGCGAATTCGGCAAGATTGGCATTCAATGCTTTGTACAACAATGAGCGAGACCATGACCTCATCCTGCTGGAAGAAAAGCGCGAAAAGGTCAGCAGAATAAACAACAAGTACAAAGAGATAATCTTGCGTGCTTACAACAAGATGGTCCAGGAAAAAAACTTTGCAGTAGGGGATCTAGTCCTACGAGCTTCCGACCACTGCATGCGGGAAGCAGCCCATCCCAAATTCACAGCCAACTGGGAGGGACCTTTCGAAGTAAAGGAGGTCTTTGAAAGCGGATACTGCAACATCTTAGGATGTCACGGGACTGCCACTACTCCAACGCCAATCAACATGCGGTGGCTAAAAAAGTACTATCCCTAGCTATATGTTTACATTGCTTATCGTTCTGGCGGAAAATTTCTTTTAAAGTCCTCCCATATGGGGATTCATTCAATGATAATAACTCTCCCATATGAGAGCTCTTTTATCTGCTACGAATCTTATCTTGTCCCTCCGAAAGCATAAGCCTATCTCATATGATAGCAGCATACAAAATTATCTGCCTAGATAGCAGCCAAGCATAAACGTAAGCCTATCTCATATGGTAGCGAGATTGCAAACTTAAAAGCCTATCTGCCTAGATAGCAGCCAAACGTAAACGTAAGCCTATCTCATATGGTAGTAGGATTGCAAACTTTAAAGCCTATCTGCCTAGATAGCAGCCAAACATAAACGTAAGCCTATCTCATATCATAGCAGGATTGCAAACTTAAAAGCCTATCTACTTAGATAGCAGTCGAACATAAGCTCAAATCCTACCTCATATGGTAGCAACAAACATAAATGTAAGCCTGCCTCACACGGTAGCAGTAATCCATTTTGATAACGACCAAATACAACCAAGGCGCATCTTATGACGAAAATAGCAAAACTCATAAGAGGTCAAGTGTGAGTCTGCCTGCAAAAGGGGCAACAAAGACACGTGCATAAGCCTGTCTCGTATGGCTGCAACCAGACACAACCACAGGGCAACTACGTGCAGCCATGTGGCGGGCCCTACAAAGCCCGAGCCTGACGGCGATATCATTAAAAAGAGCAAACATGAGACTTCGTGGGCATGAAAGAGAAGCAAAAGAACCAATCAAAAGCACGAAGGCATCATTTCAAAGAAACACGCAGAGCCAGTACGCGAAAAACATAAGCAGATGATCCAAGGATCGCAGCCACAAGTTGCACAAAGGATACATCAAAATAAAAAATAGCAGTACTGATATTTTAATCTTCGAAGAAATCCTTCAGGAGGGAATCTCTCGTTGAAAACTTGAGGGAATTAGCAGCGAGCTTTTCAATGTGAGCCTTATTCTTCTCATGATGCTTCACAACAGCCTCGTATTCCTTAGCCATTTGTTCTAGTGCTTCCCTACGCGCATTGAGAGCAGCTGTCTCCTCTCTATAAGCAGCAAGCTCAGAGCGGAGATTGACAGAGATCCTTATTCTGGTCAACCTCTGCACGAGAAAGTTTAAATCCAATCGCCCAGCAGCGGTTTGTTGAAGCCTTTGTGTACTTGAAAGAAAGTCCTGAACACTGGCAACTGTGGCACTTGCGGGGGTGGCCTCATGAATCTTTCCCAAGAGAGTGACCATTTCCCTTAAAATATTCCCTCTTTCTATCGGTGACAGTTCCAGTACTCTAGTAAATACCGTCGTGAAGGATATATGCACTTTCATTATCCATTCAAGGCAAGCTTGATCAACACCTATGCATGAAAACGCGACGATGCTCAGCAAGATGCAGGTCTAAAGAGCAAAATGTTAAAAAAATAGGGGGGGGGGTGTTCTTACCAGTTCCCTCGACAACTCGCTGCAGAGGACCGATGAGTGGTACTAACTGCGAATTTTAAGAAAAAAGAGCATCTAAATAAGAATCAGAATCCCCCGAAGGGATGGCAATCTTTGGAACATCGGGTTCGGAACAGACACTGGGCTCAACAGATACAGTGTCCTTCACCAGTTGAGCAGAAGAGGGGAAGTTCTCAGAAACAACATTTGCAGTAGTCTCCTTGACAAGAACAACGCGCCTTTCTAGCACCACATCATGCTTAGAAGGAATAACCTACCAAACATTTTTTCCAATGGGAAAATCACCAACAGGAGGCCCAAATAGCATATCATTTGTGCCTCGCCCAGTTTCTTCTTCATCTGAAGAAATGAGGACTGCTTGGACAATGGGAGTGGTGCCATCCTCCTGTCTTTGCTGGTCTCCTTTATCCTGTTCTTTAATAAACTCAAGACGTTCACAGAGTTACACCCTGTAAATAGGAGAATGATCTCAAAAGATTATAAAAGGGGGGGGGGGGGAAGAGGCAGGAAATAGAGGCAAGAAGAAGAAGCAAGTACCTCTCTTCTGATCAGACCTTGGCCTTGAGTCTGCCTGTTTAGAAACCCCAGTTCGAGAGCGTTTTGATTGTTGAGTGATCGCATCATTGGTCTCAGGATCATCGCTGGATCTTTTCCGTGAGGAACTTCCACTATTCGAGGCTAGAAAGGCCTCTAATGCGTTGGAAATTAGCTGCTGGACCTTGGGAGTCAGGGGCATTGCCGGTTCAATACGGCTGATAAGTGAGGAAGACTTCCTCAAGACTATCTTCTCCTCGCGCATACGATTGATGAAGCTTCCGCTACGATCTCCAGAAGCAAAGCACCTCAGACAACACTAAAACCAAAGAACAAATTAAAACATGCATTACATACATAAGACAAAGGAGAATGTGCGGTGATACCTTAAAGAAGAAGTCTGCATACTCGTCCCTAGCTGTGAAAGATTGGCGTTTAACAATATGGATCTTTTCACTAAGGATCACTTGGGCACACATATGCCGAGTCTTGGCCAACAGAGAATAGTAGCCATAGCGGGAGTCATCCCGACTGCGAGAAATCTTGAAAGGGCATTCGCTAGACGAGAGCACCAGCGTCTTGCTAGGATGAGGAAGGGCATAAGTCCAAAATTAATTAGACGGTGGGTCTGGAAATTCTTGAAACTCAACCAACGCTCAGGTTGGATCAAAAGGAAGCTCAGCAAGAAGAAAGTTGGTACTCTTGTTATATATAAGTCCATCATAACAATACCTGGAGATGGAGTCAAGCCACAACGGAGGTGCGACAGGATCGTATCCGAATTGAGGACTTACGCGAACGGGATCAAAAGGGACGGTAATACGTTTGTAATCATCAAAGGTTTCAGAGTAGGGGACATACTCTGGTAAAGCGGTTAGATATCCTCTTCGGACCCAGTTAACAAATTTGCTGAAGACCCAATCTTTCTTGATTATATGCGCGGGAGTAAGTTTGAAATTTTCCTCAGGATAAAAATCCTCCCATAAATCTATGTTTTGGTCCTCCAATTGAGAGACGTAGCGTCTGGGATTGAAGCAACGGATGTCGTCGCATACCAAAGCAAAGGAACGCTGGGGAGCCTTTGTGTTATACCAATGCCATGTTCGAGGATAGAGGAAGACTCTGGTGGCATTGGGAGTATTCCATGGCTCCACATTGACAGGAATAGGAGCATACGCGGGCCATCTCTCAAAGGCCCACATGGACAAAAATGCAGTATTAATAAAAGTGCTAACGTCAACTCTCCCCTGTGATTGCTCAGCATGGTTCACGGCCAAGTCAAGGCGATGATACAAGGAACCTAAGACTAGAGTCCCTACAGCTATTTTATGTCCAAGCGACAATCTCACAGCAAGAGCGAGAACATGCGGAAAGACGCAATCACGAGGAAACCCATCTATCAGAAAGCATGACAACCACACACAAAGATAGCCACAAAAGGTAAAATGGAACCCTTCCTTTAACACCAATAACGACTTATGGATCTTGACCTCGCCACTCGCGAGCTACGCGCGGATCAACGAAATTCTTAAAGAAATACATCACCCACTTCGACCAACTGTTCTCTGAACCGGTGGATGCACGAACGAATGTTTCAAAAGGTCTGGACGGGCCTGTCTTCCATCTCGAAGAAGCTCTCCTCATATCGGCGGTAAAGACCTTCATATCCTAAAAAAAATTGGAGCTCGTCCGGATCGGTCAGAGGGGACAGAGGATCAACATTCCCCATGCCTGGAAGATGCAGCAAGACTTCTACGTCTTCCAGAGTGGGCGCGGCTTCGAAGTTAGAAAAATGGAAAGTATGTGTCTTTTTTGAATACCGGGAAAAAAGTGCTTATAGCATGGCACTATCCGTCTAAATATGGAGACCTTTGGTGGCGCGGACGGCATGGAAGATATTAGATCAATTAAGCTCGTTCGCATAGTTACTGAGGATATACTCTGTCCACTCCTCCATCCAGTCAGGTCCCTCCATGAAGGCCTGGGGAAGAATATCAGTGAAATCAAACAAACCAGCTTTAAGACCAAGGCGATGCACATCTTCAGCATTAGCCAGATCCTAGTCAGACCTCACTAGTTCAGGCACGAGAAGAGTGTTGTTTAACGGGGATGCTCAGAGCGTAGAAGCCTTGATAGTAGCCACGTAAAAATCATCTCCGCCCAGATAAGGAGCCTTGCACCAAAGTTTCTTGGGAAGGTCTGCACATCAATGGCCTCCTTGTTTGACGCCTCTGAAGCCATATCTGTAAACGAAAAAAATAGTAGATTGCAGAACAACGTTATGCAAGAGGAAAGAAAAAAAGTGGGAAAGGAGTATTTGCTTAATTGGACCTGGAAATTTCAAAAAAGTTATAAAAACTCACCGTTTTGACAATCGAGAGCTTGGATCGCTTAAGAAAAGTTGTCAAGAAGTTGATCAAAGACTTGATCAAAAGTTTCTGCTTCTTGTTGTGGGTTCTCTTTCCGATGCATACGAACTCAGAAGTACAACAATGGAAAAGTGGTAATCGAAGAAGCAGTAGGGTTTTAATTAAACCCTCGAAGAGTCACGACTGTTGATGCTTGATGAGTCAGCGACGCTTCAAATCCGGCGAAATTGACGACCTATCAACTATCCTCGCCTCGAAAATAGGCGAAATTGGGTGACGTTTGATAAACTCGACAGAGGCCACGCTTCGCCGGAGACTAAACGACGCTTCCCAAAACCCTAGACAATCATGGCTACGAATGAGGGCTATGGGGATTCTAGTTCAAAATACAAAGGATCTGCGTGGGGCTCGCGCACGGCGGATATTTGCGCGACTGCACAACGGACGCGCGTGTGAAATTCTCGCAAAAGGGGGCTATTGTAGATAGTGCTTTCCAGACAGACAGATCATAGCCACGTGGCAGCCATCCAGAACACCTAGATGTGCTCCATACACGCCGGACAACTACCTATGCTTGTCCTCGTGGGGGGTGCGTGACAGGGCCCTCGCGTACCAACACGGGACTTGTAGGGACTTAGTGGTTTGGAGGCTAGGGTAAGGCCCGTCGCGCGTGGGCGGCAACCAAGCTCGCGCGCGACCTCTGGTAACTGACTGAGAGGTTCTAGGTTTACGTGTCCCATAAATGCGGCTGATCTCATAACGGTCTCCGACGGGCAGATACGTAACGGTTCCTATATACATGGTCGAACATGTCGTTGGGGGCTCTATCATTAATCCGCCACTTATGGTGCATTAACCTCCCTCAACGGTCACTTCCTCACTATATATAGGATCGTTAGCTTTCCATTACAACGCTGAGTACACACAGAGCACACTGAGTACAGACCGATACATCTCAGCTCTTGGAACGCTAAGCAACCTACTCTGTATTAGCCTAATGTCTCTCTCTCTCGAGTAGTTACCAGTGCTTACCCTCTCCTTACATACACCCTACATCTCTCTGTGATCCTATTCTCTAATCGAGGTGCACACTTGGATCTCTCTGAGGGATTCATGTGTTCACACCTATTATTCTGTGCGGTCTGAGCTAGGTCAATCGAAAAAGAAAGGGAGAGACGAGGCATTTAGATCTAGATCTGGTTTTCATCGATCGAAATTGCGGAGAGCATCGTAGAAAAATCAAAATCGAGTCTCGATTTTTTCCCAATACTCAAGTAATAAACATCAATGATTTGAATTACAATTCATAGATCCGGTTATCTGTATATGGGGCTTCCGTTGTTCTGCAATGGATTATTGGTATCGTATTTGGGGCTTTATTTTTTCTTGATTCCAATAACTTGTTCTGGGGTTTTTCTTTTTCAATTTGGGAGTAAGTGTAATTTTATTTTTGTCTTAAAGATGACAATTTTTATTTCAATATGTGAATAACTGACATGTTTAATATGCTAATGTCGATAGTTTTCAATTGCTTGGTATATGAATGAAGTTGTGTGATACTTTGGATAGTTGAATGTTATGTATCCAAGTTTGCTGGATGAAACTGGGTTAGTTGATAGTGTGACGTCTCCAAACTCATATTTACGAAATTAAAGTTTTAAAGAACCATGGCTCTTTGCTGCTTGCAATCCATTTTGCCTGGTGAAATAACTTTTTGCGTCTCATTAACGTGGACATCTTTGATATACTGTGTTGTACTTCTCGCATTACGTGGTACATGCAGCCCACCTTTTGATTGATCTACATATATATCTATTTTTGTCCTTTTAGGTGCATTTGTTGTGACTATCTCTGAGAATTTCAGAGGCCGTGATGATATGCATTTATCTATAGAATTCACCAATTTAAGTCTGTGATCATCTCTTATTTAGTTTCATGAGAACCGATCCGAGCCTCTTCATGCTCACTGAAGAGGCTGTGGTTCACTCGTTGAAGTTGATAGAGTGTAAAATGGGTGAGGCAAAATCTTTTTGCAGCCTGTGATCATTTCTTATTTGCTTTTCATGAGTACTGATCTGAGACTCTTCATGCTCACTGAAGATTCTGTGATGATACGGATCTATCGAATTCAATCGTTGCAGCTGATATAGTGTAATATGCATGAAGATCAAAATCCTTTTGTATCCTGTGATTATCTCTTATTTGGTTTTCATGAATACTGATCTGAGCCTCATTCCGTATACATATGTTTGGTTCTTTATTAATTACATGTGTTGTCTCGTTCTGTCACTTTGGTTTTTTGGGTTTCGAACATTTCCCTCTTCATGTAGAGTTACCTTGATGTTTTTGTGCGGAAAAAACATTAGCATATTGCTAAAGAAAAATATCCATTTACAATGAGAAGAAAAAAACAAGTTTAGGAAAATAACATGAATATAAAAGAAAATAAAAGTTTTGTCCTCGACCTTGGGGTTTGATGGCTCCGCATTTTCCTCCTGCAGTTGTTCATCTATCAAGGCCTTTGCTAGTTCCTCCTTTTCTAAAAGATTTTTCCCGGAAGTCCCCTCCCCCCTCTCCTCTGTATATCTTCTTGATCTTCAGCAATAGTTTGTTTTTTCCCGCAATAATTATTGAAATTTCTTCTCTCATCACCCGACCTTCCTCAAGCAAATCTATTTTCTTCTTAAACAACTTAACAGCAGGCTCGTTGTTACTACTTGAGTCATCATGTGATGAATTATAGCTGATGAATATTGGAGCATCCATATGGGACCCTGGCACTCCTTTGAAAGGACAGGTGACCTCCTCTTCTTCACGCATGCGTTTGCGAATGGGTTACATGGTAAAATGATATTGGGGAGGGGATTTTCTGTAACTGAGAATGAAATTCATGTTAGAAATTAAATAGGGAGGGTAGGTCAATCAACATACAATTAATTTTGGGAATTCAGGCAGTTTCAATTCAGTGTTTGCTTCCATGTATGTTACTGATATATCTTGGACTCTTAATGGTGATTATGATGTTCTTCTTGCTCACTACTTGCGCAATGTAAGAGGCCGTGATGATATGGATGTATCGAATTCACTCATAAAAGCTGGGATAGTTGTAATATGAATGGCAAGGGAAAATCCTTTGGAAGCCTGTGATCATCTCTTATTTTTCATTTCAATAATAATTTTGTGGGCTTCTTTCTGCGTTTGTTTCTTAGAATTTTCCATGTTCATCTCTAATTTAGAGGATGAAAATTATGATGACCAACGGAACCAATCTGCATTCTAGGAGAGTATTTTCTATTTTGTTGCTTTGTGCCTATCTCTATTCTTGTGCTAAATTATGTGATTGTTGTGTGACCTATGTTACTTATGTATGACTACTGATTTTGGGTTTAAATTTGAAAGTATTTGATAGTTCTCACTGTGTTTTATATGAATTATTAGGCAAGCAAGATTACAGTGATCTAAGAGGCCGTGATGATACGGATTCATCGATCACTTGAGAGATTGTAATATGCATGGCGGGGCAATATCTTTTTGCAGCCTGTGATCATCTCTTATTTTGTATTCAGTTACAGATCTGAGCCTATCACTATTCTTGAAACAATTTTGCTATTGTACGAATTGAAATAATTTGCTATTGACTAAAACAGTTTAATACTTGAGAGCCAGACTGTACAGTCAAAAATAGATAAAAAGTCAACTGTACAGTCAATGGTCAACTCATAAGTCAATATATAGTCAATGATCAACTTTGCAGTATCCACTCAGAGAAACTAATAGGTTCCGTCAAACCAAGTGAACGGGGAACAAAAAATCCAACTCCACAATGAACAGTTAACTCAAAAGCCAAATATGAAGTCAAAGGTTAAATTTTTAGTGTCCACTTAGAGAAACTAATATGTTCGGCCAAACAAAGTCAACGGTGAACTGAAAATTCAACCTTATGGTCAACGATCAACGGTCAACTTTTCTCCACTTGGTGACACTAAAAGGTTCGACCAAAGAAAGTCAATGATAAACTAAAAAGTCAACTATACAATCAACGGTAATGTATGAAGTAAATTATAAAGTTAGTGTCCTTTGCAATGTTCACTTAGAGAAACTAATTGGTTCGGTCAAGCAAAGTCAACGGTGAACTAAAATGTCAACTCTAGGATCAACGGTCAACTTTGCGGTCTCAAGTTCGAGAAACAAACATGTTCAGTCAAATAAAGTCATGGGTACACTAAAAATTCTACTCTACAGTCATCGGTCATCTCATAAGTCAGTTACACAGTCAGTGTTTAACTTTGCGGTCCCAATCAAGCATAAACCCTAAACCTCTAAGAAAAATTTTGATCTTCAAAATTGACTTTACAGACAACAGTGAACTTTGAGGTTACCACTTGGTAAGACTAATAGGTTTTATGGAATTGTAATATCGTATATTTTGGCAGCTATGAACAATGAAAAGAATCCGAAGAGTACTTGTTCCAGCATGGATCTGGGAACTGAAAGTGTTCAGGTAATCAGGTCTATAATTGTATTTTTTAAGATTCCTAGTAATCTTGAAATTTGATATTTTCGAGCAAATATTGTAGGTTATACGACATTAGAACAGCTAGCTAAATCCCCACGTGGAAAAGGAAAAAGTATTGTTGGTGGTTGTCATAAACAAGCTGAGAAGAGGTCTACGTCTATTGCATCACGGATGCCACAATTTCTGGCCAACATTGAGGTAATGTATATTATGTTTGAACCAAGTTACCGCCACTTTTTTTTTTTTTAATATTAATAATGTTCTTGAAATTTACCGTTTACTGCAAATGCGGGAGGTTTTATCACCAGCGTATCCGCACTGTAAATCCCCGGGCGGGAATGCTTCAGCTGTTGAAGGGGTTCCTGGACAAGTTGAGAAGAGGTCTACATCTACAGCAGCTCGGGGGAAGCTGTTTCCCTCAAACATATAGGTAATGTGGATGACGTTTGAACCAAGTTACCGTCGCCGTTTTGTTTCATGTTTCTATTAGGCTTGAAATGTAACCTTCTCGTGCAAACATCGTAGGTTTTACCACCGGTGAATCATTAAGGTAAATACCCCCTTGGGAAAACGAAGACTGTTGAGGGGTTCCACGGTCAAGCCCAGAACAGAACCACGCCTAAGGCTGCAGTGGCAAAAAAGATTCTCTCTGGCAGTGAGGTATATGTGATATGACGAACCAGTCATGGATTATGTAAGTTCACCATGTTTCAAAGGCTTGAAACAGCTTGTCTGTGTCAAGTCCTTGAAACAGTTTTCAATACACTGTAGTATACATCATGAACTTAGGGGGAGCTTTTAATTCTAACATGACTCCTGATCCTCTATGCTTGATTATGTTTTACTTGATGGTGAAAGACAAACCATTTTGATACTCTAAACTGTGGCTAATCTATTTTTATGAATATGTTTTTTGAGGGATAAGTAGTTTCCTATTTTGCAGGGACTATTTCTAAAATTGTGTTCTTGCAGGAAAGGAAAGTGGGTTGACAGATTGATTCTGTGATTGTTCAAACATATGTGGACCTTCCTAACAGACTCAGCTACAAGATCAAGTCAATATCTTTGAAGATACTGATTAACTAGCCATTGGGAAGAGCTGTTAGACAAGTCAAGATATGCTGCTGATTTTTAGGGAACTTTGTTTTGAGATGATCCTGAAGGATCTGCGATTCAAACTAGCTGCATAAGAGGGAATGACTGAAGAAATTGAAGTAGAGGACAAACTCAGAAATACTTAGACATTCTAAGGATTGAAAAGCTACACAAAAGGAGAATTTTTCACTCAATCCACTCATCAGAAGATCACTGCACATTCATCTGCTTCATCAGTTCTCAGTGTTCTTCTTTCTGATCTATATTTGTATATCATTTAGATAACTTTGAGGTGACAATAACTATATATTAGTGACATACAAACTTGTCAATTTTAAAAAAAGGTTAATTTAGAGGGAACCAAAATTAATAGGGGGGAAACCAAATTGAAAGCCAATATTTTACTGTTCCCTTAGTGCTGCTGGCTGAATCTATACCGTTTAATTTGAGACAAATCTAGAGCCGAACATGATGGAAGAGAGAGAAAGGGGAGAAAGAACACGGGGAACTTAACCTCAGTACCGTCTCTCTCATCACCATCCATCGCTCAGCCTCACCTCCCCCGTCTCTTCTTGCTCTCTCTTCCACCCTCCCTCTTCCAAGGCTCAACTTCCGATGGTCTCTTTGAGATCTCTGCCTCCTCAATCGATCTCGAGCCCTCACACACTTCATTACCTGGCTCTAATCGTAAACGTATTTAAATTTCTCTCTCGAATCATTGGTTTCTCTTCCCACCACCACTATAGACGCAAAATTGCACAGCCAGATTGATTGACCTAGCAGATCCGCCCCTTCTGCGTTGCCGCAAACCCCACTGTTTGGAATATGGGGCTGTCGATTTTCAGTCACCTATACCACGTATGTGTCTCGACACTACCTCATATTACTTTTCAAATCAAAATTGATTTCAATTTTTCAAATCATTTTGTGTTGTTTGTTGAATAAGGTATTGTACCTACTTTGAAATAGGTATTGTACCTACTGAGAATTCCCTCTGAGTACTACTTTGTAGTGAAATCGCTGGTTGATCTTTCGCATTTACAGGGAATGGATCAAAATAGCCATAGCAGTATCAGCCTATCAGTTACGAGTTGTAAGATTTGAGTAATATTTGTATTATTGTTCTCTTAGTTTCATTGCATGTACATTACAGGGTTCAGATAAAGCTTGTTGTCTTTTGTTTTACCATCTATTTTACCATTAAAATTTATGCGCCATCTGATCTCTCGCTCTCTGGAACCTTAGGGGTACTCTTTGCTCCCTTCTCGATTCAGATTTCGTTCTTTGTTTCTTGTCATTTATCGGGTCTTGTACGTCTTGAAATATTGCAGGTTTAATGGAATATAGGAGAAATTTCTTGCCGTTTCCATCCCCATATGAAGGTAAACTGATCTATCTCATTCTTTGTTGGACATTGTTCTGATTCGGGTGTCCAATCTGTTCTCTTCTTATTTCACTAATTATCTTAAATTTACTAAACTTTTCGTTCTTTCTTTGATTTAACACATAGGGTACTTTGGGTACATGTTTTTTGATAGTAGGACATCGTCGTCATGATAATGGTGAAATGATTGAATCTTTATACGGCTTTATCTCATTGGTTTTTCAGACTCTTGTAGGGATCTAAAACCAAATAGCTCCACGAAGTCAATGGTTGACAACACTTGGCATAGCTTGTTTTGTTTGACATTTCGTGTCTCTTATGAAGATTCAACATGGTCAAAAGAGAATACTTTTTCTCAAATCTAGATGTTCCCCTTGACTAAGAAACCACTAGCCAGCATCCGCAAATATATGTTTAACGTCTACAGTATCAGTTTTGTCTAAACTGGGTTATTTTGGCATGCTTCTCAACTGAATTGATTAGTCGTCTATTTGCTAGTTTCCATTGACACAAGATGGTACCACTCCGTTCCTTCTCTTTAGCCCTACTTGGACTTTTTAACTTGTATCTGGATCACTTTGACCGGATGATTTGAACAGCAAAACGATTCGATTTTTAAATAATTTTTTCACTGTGTTATAATGCAACTTTTACCCTACAACACCATGAAAAAATTATCACAAAATTTCATCATTTCGATAGCCAAATCACCGGATCAAAGTGACCCAGTGAATAGTGGTAAAAGTCAGAATAGGGCTAAAGAGAAGAAACAGAGTGGTATACGCCTACGGAGAATTCGAACCGTGTTGAAAAACAATCTCATGCATATTTTTATACATTTTACTTTTTTCACTGTTTGATGCCGATAACTATTTGTTCTCTCTTCCCACTTACGCATGCCTTAAAATTATTTTTCTGCAGCAGTTTTTCATGTTTACACTGAATTATGAGAAGGTAATGCTTATCGAAGAAGGTCTAATTCCTCCAAGTTCTCTATACAGAGTCAGTTTCCTGAATGGTTTTTCCATGCCTTGAGACTTACATGAGATTGAATTATATACATGAGCCTTGGGAAGAAGTTTGACCAATCCAATTCAAGTAAAATGCCTTAAGCATAGATGAAAATATATCTTTAACACAGAATCTGGAAAGAAATCCTACATAGTGGTGCAAACTTTGATGCAGTTGATAAGAACCCCATTTCGCAGTAAAACTAAAAACTCAAAAAAGTCGCGTTCATGGAAAATCTGAAGCTAAAAAAGGAAAATGTCCACTCACCTGGCTGCCAAGATCCCCAATTCCCAAAATCCGCTCACCATCAGTCACCACAGTAACTTGAATGCTCATCTGAGGTCCATCATGATAGAGTTTTATTGCTATTAATAATGTAGTTAAGGTTGAATAGTCCGAATGACCTCAATGTCGTTTGATATGAACTTATCTATTTGTCCACATAAGTCTTTTTGGGCTGCACATATCGAAGGTGCATATCATGTCTTTTCTCCCCTCGTGGATTTAATTATTCGTTCAAACTGGATATTGTTGAGTTGTAAAAGCATAAACTTCTTAGAGCATAAGTCCTCTTGCTAGTAGTTTAGACTTAGAACTAAGTTTGGACTTGAATTGTGAGGTTTCCCATAAAAAAATGCTTTGACAAACATCCATCACCCTGCATTTACTTTGTTCCCGCTGTTCTAGGAGCCGAAACGAAAACTAATCATGTTGCTGCTTCATTCTCCATCTTGTTTATCTGTTCCATTGCTTTTGCTGCAGCTGAGATCAGCCACACTAGATACATGTCAATGTGCCCTATAGGAGGCAGTGGAACTCGGTCCCTGTACTTTGATATAGTCCCCTTTCCATCTTTGTGTGGTTAGTTCTTTGATGATCTTGCTTATTGCTACCCAACTTGAAGCACCAACCTAAGACTTCGTTCCTGACTTGCTCAGTTTTTGCAGCCTACTAGAAGAGTGATGGAAAATGTAATTTGAGTTTAGGCTTGGTTTGAATCTAGCATATCCAGCTTGACCTATTTGTCATATTGTTCAAGGGGTCTTCTTATAGGGGTTTCTTAGCATTTCATGCTCTCTGAAACCATGAAAATCATATGATTTTTTTTATGTATTAGGACTTTTCTACTCTTTGGCTTGCTGAGCTATTTTGCATGTTACAGTCTTCCATATCTTGAACTCATCTTCTCTCTCTTCAACATCTTCCGTACAAAGATCGAGCCCTCGACTTAGATTGAGAATTTGATTATCATTTAGTATTTGCTGAAAGATTGTCTGATTCCGAACATTGCAATTTGTACCTGTAATTATCAGTTGCACATGGGGAATAGCAATATGTACTTATAAATATTCTTCCACGATATTCAGTTGTACGTTGAACATTTTAATGTTTGATACTTTTTCTTGCCTGACTTTTCGATTGAATTCTGAAATGCAGGCATCTTCTTCTCTTTTTTTTTTCTTAACTAGAACCTGCGTGTATGACTCCACCATATGGTGGAATACGACTAGTTGCATTGGTGGTGTACTCTTTAGTTGTTGATGCAATGCACTAATTATGTAGTATGTTTTGTCTTTTTATGTAAAACACCAATTAATGGCTTGTTGATTATGGCTTTGAGCACTGTTGTTTATGAGTCGTGTTTGGATTTTTGGTGCATGTGTATTTTTTTTATTGGGTCGTGATACAGGCGACAAGCATGTATGTCGCCATGAAGATGTAAAAGTGAGGAACTTATCTTCTAATGACAATTTTGGTTGTCACTTGTCTACATAAACAAGTAAATTTCCTTGTTGGTAGTTTTAAAGGCGACAAACAATGTTAGTTGTTAGATTGGAACTATCGACAAACATTGATGTCGCGTATTTTTTATTTGCCGGCATACACAGCGCTTGTCAGCTTTAATTCTAACAACAGAGTTGTAGTGACCACAGAGCGACAAATATTTTTTTGTCGATAGAATTTCTACCAACAGTTTTGGCCTTTCTATCGACAACTTTTGCTATCAACGGAGGCAGTATTTGTTGTAGCGCATGGAGAAGAAGTTTGAAATCAAAGAATAAGCATGATAACTGGGTATTAGAGTTATATTTCCTATACATTTTACTATCATTTTACGTGATTTCTGCATGAAAAAAATGAGTTTTGCACTATGAATGCGGAGAAAACTTACAAGTTTAGCATTGAGTGCTAAATTAAAAATTCAGGCATTTCTCGCGTTATTTAATGTTACTTTGTCGCGTTTGATCGCATGAGTGTGTTTGGTGTTGTTTTGTTTAGGAAACGATGCTTGGGAGATTGAGCGGATAGGAGAAACAATCTTCTGAATATTTGCGGGAGCTTAGGAGAAGAAGAAATCGTGAAGAAAAAGTGAAAAGCGTTCAAGAGGGGAGCCAAGTGTAGTTTAATAAGTTTGTTAAACTACACTTGAATCCCCCTAGAAGAGATGCTTCCATACTCAGCCAAAATTCGGAGTCCAAAAGAGAAAAAACTCATGTAACTGCCGATCATAGGATCATATCGCAGGACCAGGCACCTGATCACATGTTCTTCTTCCTACTGATTGTACGACCTCCTGAAGAAAAGTCACAGGGAGTTTTCCTACACAGTATCGTGCGGTCTGCTGTTCTGATGATGCGATATGCTGTAGTGCAGGCACAAACTTTGTTTCTCCTAAACTACGTCATTTTGATTAAGTTATTTCCTAAACCTAGTTTGGGAATAATTAATACTTGGGGGCTGAATTAATAAGGATTTTCATCATATCATTCATGGAAGGAAGAAGTGTAATATTTATTCCTACATCAGGATATTGTAAATGAGATGTTTGGTATATAGTACACCTTGTGGATAACTACTAGAACTTACAAGGATTAAGAATTTTCATCCAGTGGTACTGGTAAAGAATTTGTTGGGACAGTAATCCACGGGTTGTTACAAATGGTATCACAGCTGACCCTTGTCCCGCAAGGGCTGCGTGGTAGTGCACCGCCAGCCAAGGGGATACGTGACAGGCCAGTCTCGATGAGGACATCGAGAATATAAGTTGGGGGGATTGTAATATTTTTTCCCACATCGAGATATTATAGATGAGATGTTTGGTATATAGTATACCTTGTGGATTACTGCTAACACCTTCAAGGGTTAAACATTTTTATCCGGTGGTACGGGTAAAGAAGTTGTTGGGACAGTATCCTCGGTTCGTTACGAGAAAAGAATAAGATGATGAAGAAGAACACGGTGAAGACTCAAGAACTGCAGTGATGATCTAGGGTTTGATTACTTCTTCTTCTTCTTCCTCTTCTTCTCTCAATCTTTCTATGGAGAAACTCACTTGTTTTGCTTATTTTAATACCATTAGCTAAAATTTTTTCTAAGCTTCTCTAGGGATCACAGGGTTTTATGTAGATGATATAGTCTTCCGGATTAGACTTTCTCCATGCTTTGGATTAATTTCTATCGATTAAATGTTAATTTCTTAAACTTATTATTGAATCTCGTCTATTGACATGAATTTATTATGATTTAATATTCATGAAAACTAGGGTTTCTTCGTGAGATTGAATTTTTCTTAATGCTTAATTTCGTTCTAGTTCAATTGTTCACATGCTGCCCTTAATTATTAGTGTTGAAGTAGTCATGACACGGAAATACTAAATAGCTAGCAAGTATGCGACAATAACTAGCTTTGATGAGACGTGATTAGCAACCTCGAATCACTAAGAATGAAAGAAGATGTGAGCAAGATTGGCCTCAGTGGGTAGATTTGGTAGGCTATTTTGACTGTTTTGTGCAACGGTAGACCGACATGAGTGACATGACCCTAAGTGACATGTGACCAACATGATATTGTCTACGCTATTACCCGGCTTGATTAGAATAGATTTAACGTGTTACATAGCTGATCAGGAATCGTCTACAGCCCTAGGTTATCTGGAGATCACCTGGTCTCTCCATATTTGTTTATTAGAAAAAGATACAAAAATAACAGTTTAGTTTTAATTTGAATTTCAGTCGCTTGATTGGGGGGAGACAACCTCTTTCATCACTCTCATTCCTACTTGTTAGTGTACTCTTAACTAATAGTTTAATTAATAATCTCAAATCTTTCCTAGTGGAATCGAAAACTCGGGGTTGAATTCCCACCCCTATATTACTTGACCGTGAACTTGAGAATATGCGTAAAGAAATCGCGTGAAAGTATACGATCGGTACCCTACGTACGCAATTGTAAATGGATTCGACATTGGAAGGGATATTACAGGTCTTTCGACAAATACGGTCAACAAATCAAGTCAAGAATCTTCATATGTGACCGAAAAGGCCATCGATCGGTGAAGTACTATATAAGGCCTGATAGGAAGAGAGAGCATATGAATGACACAAGATGTGGATGTCAATCACGGAATTTGTATAGCTAGGTGTACCCCTATATAAAATTTCCATGTTAATCAACTCACTTGTGAGTACTCGCACAACATAGCGGACCAAAAATTCACAAACAAGCTTAGATTTCTAAAATGGGTCACAAAATATGATTTTGAAATGTTATTTTATTGAATAAAATGGGAATAAGGACTTGTAAACCAATCAAGTAAATGGCATCACAAGTTGGTCGTTGCGGTAAAATTTGTTACATGGTCAAGGACCTGTACAACAAGTTATAGTCATTAAGGAAGGCTTAGTCTCTGAAGATGGGAAATTGGCCTTGCAATACATTAACACCCTTAAGTATACCCATGATCAAAAGGTTTTATCTGATTTTCTTTACTTTTTGTTCTTAAGTTTAATATTATAATCCACACTCTTGATATATAAGTCTGTTTTCACTGGATTTAGGCATGTTCATAAGTTCTTCTCTATGCTTTGTGTTTCTTTGTCATTTATGTCATTTCATATTTGTTGTTTTTTTTTTATGTTTGTTTAAAACAGTGTGAGAGTTCCAATAAAGGATAGAACGCTTAAACACTGGTCATAATTTTTATCCAAATTATTGACACAACTCTCCTTTTATCCAATCAATTGCCCATGTTTCAGTTGGGTGAAACTAGTCAATTAAAAATCATATTCTAGTGTGACAAGAGATGCCAACGTGACTTTGAAAGGGTTGTGTATGTATTGGTGTTTGAATCCACCTCAAAACTAACATATACGTAAAGCCTCTTGTCATACTCTTCGATGTTAACAAGCTACCCATATCAATGATGAATTGCGTTTTCGCGTTTCCGTGGGTACCCAACGTGACTCCACCTCAAACTAACATATACCTAAAACCACTTCCAAACATGCGTTTTTGCGGTTTCTGTTCTACAAGACTAGACCACGGAATGGTACAAATGGGTCCTAAATTTCTTCATAAAATCAGTGGATAACAAGGTACCCATATCAATTATAACTGATGGAGACTTGTCAGTGAAATCCGAGATCGACGAATGTCTTCCAAAAGCGAAGCACCGCTTGTGTGCATGGCATATATGTTTTAGTGCAAAAGGAACCCTAAATTTGGGGTCATAATTAATCATGGACTTTGGAAAATGCTTGAGGAAGAGATCAGACATTAACCAATGGAAAGATGATTGGCAATGCAAGATCGACCACAGGGGTATTGTGCACAAGCGATGGCTAACAGGTGCCTACATGGAGCACCACTTATAGGCGGAGGCTTTTTTCAAGGACAATGTTTTGGTCGGTTAGATAACTACACAGTAGTGTGAGAGTATCAACAGTTTTTTTTTAAAGAATATGTGAACAAAAAGAACAATTTTGTTGATCTTCGCCAGGGAATTATGCGGGGCCTCGAAAAGCTTCGTGATAACGAGCATGGTCACAATTGCATTTCTGACAAATTCAATGCAGTTCTAATAAGCTAGTTTAAGGAAGTAGGAGAGCATGCATCCATGTTCTACACAGGGTCCGTTTATATAAAGTTTAAGGAGAAAGCAATGAAGGCAAGTCATTACAAAGTTGTTGACATTCAACAACTAACTGACTATCAAATTTATGCAATATATGTCACAGGGGAGAAGGAAATGGCATATGTGAGAAGTTCATACGTTCACTATATGTTGTTCTTTATTTAAATAGTTTGCTGGGTGTTTAAGCGATCTATTCTTTATTGCAATTGAGATGTATGTTGCTCTTTTATTTACTGTCGAATAGTTTCCAGGATTTTGTTTGGTGTTCTTAATGTTCAATGGGTTTATCTAACTTGTCAAATGAAATATTGTATGACTTTAACATTGTTCTCTCAGCATACTAATCTTTGTCAAAGAGGTAATATATAGCATGCTTCATTGAACATGCATGAGGTTGAGTCATCTAGATGGTTTGTGGCATATTATTTTTTTGCTCTTCCATAAAGGGGTTCAATTTATTCCGGAAAAGTTGTAATCTAAACGAAGGTGAAAGATGGATAGGGACTTCTAAAAGAATGATCCTTGCATGAAGGACCCTAAAACAAGATGGTGTGACGATCCAAAAACCCAACATTTTTTCGACGTTGCATGAAGGGTAGGGTGGAGTTGATTAGTGACTTGGGTGGAACACCACAAGAGACTTACGACTATTGGATAAAAAATGTTTATTTGATGATAACTAGAATTAAAAACATTATTTTGAAGCAAGAAAATGAACAACCTTGGGTTAATGTCAACTCAGAAGAGTACGATCATGTAAAGCCTCCTTCCAAAGGGGACAAAAAACCTAAAGGGAACTCCAACAGATGTTCAAAAGAAGTGTTGGTCATGTCAACAATATGGACACAATCGAACTGCATGTCCTCATCCTCCAGTTGATGTTTTTGGTCAAGATGTCGGCCAACCGAAATCAGCCCTATCTCAATCGACACAGCAAACAATGATTTCCAATAAAACTTATCTCTGGGAATCAGTGACCCATACTGTTTTCGGGGTGTTAGGGATGACTAGTTTGGTTTAATTTAAGGATTATATTAATATAGTTCATGTTTTGTTAAGTACCTTAACGTTTTTATCCTTTATATGGTATCTTTTGTCCACGTATGTTATCATCTTTTCTGCTTATTTATCCGCAGTCTGCAATTTAGATAATTTATGAAGCATGTTATTTACACTTTTATCCGCTTTCTGCATTGTTTTATCACCTGTAGTGTAGACCTGCTGAAATCGATCACCTAACAATTTATTTGTGTTATTTATTTTTCTGAGAAATAGTTTTCTTTTCGTCAACCGGGTCATGGGACCTCATGCAGGGGCTTCCAACGCTCTACCACTTGAGCTATCATCCTAGCTGCTTTGTGTTGTTTTTTCCTTGCAGTTGGCTGACCCACTACATTTTTATTGCACCCTTTTTATATTAGACACACCATAGACACACATGTAAGGATGTATTTGGATGTTCTGAAGACAATGTGGCGGATGGAGCAGAGGGTAGAGAGAGTTTTTCCTCCCTATTCCTCTAGGTGTCCACTTCACTCACCGAGTAAAGGTGAGTCTAGTGCTAATATTGGTTTTCCCCCTTTTGAATCAAAACTTCATAGAGATTACATATACTGCGGAGCTGGTAGGAAACTCGGTAACGTTTTACTTGAAGATGGTGTAGGATCGATAAAAACACTCAATAATCGGTGCCTCTGTGGAAAAATATTGACAAAAAGAGAGGTTTGACCTCAAACAGTCTAATCAATTTTCAATGTAGTATGGAAGATCAGAGCAGGTTTTTCCGTAACAGCAAGAGGAGAAAACTTGTTCGTATTTGATTTTCAAGATGATGAAGATTGTGCTAGGGTTTTGTCGGACTCCCTATACTATTCAAAATAACTTAATGGCGATGAGAAAAATTCAGCAAGAAACAAGCCCGGAGAACCTTTGTTCCAAGGAATTCGATTTCTGGATCCAGATTAATCATCTACCGCTGGAAAGTTTTTTATTTAAAATCGCGAAAAAAATTGGTGTGGTGATTGGGACAATCATCGGAGTTGACGTGGCAGATGAAGAAAACGAACCTTGATGTCACCAATGAGGGTGATGGTCTAATTGCATACCATGATACCATTGGAGAGGGGTTTCTACCTCCAGCTTAAGAATGGGATTACAACTTGGATACCATTTCAATACAAGAAACTAATGAATTTCTGCTTCATATGCGGATGAATTGGGCATGAAAAAGAAGAATGTAAACATTTATTTCAAGAAGAATGTCTTAATTGAGGGAATGGACCTTATATACGAGCCAAGGACGGCAAGAGATGGGGATTTGGTAGAAGAAAAATCGCAGAAGAGACAGGAAAATTATTAGGGAAGAAACAAAGCAAGAAGGAAACCGTGTCGGAGATGGAGAAGACACCAACGTGTGGACATAGACGAAAAATAGGACAAAGCGTGAATTAGAAGGACATCAGGGTAGAGTTGGCAAAGGATGGTTGTAACACCCCCAAAAGGCAAAACCCAAAAAGCCGAGAGCGTGTCACTTCCTACCCGGGGTTAAACCCGAATACAAGGAGGTTTTAATGATCGGAAGATCCAACGATTAACCATGAAATCCTTCAAAATAAATTAATTAAAACGTTGTGCCACAAATATGGGCCTTATCCAAAAGCTAGGATATGAAAAACTATTTAAGAGGTATCTCATAACTAAGCGCGAATCTTCTAACTATTGTCATGTGTCTCGATTTCTTCCAAAAGTCATGCTTCCACCTAAACCTGTGGTGGAGAAACAAAAAGAAACACAACAAATTCCAAAGTCAGCGGAAAATACTAAGTAAGCAACACCCAGACATGTATATAGATTATGAAGCAGTTTTTAAAAATGATACATGAGTTTGAAGAGTAAAGAATTCGTGTAAGAGTATAAGTATAAACCAAGTTTCCTTTTATACTTTCCTCTTGGTTAAATATTTCCGAATTCTCATAATTGTCCAATCGGGACTTACAATTCTCAACCATAAAGGTCCATCCTTTAGAAAACATATATTACCATGTTGACATGGGGAGAAATCAAGTCACACAACTAGGTGCAAACCAATAACACACTCTCAAGACTATAAGTGTCGACACCCCCTAATACATCGAGCGGTCAGAGGAGTAAGTGAGAGGAGCAACCGGGGGCTTGTGGCGGCTGAGTAATCAAATAAAAGTGGGTTGAGTGACCGTAGTCAACAACCACCGATCCCATAATATAAAGTGTTCCCGGGTACAACTACTCCACTTTACGTTATTATGTCTTATTAATTATCATGTGATAGTTTGTGATAAAATCGTTTGTAGAAAACATTAACCTTTGAAATATACAGTTTAAGTAGATAATTCAATTTGAGACAATAAATCACAAAATCAGTTTAGACACGAAAGAAGATATGGGCACTATGTCTGGCATGATTACTTACCTCAACAAAGAAATTGCAGCAAATCATAAATCTATGTATCCCTCGTCAGGGAACTCTTTGCCTACAATTTAAATAAAATATCTCTAATCAACACACTACTAGTTCACAAACAAAGTCCTATATGCAAGCAAACAATCCCCTTATATATTTCCCCCATTATTTACCTAAGTAACCAATTAATTTTATTTTAAAAATCCTACTCACAAGCTAGCAATAATAGTTATGTAAATATGACTAACTTCTTCTCTTGTAATGAAAGAAATCAACTAGATCTAAATATAATGCTCCATAACATACTTTACTATAAGAGATAATAAAGTTCTCAAAGTTGGAACTAACCCTAATTTAATTTCTTCTTCAAAACATATAATAAAAATACTATTTTTATTCTTATTTCGTTTACCGGAAAAAGAATCGGAGAATAGCCACGACAGTCGTGGCGGTGGCGGCAACACGAGCGGTAGAAGAGAGAGAGAGAGAAAAAGAGCTTGAGAGTTTTTGAGAGCTCTTTGATTTGGTGTGAATAAAAATATGAGAGTAGGGTGGGTTTATATAGGCTTGAGAATAAGAGTTTATGGAAAACTACGATTGTCATAGATTTGACCTAGAATCCTAATTGGGACATAATTATGGAAGAAAATAGATTTATTGTTGCTAAAGTTTAGGTCTTTGACTAATTAGTATCTAATAGGACTGAAATCCAATTCAAACAAGGAAACAAAATAAAAGAGATTGAGAGAGAGTGAGATTTCGGCTCAAAGAGAGGAGAGAGAGAGAGAGAGAGAGAGAGAGGGAGAGAGAGAGAGAGAGAGGGCCGGCCATGGGAGAGAAAAGGAAAGAAATTTAATAAAATTTTGGCTTAACTACACTTTTCTCCCCATTGTTTTAGCAAAAGACAACTACTACCCCCTTGCTTTTTTAAAAGGCACTAAATAGATTAAGCAAAAGACATAAAAACCGCTAATTGTCAATAATAATTAAACTAACTTATAAATATTACAAAATAGCACCCAATACTTTATACAAATATCTTTATATACCCAATAGTATCATAATATTACTAAAATACCCAAACCTATAAAACGGGGTATTTCATCCTTCCCCTCTTAGAGAAAGCTTCGTCCTCGAAGCTAAAACTATCTTCTTAACATTACTAAAGATATACGTCTCCATAGCAAGGTATGATTACTAGATGCAAACCATAGGTCATGCATAAATAGTAAAGTTCTATAAGTTCTATAAAGAGTGCTTAAAGTATTGCAGCTAAACTCCGAAGGATTACATCCTCTCCCCCTTAGAGAAGTGACGTCCCCGAAACTCAAAATACCTCGTCAAAAAGGTGAGGATACTTCTTCCCCATGTCATCCCATTCTTCCCATGTTGCCTCTTCTGTGAGTTGGTTTGTCCAAAGGACCTTTACAAGCTTGGTACTCTTGTTGCGGGTTTCTCTTGTCTTGGTGTCTAAAATATTGACAGGATGTTCTTCATAATTCAACGAAGGATCCAATTCTACCGGTTCGGGATCTAATAAATGAGACGGGTCAGAAACATGCTTCTTCAGTTGAGATACGCGGAATACATTGTGAACACGACCCCAATTTGATGATAGATCTAACCGATAAGCAACTTCTCCAATCTTTTCTATAACTTCGTATGGTCCAATGAACTTCATGATCAACTTCCCTTTCTGATTAAATATAATAACTCATTTCGTGGGTGAAACCTTAAGAAACACTTTTTCTCCAATTCCAAATTCTAATGGTCTCCTTTTCGGATCAGCGTATGACTGCCTATCCTGAGCTGCCTTCATTCACTGCTGGATAAGTCTTACTTGATTTGTCATTTCTTCGATTTGTTGTGGGCCAGTCACTATTGTCTCTCTTATGTCGCTCCAACATAGCGGTGATCGACACTTCCTTCCATACAACGCTTCATGTGGTGCCATGCCAATGCTAACATGGTAACTGTTGTTGTGAGAACTCTATCAGAGGCAATCTATCGACCCATGAACCTTTTAAGTCCATGACTCAAGATCTCAACATATCCTCCAATGTCTGAATTGTCCTTTCAGTTTGTCCATCCGTTGCAGGGTGGAATGATGTACAGAACTTCAACTGAGTTCCTAATGCTTCTTGGAGTGCTTTCCAGAAGTGAGAGAGAAAATTGGGATCCCTGTCAGAAACTATAGAGCTCAGAACTCCATGGTATCGCACAATGTTCTTAATATACGCATTATCCCTTTGCTCCATGTTCCATGTATCCTTCATCGGAATGAACCTTGCAGTCTTGGTCAGTCTGTCGACCACGACCCATATCTGATTCAGTCCATTCTTTGATGTCGGTAAGGCAGTCACAAAGTCCATCAAAATTGAATCCCACTTCAAAACTTGGACGTCCAATGGTTGTACTAAGCCTCCCATTCTTTTATGCTCAAATTTCACCTTCTGACAGGTTAGACATCTTGCCACAAACTCTGCTACTTCTTTCTTCATGTTGGGCCACCAAAACGTCTTCTTCAAATCCTTATAGAGTTTTTCTCCTCCTGGATGTACTGAATATGGTGTGTTGTGCGCTTCACGCATCAACTTTTCCTTAGTTTCTACACACTTATGGGTCACACACCATCTCTCTTTATAACAGATACTTCCATCTTCATGTATCATTAAATCCTTTTTGTGCCCTTCTTCAATCTTTTTCTTTATCCTTTACAGATTCACTTCTCCTGGCAGGTTACTACTTATCTCGTCCAAGATATCAGGCACAACTGTCATATTCCCAAGAATGTTTCTCAGTTCGCCTTGCCCCACTACTTCAATTTCGAGCTTTCGAAACTCATGGCATAGCCAGTCTGGAAAAACTAGCATATCATCTGGAGTATGGATCGATTTTCGGCTTAACTCATCAGCTACTACGTTTGCCTTTCCTTCGTGATATTGGATACACAAGTCATAATCCTTTATGAGCTCTAGCCAACGTCTTTGCCTGTTGTTTAGCTCCTTCTGCGTGAATTTGTATTTGAGACTGTTGCGTTCCGTATACAATCTACACACTGCGCCATATAGGTGATGTTGCCATATCTTTAACGCAAAAACTATTGCTTCAAGCTCTAGATCATGCGTAGCATAGTCTTGATCATGAATTTTTAGCTATCTTGATGCATAGGCAATAACTCTTCGTTCTTGCATAAGTCATAAGCCTTTCTTGGGTGCGCCACTAAACACGTCGAACTCGCCAGAATCGTTAGGTAAAGCTAACACAAGTGTTGTAGTCAACTTTTCCTTCAACGTCTGGAATGCTTCTTCACAATCTTCGCTCCACTGATACTTTACCAACTTATTTGTTAGCGTCGTCAGAGGTCTATCGATTTTTGATAAGTCTTTCACAAAACGTCGATAATAGCTTGCTAATCCCAGAAAACTTCTTATTTCTGAAACATTCTTTGGTATTGGCCAGTCTTTAACTGCTGATATCTTTCATGGATCCACTGATATTCCTTCCTTCAAAATTATGTGACCCAGAAATGTAACCTGATCCAGCCTAAACTCGCACTTCGAGAGCTTAGCATATAGCTTCTCACGTATCAAAGTTTCCAATACTTCTCTGAGGTGGTCTTTGTGTTCTTCCTTGCTTTTCGAGTAAACGAGTGTCGTCAATAAAGAAATCTACAAAACGATCCAGAAATGTTCTCATGGCACGCTTCATTAGATCTATGAACATTGCAGGAGCATTAATTAAGCCAAAGGGCATAACCGTAAACTCATAATGACCATACCTCGTTCTAAAGGCTGTCTTCGGGATGTCCTTCTCGGTTACCCGAAGCTGGTGATACCCTGATCTCAAGTTTATCTTTGAGAAAACACTTTCCCCTTTTAACTGATCGAACAAATCGTCAATTCGGGGTGAAGGGTATTTGTTCTTGATTGTGGCGTTGTTTAACTCTCTATAGTCAATGTACAATCTTAAACTTCCATCTTTATTCTTCACAAATAGCACTGGTGCTCTCCAAGGTGATGTACTTGGCCTTATGTATCCTTTATCAAGAAGTTCTTGCAATTGGTCCTTTAGTTCCTTTAATTCCGCTGGTGCCATACGGTACGGCACCTTCGAAATTGGTCCTGTTCTAGGTGCTAAGTCTAAGGTGAACTCACTTTCTCTTGTAGGTGGCATTCCTGGAATTTCTTCCGGAAATACATCTGGAAAGTCCTAGAATAACGGTATCTCTTCTAGCAAATTCTCCTTCTTAGAGATGTCGTTAACATAACACAAGTAAGACTTGTTCCCCTTCTTTACTTTGTTAACTATGGTCAAATTTGATACTATTCGGACAGTTGGTTCCCTCATGATACCACGGTAAGAAACCTTTTCTCCTTTAGGTCCTTTGAGTCTGATCTTCTGATCGTGACAGTCTATGACTGCTCGACACTTGCTCATCCAATCCATTCCCAATATGACATATATCCCTCCAAGGTTAAATTGTATCTGGTTCGCTGGCAAGGTACTAGCCAAGATCTTAACTTCTACTCCTTCAAAAACGGTGTCACACACTGTTACGTGACCAGTTGGGGTAACTACAGAGATGGATATTCTAGAAGACTACTTGTTACTGAACTTATCCACAAATGATGATGAAACAAACGAATATGATGCTCCAGAATAAAATAAATTAAAATTTGGTTGATCATGAACGAGAAACGTACCAGTGATTACTCCTCCTCCTACTTCTACCTCGGTCCTTCTCATCACAGCAATTCGCGCAACGTTTCCATTCTGCGCTGTGCTTGCCGTTGTACCAGTTCCACTGTTCTTGTTGGCATTAGCTGGAGTATTGGTGGTATTCCTTTTCTGAACTCCATGCTTCCTTCATTCCCTTGTTAGTTCCTCTGCTGTCCTCCATAGTTGTTGCCTCCATTGTTGTAGTTTCTGCGGTTTCCATACCTCTTGTTGTTGCTGTTGAACTGTTGGCTTCCTCCTTGGTTGTTTCCTCTTTGGTTCACTTGTTTGTTCTCACTCAACCGTGAACGACACTCAAAAGAACGATGACCCTTCTTACCACAGTGATGACAAGTAATTGGGGCTCTGGTATAATCTACTCCGGGATGGTCTTTGTGGCATCGCTTACAGTAGAAACGGCGTGGTGTCTTATCTCAACTATTCTGCCCGTTTCCATGGTACTGACTCTGGTTACCTCCTCCATAGTTTGGTTTGATCCTCTTGTCTTTTCCACCATAGTTGTTTCTACCCTGGTCGCTTCCATTGCTTCCGGCATTTTCAACTTTACGTTTTCCACGGTCTCGTCTTGCGCCTCTTGAATGCGCCAAACAGATGCATCTCTATCATATGCCTCCTGAAGAGTATCATATGTTCTGCACATTAAGTATTTATGCAGATGGAGTTGTAGACCTAACATAAACTTCCTAACCTTTGTAGCCTCATCAGGCAAAAGGGTTCCAGAGAATCGGGATAACTCCATGAACTTTTTGAAGTACTCAGTTACTGAACCACTTCCTTGCTCCAAGTTCACGAATTCTATATATTTTCGATCCTCGATATGAGGCGGATAGAAGAGAGTGGGAAGAGCAGTCTGAAGAGCTTCCCAACCGAAGTTGGGTTGAGCTAAGAAATCTTGACGTGTGTTCCTCCACCAGATGTTGGCATCACTTTTCAGGTAGAAGGCCGCGCAAACTACCTTGCGGTTGGCAGGGCACTCAACCAATTCAAGGATTTTGTCCATCTCATCGATCCAATTTTCAAGTTCCACTGAGTTTTCATTGCCTTGGAAGCTTCTCGGCTTCATGTCAACTACTTTATTTGCCCAGTTGGCCGTATTATGACCTCCATTGTTCATGTTCTGAGCCATTTGAGTGAATTGGGCAAATAATTGCTCCATGTCGTTGTTGTTGTTGGTGTCGGTGTTGGTCGCCATTGGGACTTGACTACTTCTCCTGGTGTAGTATGGGTGTGATCTATTAGCCATAATCCTATACTATAACCTATTGTATCAGTCATATAGAACCGAGTACAACTAATATAAATTGCATGATACATAATGAGCAATCAAGCAAGTAATACACATTGGTCATTAATCAATTAGTTACACATGTATTTGCATACCGACTGATCACATCATGCATCTTAGAAAATTAGGAAAGTTATCAATCGGGCAAGAAAAAATTATGAATTTTGGTATGTAAAATTCTCTCTGAGGTCTTCTTTCATAATTAAGAAGAATAAAAACTCAAAGCAATTTATAGAACTCAAGTTATTCAAAGAATAGCACAAATGCTGTCACAGTTCATCAGAACAGAAACTTCAACATTACCAGGTCATAAACTGACTTTAAATTTCTCAAAATGATCTAGGCTTTTTCCCAGATATAGCCCTGTGTGTTAAATCATCTCCATAAAAATGTGAAGTTCATCCCAGATATGGAAGATAGGTAAATGTCAAAGATACCACGGATGGTCACTGTGCAATTCTGCTAGTGCATAGTCAACTTTGAAAATTTGTATCTAAGTCTCCATAACTCATTTGGGTCTGAAATTTTTATGGCAGATTCGTGAACTTGTCTATTTTAAGGGAACACTAAGGAAAAAATAATTCAACATTTAAGCACATCTGATACACGAAATACTAACTGCTGCACATATTTAAATGTCGGAATTTTCATGTAAAACACTCCAAATATATAAAACATAACCTTATTGAATTCCAAAGCTGATTCTCTAAAACATGAGTGTTACCACAGAATAATTCTACCAAATCCAAACTAAAAAAAATATTAATCGTTCTCTCTTGCTAAGAAATAAAAGGTAAAACAAGATATCCTAATGAGTTGGTGGGCTATGAGGTGTGTAAAGTGGTGAAGCGGGAGTATATTGGGGTGAGTAGGGACGGTCGGAATCGGATGTGTCCATATCATCATCGCCATCTCTCTCAATTTTTCCCCATGCTCTTTTCACCTTCTTTGCTATTTCCTTCTTGTTCATCCTCTCGAATTTCTTTAGTACTTGTCCTGCTTCGCGTTTCAACTCCGCATCTAAGGTTCATATCTTTTCTAGACGTATCAAAATAGAATGAGGGTCTATTTGGTAGTCTCAATACAAGTGATATACGTACTTCGAGGAGTTGGGCACTTCCTCGTCCCAAGCGTATAGGTTACTAGATCGCTAAAATCATCCTTAATCTCCTTCCAAGGTGTCATTCTTGGTAATCCATTGAGTATGTAGTGGCATATGCTCAACGGGCTAGAGAAAGATCCTTGGTACCTTTTGATATAAGTGATGCATAGGTTGTCGATGTAGGCACCATACTCCTTTAGGGTTTCTAGACCTGGGTGATAGATCACGCCATGTGGATGGTCGGCTCCACTAAGCTCGTCAGGGTGAGGAATCGGCGGTCTAAATCCTGTATGGCCAGTCAGAGTTCGAACATATCCTTCTCTTCCAGGCTCGTCTTCCTTTACATGATCTTCCTTCATCATCATAGAAATCTTATCAAACACGGAAAGCTTCTCTAGTAGATATTCAAGTGTGACTAAGTATTTTTCGTTGATCATGTGGACATCCTTGTGGGCGTTCCTTTTCCATCCTTAGCAACAACTAGATCGGAATATTTCTCCTTCACTTCTTTCCATCTCTCATTCTCACCCGTATGAAAACACACACACACACACACACACACACACACACACACACACGGAGATGAGAAAGAGATCAAGAGGGAGAGGGTGAAGATGAGGAAGATATTGAGAGGGAGCGGTTGAAGATCGAGGGGAAGGACGCCATATTATTCTCGTCGCCGCCTCCTTCGTCGTCCCCGTTCCCTTCGGCCCATCCTTCAGCGCCTCCTTCAGATCCGAGAAAGCTCCGATTGAGAGAGAGATTTGGTTTGTAATTTCCTTCCTCTCTCTCTGTTAATCTCCTTCCTCTGATAATCTCCTTCCTCTGTTAATCTCCTTCTCTCTGCTAATCTCCTTCCAGCTTGGGAAGGAACGGACCCTGATCCGGATTTTCGAGGGCAGTCTCGTCCATCTCCGGGGATGATTTCTGCTTGTCGGAGCTCCGATCCGGCTAGGGTTTGGCTCGTGAAGAGGAAGGTGATGGGGAAGGATGTTCCTTGGTGTGGGGTGATGGGGTTTTGGTCCGAATCGGGTCGGATCGGTCTGAATTTGACCACGCCACCACCGTCGATTCGATTAGTTGTCATCGTTGTGGTTGTTACAGCGAAAGATTTCGGTGAGAGGAGACAACGATGGGAAGAGTGGGGATTTGATTCACCCCTTGGTCGAGGAGGCGTCGTCCTCATCTTGCTCTTCTTCTTCTTCTTCTTTCTCCTGTAGATCTATTCATTGTGCACTTTTTTTTTTTCTTTAGATCTGTTAGATTAGATTTTTGTAATGACTTTCAATCAGTTCTTGTGATGTATATAAATTTGTAAATGTATATAAATTTTTATGGATGAAGGATGAGAAATTGTTATATTATATTTGTGTGTTTATGATATGTTCTTGTTGTTCTTTGATGAAGAATGTTCTTGTTGTTCTTGGATGAAGAATGTTTAATTAGCAGATTTTGGATGAAGAATGTTTAATTAGCAGAAGAAGGGTAAAGAAAGTGCAAAAATGCAGAATAAATGGAATAATAAGAAAAAATAGAGGAACTTTGCAAGAAAAAGAAAAAAAGACAAACAGAGGAAGAAAAATGCAGCATTAATCAACAATAATGCTGCAAAATAATGTGTTAAAATGCATCATTAATCAACAATAATGCTGCAATTTGATTCAAAAATGCAGCATTAGTGTGTAAATGTTGCAGGGTGTGAGAAGAACTGTGCATCATTAGTTAATGCTGCAAGTAATGCTGCTTTTTGCTAGAAGCATTACCTTAATGCTGCAATGAAAAAACAACACTGGCTAATGCAGCATTAGCCTTAATGCTGCAATTAATGCTGTTTTTGCTAAATACCGCATTAATTTTGGCAAAAACCGCATTTTCTTAATGACGTTTTTGCTAAGATTTCTAGTAGTGATGGCATGGTATCTGGTAATCCTCCAACTATGACGTCACATACTATCAATGGGTCACGGAAAATTGGGCATCCATTGATGTGGATCCATTGGTAGCATCGTTGAGCAACACGATTGCAGTAGGTTGTGATGCATTCCTTCCCTTCGAAGGACTTCAAGAGGTAGGGAGAGTTCCTAGGTCCAAAGTTTGACGAAACGGATTCGGAATTGGCAGCCATCTAAAAAGAAAGAAAGAAAGAAAGAAAGAAAGAAAGAAAGAAAGAAAGAAAGAAAGAAAGAAAGAAAGAAAGAAAGAAAGGTCTTAGCATTTGTTCTAAACCACACATACTTTTCGAACAATTCAAATCTTAAGCAATAAAGCACGTACTGAGCACAAAACAAGAAAGTTTAGGTAAAAAATTAAATGCTAACTATCCCATAATCCCGGGGTTGTTCAAAATTTTAATTCTTTCCCTATGTCCCTTTTAATTACCTAAAATAATTAAATTCGTTTTTTGAGAACCGGGCTCTGATACCAACTGTAACACCCCCAAATGGCCAAACTCGGAAAGCTGAGAGGGTGTCACTCCGTACCCGGTATTAAACCCGAATACAAGGAGGTTTTAATAATAAGAAGATTCAACGATTAACCATGAAATCCTTAAAATATATTTATTAAAACATTGTGCCACAAATATGGGCATTATCCAAAAGCTAGGATATTAAAAACTATTTAAGAGGTGTCTCATAAGTAAGCTTGAATCTTCTAACTATTGTGATGTGTCTCGATTTCCCCCAAAAGTCATGCTTCCACCTAAACCTGTGGTGCAGAAACAAAAAGAAACACCGCAGTTTTCAAAGTCAGCGGAAATACTTAGTAAGCAACAGCCAGACATGTAAATAGATTATGAAGCAATTTATAAAAATGACACATGAGTTTGAAAAGTAAAGAATTCGAGTAAAAGTATAAGTATAAACCACGTTTCCTTTTTTTCTTTCCTCTTGGGTAAATATTTCCAAATTCTCATCATTGTCCAATTCCAATTCTCAACCATAAAGGTCCATCCTTCAGAAAACATATATTACCATGTTGACATGGGGAGAAATAAAATCACACGACTAGGTGCGAACCAATAACACACTCTCAAGACCATAAGTATCGACACCCCCCCCCCAAGACTTCGTGCGGTCAGAGGAGTAAGTACGAGGAGAAATCCTGGGCTTGTGGCGGCTGAGTAACCAAATAAAAGTGGGTTGAGTGACCGTAGTCAACAACAACCGATCCCATAATAATAAAGTGTTCACCGGTACAACTATTCCATTTTACAATATTACGTCTTATTAATTCTCATGTGATACTTTGTGATAAAACCACCTTAGTAGATATCAGTAACTTTCAAAATAAACAGTTCAAGTAGCTATTTCAATTTGAGACCATAAATCACAAAAGCAGTTTAGACACGAAAGAAGATATGGGCACTAGGCCTGGAATGATTACTTACCTCAACGAAGCAATTACAGAAAATCATAAATCAATGTATCTCTCGTCAGAGAATTCGTTGCCTACAATTTAAAAATATCTCTAATCAACACACTGCAAGATCACAAACAAAGTCCTATATGCAAGCAAACATTCCGCTTATATATTTCCCCCATTATTTACCTAAGTAACCAATTACTTTTATTATAAGAATCCTACTCACAAGCTAGAAATAATACTATGTAACTATGACTAACTTGTTCTCTTATAACGAAATTAATCAACTAGATCTAAATATAAAACTCCGTAACTTACTTTACTATAAGATATAATAAAGTTCTCAAAGTTGGTACTAACCCTAATTTAATCCTACAATGGAATTTTAATTACCCAACAACCCAAGAAAAGAAATAGAAGAAAAAGAACTAAGATTTAGGGTTGAGGTTTACCGAAGAAAGAATCAGAGAATCACGACGACGGTGGTGGCGGCGTCGGTGGCTAGCGGCTGTTGAGGCAACCCGAGCGGGTACGAGAGAGAGAGAGAGAAAGAGCTTGAGAGTTTGAGAGCTCTTTGATTTGGTGTGAATAAAAATATGAGACTATGGTAGGTTTATATAGGCTTGAGAATAAGATGTTATGGAAAACTATGATTGTCATAGATTTGACCTAGAATCCTAATTGGGACATAATTATTGGAGAAATTAGATTTCTTGTTTCTAAAGTTTAGGTCTTTGACTAATTAGTATCTAATAGGATTGGAATTCAATTCAAACAAGGAAACAAATTAAAATAGATTGAGAGAGAATAAGATTTCGGCCCAAAGAGAGAAGAGAGAGAGAGAGAGAGAGGGTCGACCATGGGAGAGAAAAGGAAGGAAATTTAATAAAGTTTTGGATTAACTACACTTTCTGTTGGAATAGATGCCCTAGAGGCAATTTAGTTTAGTATGAATTTGTACATGGCTAGAAAATTCATTTATTATTTATTGGATATTTAATATAATGAAGTCCTTAGATTTACAATTGTGTTGTTTATCTTAAATATCCCTAGTCAAGTATAATGATCAATGGGACAATCATCTATAGACTAGTATGGGGTTGGATTGATATGGAGATATCACGATCCAACACATAGGTGTGCATTACGGAATGTTGCACTGGATTGACCCATCTCCGAGAAGGCTACATACATGTTATGTTGAGTCACAAGTGCTTCTCGCGGTGCAATGGTATTGTCATCCTTAGACTTGAAGTCACTAGATATTCTAGTTGTGGATCATTGTGATCTTGGTAGCGTTAAACGCTACACCGTGACTGGGTAGTTATAAAGGCGTGTACTGGATACAATGAGAAGCAAGCTTAGAGATCGTAGTGGACGTAGAGAGGATTTTCCCCTCCCACATAACGGGAGCAAATATCCTAGGCCACTCGAGGGATAGTGCTTATAGAATGTCTGGCCAGACTCAAATAAATCAATATAGGATATTGATGTTATTTGCACGAATAAGGCTATTCCCATGGATCGAGAAACTATGGATTGGATATACGAGTGTGACTTGTATGTCTCGTGTCCAATCCGGATATGGAGGCAAAGGGATGAAACAATTACTTGTACAAAGGTTGTCAAGATGACTATTCTATTAGTTGGCTAGAATGGATGTTTTGCTAGAAACCGCTCCATATTAGCAAATAGTTGCTACCAACTAGATAGAACCTATGGGGTCACACGCTATATAGAGTTGAACTAGATTTGGGAATTAATTAATTGGATTAATTAATTAGAAGGATCACTTTGCAAACCCTTGCAAACTTAGTAGGGACTAATTTGCAAGGAAGGGACTAAATTGAATTCTAGTTGGACTAGAATAAGTCCTTTAGGTATTTAACAAGGAGTTGTTGGACTATATAAAGGACCCTCCTTCCTTCCTTCCTCATAACTTATGCTCATTAGTGAACATAACAAGAGTGGGAGAGAACAAAAGGAGAGAGAACAAGCAACAAGGAGGGCCCGACGCCGCCCCTTGCCGCCGCCCTCACCCCGTCGGCCAAAAAGAGGCCGAAAAGCCTCTTTTTGTCTCGTTTTGCGTGATTCGTTCTTCCTCTTCCTAATCCGGGCTAGCACCAAGGAGTTTGGGAGATCTAGGATCAACTCTAGGCGTGGATCAACTATAGAGAACGTGACAATATTCGCGTTTGAAGTCATCAAGGAGAACCCAAAGGTGTGTTTATGATTTCTTACCTTTACTATCGTTATGCATCTAGACTTGTGATCCTTGGAGGGTTTTGCATGGCTTATTTTTTATTATGCTTCCGTTGTGCGATCCATGAATCAAAACCCTACAGTGGTATCAGAGCCACAGGTCATAGAGCATAAACGTGGTTTATGTGTTACGTTTTTGTTGTTTTACACCTTAATTTGATTGTTTATCGCGTAAAACAAGACAAATCAAGCATGGGATGCAATTTGTCAATAACTAAGCATAACAAGATCCAAATTTTGCATTGGATGCATGAATTGGTGAGTTTGAGAAATTTTAGGATCTTAGATCTAGGGTTTGGGCATCCTTGGGGAAGAAGGAGTTCTCCCAAAACAAGGAAACCACCAAACTTGGGCACCAAGCAAGGGAGTTGTTTTGGAAACAACTCCCATAGAAGGGTTCCCCCCCCCCTAGGGACCGCCCCCTTGCTTGCCGCCCAAGCTTGGGAGCCCTAAGGGGCCGGGCGGCCCTAACCCGCGGGCCTAGCTTGCGGGTTTTGGGCCGGGCCGGTCCTAGGGCTTTGTGGTTCACTTTAACGGGCCCGAGCAATTGGATTGTTGGGCCCATGGACCGTTTTAACCCTAGAAATCCTAAAATCAATTAAAATTGACCAAGCGCGTTAAAATTGGATTTTAACTGTTTATGTGCAAATCGCATGGTGACTGGATATGGCCTTAGGATGTGGTTTGATGTGGATGTTTAATTTTGTGGTTTGGTTTTACGGCCTGCGAGCTGATCAATTAATTTTAATAATTAATCAGGGTTTTATGGCCTGCGTGCCATTTTTTTCTCAACTTGTGAGATTTATTTTATTTAGTATAGATATTAGCTAGTGCTAGATAAAGTAGATTGTTAGCCAAGATTGGAGAAAAGAAGCCCAAAGCCATAAAAGCCACAAAAGATGGAGCATGGAGCATGGAGCATGGAGCATTCCACATGACTATGAAGGATGGACCAAGAGATAAAGACGCATGGAGATGTGTTTGCTTAGGGTTCATAGATAATTCCATTGATTTGGAATTATCTTAGTCTAGAAAAGGCCATATCCACATCACGTTTAATTTCTGTTTTGTGGTTGTTTATTTATTGTCTTATTATTTTTGTGGTTGGTGTATGGATGATGCATGCAATTAGGATAATAAGATAATTAGACAACCCGGATCTATTATTTGGAGTTGTGCCCAAACTCAAATAGATAGATTAGTTGATATTGATCAACAAAATAATTAAAAATTGAATTTAAAATCCCTCAAATTTTAAATATTGTGTTCTTGCCTTCTCGTTATTTAAACACTCATTATCATCATTATTTATCAAGCTCGTGCGTGCCAAAGCATGGCGACTTGGTTCATAATGATGGAATGCGATGGCACGTAACAATGTGCAATTGTTTAGATAAGAGGTTGAACACAACTAGGCTATTAATTTGATTAAGAAACCTAGAGACAATCAATTGGGATTATCCATGTGGATGGATAAATAAGGAATTATTTTCCCGATTGAACCAAGAGTTGCATATGGGATGCAATTGGAATTATTCCCACCTAAAGTAGTCAAATTATGGGTGACTTGCCAAAGCAAGCTCATAAGGAGATGAAAGATGGATCTTGGCCCACTAGAAAATATAAGGATATTTTCCGCATTAATATCTTGAGGGTTATTAATCCGTAGAAAAATAGTGGGAGCTATATTTAATAAACTAGCCATTATTAAATATAGTCAAAAATTCACAAATACTAAAACTTGCGTATTTTCCTTTTTGTAGAATTCCAAATGGCAAACAACTCATCGAGTTCACAACATTCCCTACGATCTGTCCTTGAGAAGGACAAGCTCTCTGGAACCAACTTTCTTGATTGGTACAGAAACTTGAGAATTGTTCTCAAGCAAGAGAAGAAACTGTACGCAATAGAGGAGCATGTTCCAGAAGGTCCAGAGAACCAGACACCTGCTGCCTTAAAGGCGTATCAAAAGCGTGTTGATGACGCTAATGATGCGGCCTGCCTTATGCTTTGCACCATGACTTCTGAGCTTCAGAAGCAACACGAAAACATGAATGCTGTCGATATGATCGAACATCTAAAGCAGCTCTTCCAAGAGCAGGCGAGGGTAGAGAGGTATGAGGTCTCAAAGGCACTGTTCAAATGTCATCTGGCAGAAGGGAACCCGGTGGGACCCCATGTACTCCGAATGATCGGGTACTTGGAGAATCTCGCCCGGCTAGGGTTCCCGGTCGGCCAAGAGTTGGCAACCGATCTCGTGTTGCAATCGTTGCCCGAGAGTTATGGACAGTTCATTATGAACTATAACATGAACGAGATCGTTAAACCACTGCCTGATTTGCTCAACATGTTGAGGACGGCTGAACAGAGCATCAACAAGGGTAAGGGCAAGGCCATAATGATGGTGCAGAAAGGAAAGGGAAAAAGGTTTGCCTCTTCCTCCAAGGGCAAAGGCAAGTCAGTTGCCAAGTCCAAGGAACCAGCCCTTAAGCCTGTTGGTGGCATTGCCAAGGCCGTGACTAAAGGTGAGTGTCACTACTGCAGTCAGCCTGGACACTGGAGGAGGAACTGCCCAAAATATCTGGAGGACAAGAGGCTTGGAATAGTGATTCCACCACCACCAGGTATTTTTGTTGTAGATGTCAATTTAACTGTCTCTACATCATGGGTATTAGATACTGGATGTGGATCTCATATTTGTCGAAATATGCAGGATCTAAAGAGAAGTAAAAGATTGGCTAAAGGGGAGGTAGATCTGTGCGTTGGGAATGGAGCAAAGGTTGCTGCGTTGGCCATAGGCGTGTGCGAGCTATCTCTGCCTTCAGGATTAGTTTTAGAATTAAATAATTGCTATTTTGTGCCTGCTATGAGCAGAAACATTATTTTTATTTCTTGTTTGGACAAGGATGGTTTTATTATTTCAATAAAGAACAATTGTTGTTCCTTTTATTTGAATAATATTCACTACATGAGTGCGCAATTATTTAATGGACTTTATGTCCTTGATCTAAGCAATCCTGTCTACAACATTAATACCAAGCGGATTAAAATAAATGATTTAAATCCTGCTTATTTATGGCATTGTCGTTTAGGCCATATAAATGAGAAACGTGTATCTAGACTCCATAAGGATGGATTACTAGACTCATTTGATTTTGAATCATATGAGACATGTGAGGCTTGTTTATTGGGAAAAATGACAAAGTCCCCTTTCAATAAGAAAGGTGAGAGGACTAGTGAGCAATTGGCGCTCATACATACCGATGTGTGTGGGCCATTTGCCACGCCAGCCAGGGGTGGTTATGTCTACTTCATTACATTTACTGATGATTACAGTAGATATGGATTTGTGTACCTTATGAGGGCAAAATCCGAATCCTTTGAAGTGTTCAAAGAATTCAAGAATGAAATAGAGAAGCAACTTGGCAAAAGTATCAAGGCTCTACGATCGGATCGCGGAGGAGAATACTTGAGCCAAGAGTTTGACGACTATCTTAGAGAGTGTGGGATCGTGTCCCAACTCACTCCACCCGGAACGCCACAATGGAATGGCGTGTCCGAGAGGAGGAATCAAACCCTATTGGATATGGTTCGATCTATGATGTGTCAAACCGATCTTCCATTATCATTTTGGGGCTACGCTCTATTAAGTGCAGCTTTCACCATTAACCGTGTTCCATCTAAATCAGTCATGAAGACACCATATGAGATGTGGGGTGGGAGGCGTCCCACACTGTCGTTCATGAGGATTTGGGGTTGCGATGTCTATGTAAAACGTTTACAATCAGACAAGCTAGGGCCTAAATCGGATAAGTGCAAATTTGTGGGGTACCCTAAGGAAACTAAGGGATACTACTTCTACAATCCAACCGAGAACAAAGTGTTTGTTGCTCGGACCGGCGTGTTTCTAGAAAGAGAGTTTGTCTCTAAAGAAGCAAGTGGGAGGAATGTAGAACTTGAAGAGGTTCAAGAACCACAAATCACTGAACCGATTATGGAACATGAACAGGAAACACAAGCAGTTGTGGAGTCACCTGTTCAGGTAACACAAGAGCTTAGTAGATCTAGTAGAGTGCGCCAGGAACCCGAGAGGTATGGACTTCTCGTAACCGATTCCGGTGACACGATGCTCATAGCCTACTACCTATGAGGAGGCCATGAGTGGCCCAGACTCTCAGAAGTGGCTGGAAGCCATGAGATCCGAGATGGAATCCATGTATACCAACAAAGTATGGACTTTGGTGGAACCACCCCATGGGGCGCGGCCCACAGGGTGCAAGTGGGTCTTCAAGAAGAAGATCGACATGGATGGTAATGTGATTACCTATAAGGGCCGATTGGTGGCTAAAGGATTCAGACAGATTCATGGTATTGACTATGATGAAACCTTTTCACCAGTCGCTATGACCAAATCCATCCGAATCCTACTTGCAATTGCAGCATACTACGACTATGAGATTTGGCATATGGATGTCAAAACAGCATTCCTTTATGGGAATCTCCTCGAGGACGTGTATATGATATAGCCGGAGGGTTTTGAGGATCCAAAGCAAGCCAACAAAGTCCGTAAGCTGCAACGATCCATTTATGGATTGAAGCAAGCTTCTAGGAGTTGGAATCGACGTTTTGATGAAGTGGTCAAAGAGTTTGGCTTCATCAGAAACGAAGATGAGTCTTGTGTCTACAAGAAGGTTAGTGGGAGCTCTGTAGCTTTTCTGGTCTTGTATGTGGATGACATACTACTCATTGGAAACGACATTCCCATGCTGCAATCTGTAAAAGATTGGCTAGGAAAGTGTTTCTCAATGAAGGACTTAGGGGAAGCAGCCTATATACTCGGTATAAAGATCTATAGAGATAGATCTAAGAGGTTGCTAGGCCTAAGTCAAAGTACATATATTGACAAGGTGTTGAAACGGTTCAACATGCAAGATTCCAAGAAGGGATTCTTGCCCATGTCACATGGAATCACTCTTTCGAAGAGTGGTTGTCCTTCCAATGAGATTGAGAAGGAACGCATGAGTAGGATTCCCTATGCCTCGGCCATAGGATCTATCATGTACGCCATGTTACGTACTAGACCAGATGTGTCATATGCCTTGAGTATGACAAGCAGATACCAATCCAATCCGGGTGAGAGTCACTGGATTGCTGCCAAGAACATCCTAAAGTACTTGAGAAGAACTAAGGATGCTTTCTTGATATTTGGCGGTGAGGAAGAGTTGCGTGTAAGGGGTTACACTGATGCAAGCTTCCAAACCGACAGAGATGACTTTAGATCACAGTCGGGATATGTGTTTTGCCTGAATGGAGCAGCGGTGAGCTGGAAGAGTTCCAAGCAAGAGACGGTAACTGATTCTACAACAGAGGCTGAGTACATTGCTGCAAATGGCGCAGCAAAGGAGGCTCTTTGGATCAGAAAGTTTGTTTCTGAACTTGGTGTGGTCCCTAGCATTGCGGATCCAGTGGAGTTGTTCTGTGACAACACTGGGGCGATCGCGCAATCAAAGGAACCCAGATCACACCAGAAATCCAAGCACGTGCTCAGGAAGTTTCATCTGATTCGAGATATTATCGATAGAGGAGACGTTCGGTTATGCAAGATTCCTACAGATGATAATCTGTCAGACCCGCTTACGAAGCCTCTCACGCAGTGGAAGCATGAAGGGCACACTAGGAGTATGGGCATACGAGATGCGCCAGATTGGCTCTAGTGCAAGTGGGAGACTGCTGGAATAGATGCCCTAGAGGCAATTTAGTTTAGTATGAATTTGTACATGGCTAGAAAATTCATTTATTATTTATTGGATATTTAATATAATGAAGTCCTTAGATTTACAATTGTGTTGTTTATATTAAATATCCCTAGTCAAGTATAATGATCAATGGGACAATCATCTATAGACTAGTATGGGGTTGGATTGATATGGAGATATCACGATCCAACACATAGGTGTGCATTACGGAATGTTGCACTGGATTGACCCATCTCCGAGAAGGCTACATACATGTTATGTTGAGTCACAAGTGCTTCTCGCGGTGCAATGGTATTGTCATCCTTAGACTTGAAGTCACTAGATATTCTAGTTGTGGATCATTGTGATCTTGGTAGCGTTAAACGCTACACCGTGACTGGGTAGTTATAAAGGCGTGTACTGGATACAATGAGAAGCAAGCTTAGAGATCGTAGTGGACGTAGAGAGGATTTTCCCCTCCCACATAACGGGAGCAAATATCCTAGGCCACTCGAGGGATAGTGCTTATAGAATGTCTGGCCAGACTCAAATAAATCAATATAGGATATTGATGTTATTTGCACGAATAAGGCTATTCCCATGGATCGAGAAACTATGGATTGGATATACGGGTGTGACTTGTATGTCTCGTGTCCAATCCGGATATGGAGGCAAAGGGATGAGACAATTACTTGTACAAAGGTTGTCAAGATGACTATTCTATTAGTTGGCTAGAATGGATGTTTTGCTAGAAACCGCTCCATATTAGCAAATAGTTGCTACCAACTTGATAGAACCTATGGGGTCACACGCTATATAGAGTTGAACTAGATTTGGGAATTATTTAATTGGATTAATTAATTAGAAGGATCACTTTGCAAACCCTTTCAAACTTAGTAGGGACTAATTTGCAAGGAAGGGACTAAATTGAATTCTAGTTGGACTAGAATAAGTCCTTTAGGTAGTTAACAAGGAGTTGTTGGACTATATAAAGGACCCACCTTCCTTCCTTCCTCATAACTTATGCTCATTAGTGAACATAACTAGAGTGGGAGAGAACAAAAGGAGAGAGAGCAAGCAACAAGGAGGGCCCGACGCCGCCCCTTGCCGCCGCCCTCACCCCGTCGGCCAAAAATAGGCCGAAAGCCTCTTTTTGTCTCGTTTTGCGTGATTCGTTCTTCCTCTTCCTAATCCGGGCTAGCACCAAGGAGTTTGGGAGATCTAGGATCAACTCTAGGCGTGGATCAACTATAGAGAACGTGACATTATTCGCGTTTAAAGTCATCAAGGAGAACCCAAAGGTGTGTTTATGATTTCTTACCTTTACTATCGTTATGCATCTAGACTTGTGATCCTTGGAGGGTTTTGCATGGCTTATTTTTTATTATGCTTCTGCTGTGGGATCCATGAATCAAAACCCTACACTTTCTCCCATTCTTTTAGTAAAATAAAACTACTACCCCATTGCTTTATTAAAAGGCACTAAATAGATTCAGTAAAAGACATAAAAACCCCCTAGTTGTCATTAATAATAAAAAAACTTATAAATATTACAAACTAACACCCGATACCTTATATTAATATCCTTCTATACCAATAGCATCATAATGTTACCAAAATACCCAAACCTATAAAACGAGGTATTTCAATCATATATGGAAATTGAAAAAGATTACGGATTCTGAAAGAAAATCCCAGCGGTCGACAAGAAAAGAGCACGTGACGGTACGCTCTATGTACGAAACGATGAGCTGGAAGATGAAGATGACTAAAATGGCGCAAGCAATAAAACTAGATTTACAGAAGGGAAGGGAGACAAAGAATACTCTCAAAAGAATGGGCCAAATGGAGTAAGTGGGCCTAAACTGTCAATTGGGCCAAATTATATAAACTATAATTTTTCTATTATGTCGGGCTCATGTCCAAACCTATAAATGCCAGGTTACCGGGAGAATTGTACGCAATTTAGAGTCTCGTTGAAGTCATGGTCCAACTCATCAAACCAAGACCAACTACAGAAAGGTATTTAATAGGCACGACGTTGTTTGAAGAAAAGGGAACGAAACAAGAAAGAAGAAATAGGGATGTGGAAATTGAAGAAGAACCTATTGATGAAGATCTTCAAAAGGAGAAAGAAATTGAAACAAAACTACATGATAGAATCAGAACAAATACTTTGGATATAGAAGCGTTCATGATCAATCACGACGCATGGAGGTTAAGAAAGTCATTCCATAACATTTTCGCACTAAAGTTCATCTCAAAAGGGAATATCAAAAGATTACACAAACGAAGGAGATTCCAGCAAAGAAGAAGACCAAGACAAAGGATCTTGTTGGCAAAAGAAGTACAATCAAGGACAAGGAAATCATTGGAACTCCCTGTGTGGATGATGAAATAGGAGAACAATTCACTTCACTCAAAATGTTACCAGATAGTAGGATGATTACAGGAGGTGCAGATGGGGTCTTTTGCAGTCAGGAGAGAAGTGAAAAATTGAGAGACGAGAGGACACAAAAATGGCAGAGGAGGCATGCCTACCTATGCCCCCAACACCAAATGAGAGCACTTGTTTGGAACTACAGGGGATTGGGGCAGACCAGTGCATTTCCCCACGTGAAGTCCCAAATAAGGCCGGAGGAAGTGAATTAATACTTCTTGTCAGAAACAAAGGTAAACTATAGAAAATTTATAAAAAAAAATTGCTTCTTTTGGTTACAATTATGAAGTTGTTGAAGCTAAAGGAAGAAGTAGGTGTAGGGTTTTGTAACGGATTAGGCAGCGGAAAACAATAATAAAGATCCGCACAAGACCCTCCAAGGTTCATAAGAAGAGACTTCATAACGATAGTAAAGGTTTTAGTATCAAATACCTTGTTTGTCTCCTTGGATGACTTCAAACGCAAAATAGTGTTGTGCCTCTATGGATAGTCCTCGCTTAGGATCAAGCTCTAGATTCCTCCATGTCTTGTGCTAGCAACCGGTGGAAGAAGGAAGAAGAATAATCACGCGAAATGAGAATCCAAGGTCGCACCTACAACAGGCCGACGACAATGGAGGGTGCGGACGGGGGGAGGGGGTCGGGGTCGGCCCTTCCTTGTCTTAGCTCTCTCATTGCTTTTCCATCTCACTCAGTGTGTTATGAGCATTCGTGAGAAAATAAGCTAGGAGAATCCTTTATATAGTCCAACAACTCCTTGTTAACTACATATTAGCCCCTCTCCTAATCCTGTTCATACACGAATTAATCCTACTTGAAAATTAGTCCTACTAAGTTTGCAAGTAGTTGTGTATTGATCCTTCTATTTAATTAATCATATTAATTAATTCCCAAGTCTAGTTTAATTTATATGGCGTGTGACCCCATAGGTTTCAGTTTAGTTGGTAGTAACGATTACTCACATAGAGCGGTAACTAGCAACACATTCATGCCACCCAACTAATAGAAATAGTCATTAATCTAAAAAATCTTGTGCAAGTATTGTCTCATCCCTTTGTCTCTATATCAATAATGGACACGAGACATACAAGTCACACTCGTAAATCCAATCCATAGTTTCTCGATCATGGTAATAGTCTTGTCCATGAAGATAACATCAATATCCTATATTGATTTGTCAAAGTCTGGCCAGACATTCTACAAGCACTAACCCTCGAGTGGCCGTGGATATTTGCTCTCGTTATTTAGGAGGGACTAATTCTATCTGCATCACTACCATCTACAAGCTTGCTTCCTTATTGTGTTCGATATGTGCCTTTATTTCTACCCATTCACGGTGTAGCGTTTGACGCTATCAAAACACAATATTCCAAACCTAGAGGATCTAGTGACTTCAAGTCTAAGAATGACAATACCGTTGCCACTACGAGAAGCTCTTGTGACTTTAAATACTCGTATGTAGCCTTCTCGTAAGTGGGTCAATCCAGTATGCCATTACCCCTAATGAATACACATGTGTTGGGTCGAGATATCTCCATATCAATCCAACCCCATACTAGTCTATAGTTGATCGTCCAATTAATCAGTATAATTGACTAGGGATATTTAAGATAAACAAACACATTTGCAATCTAAGGACTTCATTATATTACATATCTCCATAAACAATACAATGAATGTTCTAGCCAAAACGTTGTTCATACTAAATAAGATTGCCCCTAGGGCATCTATTCCAACAGTCTCTCACTTGCACTAGAGCCAATCTGGTGCATCTCGTATGCCAATTAGGGCCGGAAAAATGGGTATTCACATGACAACCCGACACGAACACGACACGAAGTTATAGGGTTTGGGTTTAGTCATATGGGTCTTGGTCATAAACGGGTCGACGCGATTAGACACGACGCTTAACATGTCAGGTGTGGGTTGACTCAAAAAACCCATTTACAACCCGCGTAACCCGCACTTTTTAAACAAGTCACCCGTTGAATATTTAAACCCAACATGACAGGTTTTAACCCGCATATGAAATCTAATATTTCTTGTTATATATAACTAATATACAAGATATATGAGCCCAACCCATTAAAAAGTTACCCTAATTTTTTCTCAAAATTTTACCCTAGTGTATTCCTATAAAAATCCTATCGAGGGTTGATTTAGTAGTATTTATGATGATCAAGAATCATAGTTGTTGCGGACACAACTTATTTGGATTGATTTTTTGTGTAGGTTCTTCATTACGTAGTATTTTTTGTTACTGCGAAACAAACCGGTTACACGATGGGTAAAACGTTTATTATTTAGGTCGGGTTAGGGTCTATAGTACCGGACAAGCTTAATATATGGGTCGGGTTTGAGTTTACCATATATGAGTCTCGACACGAACACGGCCCGTGACACGAATTGCCGCCCCTAATGCCAATAGATCTAGTGTGTCCTTCATGCTTGCGCTGAACAAGCGACTTTATAAGTGGATCTGACAGATTCTCATCTGTAGGAATCTTGAATATCTTCACTTCTCCTCTATCGATAATATCTCGAATAAGATGGAACTTTCTGAGTACGTTTTTGGATTTCTGGTGCGACCCGGATTCCTTGGATTGTGCCATAGCTCCAGTGTTGTCACAATACAACTCAATTGGATCCACAATACTAGGAACCACACCAAGCTCAGTGATGAACATCCTAATCAGAACGACCTCCTTTGATGCGCCACTCGCAGCAATGTACTCAGCCTCAGTTGTAGAATCAGCAATCGTCTCTTGCTTGGAACTATTCCATCTCACCGCCGCTCCATTAAGGCAAAACACAAATCCCGAGTGCGATCTGAAATCATCTCTTTTGGTTTGGAAGCTTGCATACGTGTAAACCCTTACACGTAACTTCTCCTCACCTCCAAATATCAATAACGCATCCTTAGTTCTTCTCAAGTACTTGAGGATGTTCTTGACAGAAATCCAGTGACTCTCACCCGGATTAGACTAATATTTGCTTGCCATATTCAATGCGTATGACACATCTGGTATAGTACACAACATGGCGTACATGATGGATCATATGGCCGAGGCATAGGGAACCGTACTCATGCTTTCTTTCTCAATCTCATTGGAAGCACAATCATCCTTCGAAAGGGTGATCCCATGCGACATTCTCAAGAATCCTTGCATGGAATCTTGCATGTTGAACCGATTCAACACCTTATCTATATATGTACTTTGATTTAGTCCTAGCAGCTTCCTCGGTCTGTCTCTATAGATCTTGATACCAAGTATATAACCTACATCCCCTAAGTCCTTCATTGAAAAACACTTTCCTAGTCAATCTTTAACATATTGCAACATAGGAATGTCGTTTCCAATGAGTAGTATGTAATCCAAATAAAATACCAAAAAATAAATAGAGCTCCCACTAACCTTCTTGTATACACAAGATCATCTTCGTTCTTGATGAAGTGAAACTATTTAACTGCTTCATCAAAGCGTTGATTCCAACTCCTAGAAGCTTGCTTTAATCTATAAATGGATCTTTGCAGCTTACAGAATTTATTTGCATGCTCTGGATCCAAAAAATCCTCAGGTTGTGTCATGTACACATCCTCAAGGAGGTTTCTATACAGAAACGCTGTTTTGACATCCATATGCCAAATCTCATAGTCATAGTAAGCCGCAATAGCAAGTAGGATTCGAATGGATTTGGTCATTGCTTCTGGTGAAAAGGTTTCATCATAGTCCATACCATGAATCCGTCTGAATCCTTTTGCCACCAATCGTCCCTTATAGGTAATCACATTACCATCCATGTCGGTCATCTTCTTGAAGACCCACTTGCACCCTATCGGCCGAGCCCCCTGGGGTGGTTCCACCAAAGTCCACACTTTGTTTGTATACATGGATTCCATTTCGGATCTCATGGCTTGAAGCCACTTCTGAGAGCCCGGCCATTTCATGGACTCTCCGTAGGTAGTAGGCTCATCATCTATGATCAATGTGTCACGAGACTCAGTCAAAAGAAGTCAATACCTCTATGGCTCCTGGCGCACTCTACTCGGCCTACGAAGTTCTTGTGTTACCTGAACAGGCTGCTCCACAACCTCTTGGGGTTCCTGTTCATGTTCCATAGTAGGATCAATGATTTGTGGTTCTTGAACCACTTCAAGTTCTACAGTCCTCCCACTTGCTTCTTTAGATACAAATTCTCTTTCTAAAAACGCGCCGGACCGAGCAACGACACTTTGTTGTCGGTTGGAATGTAGAAATAATATCCCTTAGTTTCCTTAGGGTATCCCACAAACTTGCATTTATCCGACTTAGGCCCTACTTGTCTAGTTGTAAAATTTTTACATAGACATCGCAGCCCCAAATCTTCATGAATGACATTGTGGGACGCCTCACACTCCACATCTCACATGGAGTCTTCATGAACGATTTGGATGGAACACGGTTAATGGTGAAAGTTGCACACAATAGAGCGTAGCCCCAAAAAGGATAACGGAAGATCAGTTTGACACATCATAGATCGAACCATGTCCAACAGTGTTCGATTCCTCCTCTCGGACACGCCAATCCATTGTGTCATTCCGGGTGGAGTGAGTTGGGATACTATCACACACTCTCTAAGATAGCCGTCAAACTTTTGGCTCAAGTATTCACCTCCGCAATCTGATCGTAGAGCCTTGATACTCTTTCCAAGTTGCTTCTCTACTTCATTCTTGAATTCTTTGAACTTTTTAAAGGATTTGGATTTGGCCTTCTGTAGATAGTGCTTTCTGAGCTGACAGATCTTGGCCACGTGGCAACCATCCAGCACACCATATTGTGCTCCACACACACTGGATCACCAGCCGAGCTGATCCATGTGGGGGCTGCGAGACAGAGCCCTCGCATACCACTGCACGGGACTTGTAGGGACTTAGTGGTTTGGAGGCTAGAGTAAGCCCTGTCGCGTGCGAGCCAAGCCCGCACGCGACCTTTAGTAACTGCTTTGAGAGATTTATGGCACGAGCTCCATAAACCCGGTCAATCCGGTCAAACCCGGTCAACCTCGTAACGGTTCCGGTATTCGCGCATAACGTGCTGTAACGGTCCCTATATACTCGGACGAACGTGCCGTTATGGTTAAGCTAATTAAGCCGCCATTAATGGGCGCATTAACCACGCTACAACGGTCACGTTCTCTGCTATATATAGGACGTTAACCTTTCCATACAAAGGAGAACACACTAGCCATACGCGGAAGCTCTGCCGAACCTCTGTCTCTCTCTCAGACATTACTACTGCCTTACTCTCTCCCTACACACAACCCAACTCTTCCTGTGCGATCTCTGATCCCCTACATACGGTGTACACGGAGGTCTCCCCGCCGAAATCTCTTGTGCACATTTTGGTGAACCCGACGTGAACTTACCAACAAAAGCAACCATGTCTCAGGAGGATGATGTTAGCAACAGATCACCTTCCTCCGAAACCGCCTCAGGAGAGGAGACCCGCCGTACTCCCGCGACCCCCAGCGAGGCACCGACGTTAGAATCCTTGGACGCCACCGTCCAAGGCCAGGCGAAAGCTCTCAAAGCTCAGTCTGCGCAGCTAGAACGGATCCTGGCCGTTCTGGGCACCCTTGCACCAAAACCTTCATCAGTTAGCGCCGCCTCTCAAGGAGGAGGAGCCCCTACCGCTCCGGGAATGGGAGTATCGACTACACCTCCCAACCCTAATCTGCAGACTCCACCGGCGACTACGCAGTTGCCTTCAATTCAAGGATCAACGGCTCAGATGTTGCCTCTCACTACTCATACTCCTCAGCCTCCAGCTTTGGTACCTAATTCGGCGTCGCAGTATCCCTTGCCTCCGAAAACGACGATCTGGGGCAATGCCAGCAGCCAATATGTCCCCAATCCTCCGGCGGCATATGTGTCGCCTCCGCCTGCAGCAACCCTTCCTTCTGCTACTGAGGGAAGCATTCCAGAATGCATGACGTCTCTGCAGAAGCGCATGGACACTATTCTGGCTCACCAGTCATTCGCGGATACCATTATCCCGAAGCTAGACAACGATCCACCCATCCCGCGAGAGATCTATCTCATGCCTAACCCAGTGGGGTATAAGGCTCCTAAATGGGACAAGTTCGAGGATGTCAACGGGAACGCTCATGAGCATGTCATGCGTTTCATTGATGTCATGGGGCCATACGGAGCTGATCCCAAACTGCTGATGCGAGAGTTCCCAAAATCTTTGGGGAACGTGGCGTATAAGTGGTACCGAACATTGGAAGCCGGATCCGTGAAGACTTGGGACGACATGGTCCAGAAGTTCTACACCAAGTTCTTCCAGATGGAAGAAAAGGTGACAATGATCCATCTCTCGCGGATGTATCAGAAGCGTGAGGAGGACGGGATTACTTTCATCAAGAAGTTCAGGGCGAAATCCTTGGAGTGCAAAGATCCAATGCTCGAAAGCCGGCTCGTAGAGATATGCCTGCAGTGCATGCGAGACGAATACAAAGGTATGCTCATCAATTTGCAAACACCTACGTTTTCAAAGCTAATTGAATGCACGAAGAACATCGAGCCTATAGTCGAGAGGCAGAAAAAGAAGAACGCTCCGGAGCGATCTTCGAGCGGCACCATCTACAAGATCGGAAGATTCAGTTACAAGAGGGGACGAGAAGCTGAGGTCAATACAGTTTCACCCCAGAAGCAAGCAAAGGTTGTGAATTTCGACATACCACCTCTGCCATGCTCGGTGGAGGAGGCAAGCGACCTCTGCAGGCAGTGGCGCAAGGACGGTGTCCTACCGCCGCTCGAGAAGATACCCTCCAAGGAGATGGTGAGGGACCCTAAGTGGTGCGAGTACCACGGCGAGGTCATGCACCCTACAGCGGAATGTAAGAAGCTCAGATTTACATTCGACCAGAAGATAAAGAACGGCGAGCTGATCGTCAGCGATCACAGGAAGGATGTGCGCAACAATCCACTTCCTGCCCATGCGGAGCAAGACTCAAAAGGCAAAGAGGTCGCCATGATCTCGATCGTAGACTTGGAAGAAGTCGCAGAGGATGGCCTGCCCATCATTGCCGAAGTCCATAATGACGAGGACTACAGTGTAGACACAGAGGATGAACGTGTCGATCGGATGAAGGGGTCGCACGGCTTTAGCAGATTCTTCGACGAGATGAACTTCTCCGAGAAGTGCCGGACAGATATGACGTAAGCAATCTTGAGGATAGCGGAGGACTATGAGGAGGATCTTGTAGTTTCCAACGGGAAAGTCATCAGGGCGCCTCGCTCTACAGAAAAGATTATGACCTTTTCTGCCAGCGACAAGAAGACAGATGCGAGCCACCAGAGGCCTCTGTACGTGACGGCCATCATCAATGGCGTCGAGTTCAAACGAGCATTCGTCGATGGAGGAGCAGCGGTCAACGTCGTTTCGCTCCACACACTGAAGCTAGCAGGGATCCCCGAGCACAAGATCATCAGGCGTCCATCTCCGCTGATGGTATTCGGAAGCGACTCTAGAATGACGATCGGATGGGTCCGCCTGGGTGTGCAGATTGGCAAAATCAAGTGCTCAGCGAAGTTTTATGTCATAGATGCGAACACTACGTACCACATGATCATAGGTCGAGCTTGGATTCACCGATTCGACGCGGTTCCTTCAACGGCTCACCAGCTTATGAAAGCTATCAGGAACGACAGAATAGTCGAGATACCGGCTTCGACAAATCCATTCAACTTGGATGAAGCACATCTCAGCGAGGAGGTGTGGTTCACCGAGATGGTGGACGAGCAAACACCGGGACCATTCAACCCTACTCCTTTGCCTCTCTGGGAGGACATCAAGGACCAGTCACCCGCGGGAGTAATGGTGACAAGGGAAGATGCCAAAGAAAAACCGCCCACACGCGAGGAAGCGCCACGAATCGCGTACCATCGAAAGAACGTGTACACTCTGAAGAGAATCGCAAAGCATGACCCCGAAGGCAAGGAGATAGAGAGCTTCTACGTCAATGGGAAGAAGTGCTATCGCATATGAAGGTGCGCGGGGATGTCCTTACACGGGCATGGGGATATCCCTGGGCAAATCAACCAAATCGAGCAAATTGCGCTAACGGAAAAGCCAATGCAGGGCGCTCCGGATGAGAAGCTCAAAGAAGCACCTGAATGCATGGAAGATAGGCCCAGACCACAAAAGCAAGAGCTAAAGGAAGTGTTCCTCAGCCCGAACGAGGAATAGAAAAGGCCATTCTTTCTAAGTGCGGATCTCACAAGCGAGGAGGAGCAAGGACTGCTACAGCTCCTAACTGAATACAAGGATGTGTTCGCATGGGAGTATGATGAGATGCCAGGACTGGATACAAGCATCACTATGCACCGCTTAGACATCATCCCAGGGTCTAAGCCGGTAAAGCAGAGGACAAGAAGCTTCAGGCCGGAGCTTAACGTGACAATCAAACAGGAGATTGTCAAACTCCTGGATGCCAAGTTCATAGAGCCGAATCATCATCCAACATGGCTGGCCAACATCGTGCCAGTGGTGAAGAAGAACGGACAGCTTCGCATCTGCGTGGACTTCCGAGATCTCAATCGCTTCTGCCCCAAGGACGATTTTCCACTGCCTAACATCGATTTGCTTATCGATTCAACAGCGGGCCATCGCATGTTCAGTTTCATGGACGGCTTCAGCGGGTACAACCAGATCAAGATGGACCCTGAAGACGCGCGGAAAACTGCATTCATCACTCCGGTAGGGGTGTTCAACTACACAGTGATGCCGTTCGGTCTCAAAAACGCGGGTGCAACCTATCAGCGGGCCATGATGGCCCTGTTCCACGACATGATGCATAAAGAAGTGGAGTTCTATGTGGATGACCTGGTGGTTAAATCCAAGCACGAAGCAGATCACCTCGCGGATTTGCGGAAAGTGTTCAATAGATGTAGACGCTTTCAACTGAAGATGAATCCCATGAAGTGCGCATTTGGGGTAACATCAGGAAAGTTCTTGGGATGCGTAGTCCATCGCCAAGGAATCGAGCCTGACCCTGCGAAAGTATCAGCTATAACCGGCATGACGCCGCCCCATAACCAAAGTGCCTTGAAGACATTTTTGGGAAAGCTATCATATCTGCGAAGATTCATCCCAGCGATTGCCGAAATCACCTGCTGTTTTAGTGCCCTTTTCAAGAAAGATGTCGTATACAGCTTGGCTCCGGAGCACGAAGCTGCATTCGAAAAGCTGAAGGATCTGCTGACGTCCTCAAAAATAATGATCGCACCTCAACTGGGATCACCGCTTCTGCTATATCTGACGTCAACAAGGAGGTCCATAGGAGCACTCTTGGCTCAGGAGTACGAAGGCCAGGAAAGGCCTATCTACTACATCTCTCGCATCGTGCAGCCTGCTGAATCAAGGTACACAGACATTGAACGCCATTGCCTTGCTTTGTTCTTCGTGATAGAGAAATTAAAACACTACTTTGCGTCGCACAAAGTGGTAGTGGTCACCAAGAGTGATCCCATACGATATCTACTAACCCACACTACCCCTGGAGGAAGATTGGCGAAATGGTATATGACCATCTCTCAATACGACATCACATGCGTGCGCCCGCGAGCGATCAAGTCGCAGGCGGTAGCGGATCTGCTGGCACAGTTCCCCGACAACAGCCACGAGCCCGTGATCGAAGAAGAACTCGAGGGGCCTGAAATCTATGCAATCGATGTACCCTATTGGACGCTCCATTTCGACGGTTCGTCAACAAGAAAATGCGGAGGCATTGGGATAGTCTTGACCAAGCCGGATGGAGAGGTCATACAGATGTCCGCTAAACTTGAATTCGCAGTCACTAACAATGAAGCTGAATATGAGGCTCTTATCGCGGGACTCCGGGAAGCAAAGGCTTTAGAAGTAAGCAATCTGACGGTCATGGGAGATTCCAAGCTGATCGTCAAGCAAGCCTCGGGCGAGTACGGTTTGAAGGAGATTAACCTTCTGTCTTACCGGACTCTAGTACAAAAGCTGGTACAGCAATTCTGCGATGTGAGGTACGAGCACAAGCCCCGAGCAGACAACAGGCATGCAGATGCTTTGGCAACCTTGGGATCTAAGGTCAGTACAGACAAATGTCCCGCAAGGATCTCCATCGAAGTGCGAACGTCGTCGGCATTGACAAAAGATGCATGCGGCAACGAACACATGGAGGAAACGGACTGGAGGAAAGCAGTCCTACGAGCTATTGAAGAAGACACAAGCCGTGAAAGCTGGGCACTCACAAAGGGGTACTGCATACATGACAACACCCTTTACTACAAGGGTCCTGGCGGAATACTCATGCGATGCGTCTCCGAGCAAGAGTGACAACTGTTGTTAGAAAAGATTCACCAACATGCTTGCGGAGAAAGTGAGGTGTCAATCTATCGGAAGGCTCAAAGATATGGCATTCATTGGCCAGACATGTCAGCAGCCGCGGCCCTGATACAAGGGAAGTGCGAAAGTTGCGCACTAATCAAAGATTCTTTACTCATCACTCTAACTGATGATGACACGGATTGGAGGAAGCCACTCTTTGATTTTCTCACCCAGGGCACCTTGCCCGAATCGAGAAAAGAAGCCGAGAAATTGAAGAGGAAAGCATCTCGATACGTAGTACAAGAAAACCTGCTTTGGCGAAGAGGACGTGAGGGCAACTTGCTGCGATGTCTAGACGGCAGAGAAGCACAAGAAGTCATGGATCTTTCTCATCAGGTGGAACACCAAGGAGGTGCGAAATTATGCAGGCAGCTCCTTTCAATTGGATATTTCTGGCCCACGATGGAGGTTGATTGCCGCACCAAAGTACGACGCTGCCAGGAGTGCCAATTCAAAGGAAACCTAGTGCACGCTCCCGCCGTGGATCTACATGCATTGGGAACACCATGGCCATTTCACACATGGGCTCTGGACTTCATCGGTCCCATCCGACCGACGTCACACGGGAATCACTTTATTCTCACTGCAACTGAGCTATTCACCAAATGGGTGGAGGCGATACCACTGAAGACGGCAAATGCGCTAGCTGTGGTCAATTTCATCCAGGAAAGCATCATATGCAGGTTCGGAATTCCAAACACTATTCTTTCAGATAATGGTACTCCCTTTGTTAATCGCCAGGTAGCTGCGAACTTAGCAGAGTACAATATCAGGAAAATATGTTCCACCCCCTACTACCCGAAGGGGAACGGGCAAGCCGAAGCGACCAACAAAACGATGTTGAGGATTTTGAGCAAGATGGTCGCAGATGACCACAAGAAGTGGGCTGATTCTCTAAGCATAGCTCTATGGGCCTACCGAACTTCTCCAAGGACACCCACGGGGGCCTCACCGTTCCTACTATGCTATGGGGCCGAGTGATAACGCCCAAATAGGGGTTATCTTATAGCTCGGTTTTTGTGCATTTGTGCCGGAAAACTCACGTTTTAGCCAATTTTCACCCTCGGAAAGCCTCGGTTTTAGGAACCAGACAGTTATTTGCTCTTTATAAATTTCTGCATTTTCCGTACTTTATTTGGATATGATCGCGGGTGTGTTCATGTTGTCTATGCAGGAACAGGGCCCGGGAATGCAGCAGGAATGGATCGGGAATGCAGCAAGAGGCAAACAGAGGCAGAAAAGAGCACCCTGCCTTGCTGTCTGCGTATAATACGCAGACCCTGCGTAAAATACGCAGGCAGCAAGGAGGGAGAGGGGCTTTTGGACAGATTTTCTCCCCTGTCTGCGTATTATACGCAGAAAATACGCAGAAAATACGCAGCCAGGGGGAGAAATACGCAGAAAATACGCAGAGTGAGGAGGTTGGAAGGCAAGATGGGTCCCTGTCTGCGTATTATACGCAGGGCCTGCGTATTATACGCAGACAGCAAGCACAAAGTGGAGAAAAAGCAGCAGGAGAAGACCCTGTCTGCGTATTATACGCAGCAGGCTGTGTATTATACGCAGACAGCACAAAAACTGGGGCGGTTTCGGGCAGTGGCAGTTTCGTAAATAATGACAAGTTCCAGAAACTTCGCCAGCACTATAAAAAGACTCGTCCAGACTCGTTTTGAAGACACAACACACAAGGCAATTCATCCAAGGACAAGTCTGAGCATCCCGGGAGAGCACGGAAGCACTCATCCAGATCCGAAGACTTAGTTTGATCTTAATCTCTCTTTTAAATTCAGAAACTTTGTTATTTAGTTATGTCGTTTAGTAGCTAAACCTTTTACCTAGGTTCTCGATGAACCTAGGGTTTTGTTTCAGACATTATTTCTGCAGTTTGAGTATGAATGCATAATCTCGTTATCTTAATTCAGCAGTATTATCAGTTATTCTGTCTTTGATTATATCGTTTATGCATGATCGGAGTCGCGAACCAGAATTGCTACAGACCCGAGCCTGTAGGTGAAAACGTCAGGTTAGGGTTAGGAAGAAAAGACAGGATTTAGTACCTTACCCTGATAGACCGACCAGAGAAAGGGAGATAGGGCTAGCCAAAACGTATAGACCAACTGTTAGAGAATTTGACCCGGGCCATCAGGACAGGTTAGAAACCATAGCAGACTCATAACGAGACTGCAGACTTAGGCAGCTTAACAGGAACCTGAAAGTCTGCAGGATCGTGACAGCGTGTGGAATCTGAAAGGTTACTGCACAACCGGTACGTGGCACGGGTAATTAAAACTGCTGAGTGTTTTCTTATCAAACCAAAGAACATAATTCTGAAGAAACCCTAGGGGATCCTGGACCTAGTATTCCAAACCCTAGATTTACAACTTTCAAGATTTTCAGAAAAACGTCACAAAAAATATTTGCGTTTTATTTTGTTTATTTCTAGTTTATAGTTAGCCACAATCTTAAACTACTCCTCCTTTTATACTCTGGAAGTTAAAACTGATTTCTTGAAAAAACCCGAAACTGTCCTCGTGGGAACGATCACCCGAGTCTAAATTGCACCCGGTATTACAAGATTCGTACACTTGCGACAGCACGTTAGTTTGCGCATCAAGTTTTTGGCGCCGTTGCCGGGGACTTTTTAGGGTTAATTTAGTTATCAGAATTAGTTTTCGGAATTTTTATTTTTCAGTTTCGTTATTTTTCTTTTATCTCACTGCTTTTTGAATCTGCGTTTTTCAGGACTGTTCAGTTGATGCCCAGATTGCCACGCAGTTTGGTAACACCACTCGACAATCCGGAGAAACTGTATACCGAACAGAACCGCAGAAACCGAGAAAGCAGGATGGCAACCAACCAGAGAGATCCACCCGAGAACACCGAAGCCGGTGGACAGGAACGAGAGACACGTACCCCAGCCCAGATGGCTCGGTACATTGAGGAACTTGTCACAGCGGGGCTTGCTGCCCGAAGCAACCAGAGAACATATAACCGATCTGGGAAGGCGTTGGTGGAAAATTTCGAAGTCCCCACCGGGGGGCATGAGCGAGCTATTGTGGTGCCCGAGATCACCGCTGAGCACTTTGACATCAAGCCATCCACCATCCAGACGGTACAAACTCTCTGCCCGTTTCATGGCAGGGCCGACGAAGACCCGAACGATTTTATCGGGAAATTCGAAGATTACTGCAACAAGGTCAGATACAAGGGGGTAGAAGCAGAGGCACTCATGCTGATATTATTTCCATACTGTCTTTACGGAGTAGCCAAAGACTGGCTCGAATCCCGACCACCCCGATCCATCACCACATGGGAGGAGTGTGTCGCAGATTTTCTGGCAAAGTTCTATCCCGCCTCCCGAGTCATACAGTTACAGAGCGAGATCCTGTCATTCAGGCAGAAGATAGGGGAGACGGTGGTGGACGCATGGGACAGGCTTATGAGATTGGTCAAACGGTGCCCTAACCACGGTTTTGGAGACGCAAAAATTCTGCAGGTTTTCTACCATGCCCTAGACAGGGAGAACGCCGACAGGATTGACAGAGAGGCCGGGGGAAACTTCTTGTATCACGTAGACAAAGAAGGTGCGTATGACCTGATGAAGCAGTTGGCCAAGCAGGATACCCGACTGTTTGACGATCGCAGGATGGCGGCTAGAGCCGAACCCGCAGAGGATGACCGGATAGACAATCTGGCTAGGATCATTCATGACTTGGTCACGAAAGTCTACTCGGATAAGAAGACTATTGCAGCAGTCGAAGAACCTGATCTGGACGCAGCCATTGAGGAGCTAAGGACCGAAGACACCAACTATGTACAGCAGCAGTGGGACCCGAGCCGGTACCGACCGGGTACGAGAGACCATCCCGGGTTTCGGTACGGAAACCCGAACGCAGCAGTTTATGCACCGGGATTCCAGCACAGGCCACCAGCCCAGCAGGCTCAGTCAGTCCCATCTGCGCAGCAGTACGACGCCCAGATGAAAGAGATCAAGTCCATGTTCCAGACCATGGAGTCCCGATTCAAGCACATGGACGCCCTGACAGCCGACATGCAGACGACCAAAACGTCACTGCGTGCTTTGGAGGTACAAGTGGGGCAGTTAGCACAGCAGCTAACGGAGAGACAGCCAGGAAACTTGCCCTCGAATACAGTGAATAATCCACGTGCTCAGATCAATGCTATCACCACTCGGAGTGGAGTAGCGCTACAGGATCCACCATATCCTAGCCACGCACGCGCAGAAAATTCGAAAGAAGTAGAACGCAAACTGTCTGGCCAGGATAACAGCTCAGTCGACCGCCCCCAGCCGAAGGGCTCGGTTGAGCAGGATGCAGTGCAGAATGAGACAGATGTAGAAACGGTACCTGTCTCCAAGGAGGTACCATACCCCTTGAAGACACGAAAGAGGGACGATAGCAAGGACTACGCCAGGTTTCTCGAGATGTTCAAGCAGCTGCAGATTAACATACCTTTTGTCGAGGCTTTGGCTAAGATGCCCACTTAAGCCAAATTCCTCAAGGACATCTTGTATGGGAGGAGGCGAATGAGCGATTTCGAGACTATAAACCTGACGGCAGAAGTGAGCAACTGTGTGAAGAATGGGCTACCGAGGAAGAGAAAAGATCCTGGCAGTTTTGTAATACCGGTCACCCTAGGTAACACTTACACAGGAAAGGCTCTGTGTGACCTAGGGGCCAGCATCAACCTGATGCCATTGACGATTTTCAAGAGTTTGAAAGTCGGGGAGCCCCGGCCCACCAGAATCATGCTGCAGATGGCAGACAGGTCCGTAAAACAGGCTTATGGAGTTATCGAGGATATTTTGGTGAAGGTCGGTGAGCTCATTTTTCCAGCAGATTTCGTGATCCTGGACATGGAGGCAGGGGAGGTACTGCTCATACTTGGCAGGCCGTTTTTGGCCACTGGAGAAGCTATGATAAATTGCAAGAGCGGGGAACTGACCATGCAGATTAACGAGGACAAGGTTAAATTTAATGTTTTCAAAAATCTGCAACTGCCAAATTATTATGATCACGAAGATATCTTCGCCATAGACGTAGTTGAAGATGGCTGGGAAAACGAGGAGATGGATCAGTTATGGGAAGAAATTGATAGCATATACGGAGAAGAGAAGGAGATGACTCGGTGCGAGCAGGCCATGAGGGCCGAGGACTGGACCACTTTGCACCGGGACGAAGATGGCGGGCAGAAGATGATCCTGGTTCCGTCACTCAAGGAGCCACCTGCACTCGAGCTTTAACCGCTCCCGAACCATCTCAGGTATGCGTACATTGGTAATAATAATACTTTGCCCGTAATTGTTTCTTCTCTTCTATCTCAGGAACAGGAAGAGAAACTGCTGGAAGTATTGCGAGAGCACAAAGAAGCAATCGCCTGGACGATTGCAGATATTAAGGGGATCAGCCCCTCCTACTGCATGCACAAGATCAGAATCGAAGAAGGCAAGAAACCGGTGATTCAGCCCCAGCGGAGACTGAACCCGAACATGAAGGATGTTGTGCGCAAGGAGGTCATGAAGTGGCTGGAAGCAGGAATCATATACCCCATATCAGACAGCACTTGGATCAGCCCGGTCCAGTGCGTGCCTAAAAAGGGGGGTATTACGGTGGTGCAGAATGAGGACCTGGAGCAGATTGCGCACCGCACGGTTACAGGCTGGCGGATCTGTATGGACTATCGGAGGCTAAACGATGCAACATTGAAAGACCACTTCCCGCTACCATTCATATACGAGATGTTGGATAGGCTAGCTCATCACGCCTATTATTGCTTTCTGGACGGGTACTCCGGGTACAACCAGATTTGCATAGCCCCGGAAGATCAGGAGAAGACAACGTTTACCTGCCCGTATGGTACGTTTGCGTTCCGGCGCATGCCATTCGGGTTGTGTAACGCTCCAGCCACGTTCCAGAGATGCATGATGGCAATATTCTCCGACATGATCGAGAAAAATCTGGAGGTCTTTATGGACGATTTTTCACTGTTCGGGGACAGTTTTGACGACTGCCTGCACCACCAGGGACAGGTCCTGATCCGATGCAAGAAGGCGAATTTGGTGCTGAACTGGGAGAAGTGTCATTTTATGGTCACCGAGGGGATCGTGCTGGGTCACAAAATTTCCAGCAAGGGACTCGAGGTGGACAGGGCCAAGATCGAGGTGATAAAACAGCTCCCATATCCGACAACCGTAAAGGCGATCAAAAGTTTTCTGGGACATGCAGGATTTTACCGGAGGTTCATCAAAGACTTTTCCAAGATCACGAAGCCACTCTGCGATTTACTTGGAAAAGACGTGCCCTTTGAATTTGATGCAGCTTGTCAGCAGGCCTTTGACCATTTGAAGGAGAAGCTGACCACAGCCCCGGTTATCACTACACCGGACTGGTCACTTCCGTTTGAGCTGATGTGTGACGCAAGCGACTATGCAGTCGGTGCAGTTTTGGGGCAGCGGAAGGACAAGGTGTGCCATGTGATATATTATGCAATTCGGGTACTCAACGATGCCCAGATCAACTATGGCACTACTGAGAAGGAGCTGCTTGCTGTGGTATATGCCCTGGATAAATTCAGGCCGTACTTGGTCGGGTCAAAGGTCATCGTTTTTACCGACCATAGTGCCCTGAAATATCTGCTGGACAAGAAGGACGCAAAGCCGAGACTGCTGAGATGGGTATTGCTGATGCAGGAATTTGATGTGGAAATCCGGGATAAGAAGGGAGTCGAGAACGTTGTAGCGGACCACCTGTCCAGGCTTGAGAATGCTGAGGTGAACCCGGTACCGATCCAGGAAAACTTTCCGGACGAGCACATCATGGCGGTCAAACTGGGGAGACCGTGGTACTATGCTATAGCCAACTATCTGGTGAGTGGCACGCTTCCCGAGGACCTAACCCCGTCACAGCGGAAACGGTTTATTTCTGAAAGTCGGCAGTATTTCTGGGACGACCCGTATCTGTTCAAGCAGGGAGCCGACAACATTCTGAGGAGATGTGTTCCGACCCACGAGGCCTGGAACGTGATCAGGCACTGCCACTCGGCTCAGTGTGGGGGTCACTTTGGAGGGACCCGCACGGCACACAAGGTACTGCAGTCAGGTTTCTTTTGGCCAACACTTTTCAAGGATGATTATGTACAGGGATGCGATAGATGCCAGAGGACAGGGAGTACATCACATAGGGACGAGATGCCTTTGACTATTTGGCAGGAGGTTGAACCCTTCGATGTATGGGGGATTGACTTCATGGGGCCGTTCCCGTCCTCTATGGGAAATCTGTACATACTGTTGGCAGTGGACTATGTTACGAAGTGGATCGAGGAGATAGCGTGTCAGAAAAACGATGCAGCGACAGTTGAGCGTTTTCTGAAACGCAATATATTCACACGATTCGGGACCCCCAGAGCAATGATCAGCGATGAAGGGTCACACTTTATTAACAAAGTGTTTGCCAGGGTACTTAAGCAGTACGGGGTATCGATACATAAGGTGTCACTGCCTTATCACCCCCAGACTAACGAGCAGGCAGAGGTGTCAAACCGAGAGATCAAGGGCATTCTCGAGAAAACCGTAAATCTGGGCCGGAAGGATTGGTCGATGAGACTGGATGATGCGTTATGGGCATACAGGACAGCTTTCAAAACACCGCTGGGAATGTCACCATACCAGCTCGTGTTTGGGAAAGCGTGTCACCTCCCGGTTGAGCTGGAACATAAGGCCTATTGGGCTATCAAACTGCTCAACATGGATGAGAGTCTGGCCGGAGATAAGAGAAAGATGGCGCTGCTGGAATTAGAGGAGTTCCGCAGGACGGCATTTGAGAGCGCCAAAATTTATAAAGAGAAGACGAAGAAGTGGCATTATCAGCGTATCACGCCAAAGCAGTTCAACGAAGGAGACAAGGTACTTCTCTATAACACAAGAATGAGGTTCTTTCCGGGAAAATTGAGATCTCGTTGGTCGGGACCATTCATCAGTAGATCCAATCTACTTCGACGACCCGTGATCGAACCTGAGGTAACTGGGTCGGGCCGTCGACCGTAAATTACAAAGCGCTGGTTGGGAGGCAACCCTACGTAGTAAGTTTAAATTATTTATTTTTTATTTTTTTTATTTTAAAGTTTTGAATTTTTTGAGAGAGGTGAGATGAGTGGGTATTTAATGAAAAATTAGGCATGTGCAGATACAGAAGAAGCAGACGACAAGAAACAGAAAGGAGAGAGAGAAAAGTGACCCCCATTCAACCCACAGTGTCAAAATAACCGATGTGAAAAAAAAAAAAAAAAAAAAAAAAAAAAATTGGAAAAACATTTTTCTCTGCTGTCTGCGTATTTTACGCAGGTTTCTGCGTATTATACGCAGCCAGCAGCATAAACTGTATTTTTCTAAAAAAAAAAAAAAAAAAAAAAAAATGACCCTGTCTGCGTAAAATACGCAGCTTTCTGCGTATAATACGCAGACAGCGCCAAAAATAGATTTTTTTGAAAAATTTGAAAAATTATTTTCAGAGCTTTCTGCGTATTTTACGCAGATTCCTGCGTATTATACGCAGACAGCTCAGAAAAATAAGTTTTTATAAAAAAAAAAAAAAAAAAAAAAAAAATCAATTTCCTCCCTGTCTGCGTAAAATACGCAGACTCCTGCGTATTATACGCAGACAGAGAGGGAATTGCAATTTTTTTTACTTTTTTTGATCACCCGGAACCCCTGTTTGCGTAAAATACGTAACATATACGTATTATACGCACAAAATAAGCTGTTTTTGACCATTTTAAGCCAGCGGCATTTTTGTCATTTTGACCCTTAGGGTTTAAAAGAGGGGGTCCGGCCCTATGGAAGCCATTGTTGGCTTGAAGCTTTCTCTCTCTACCTCCATTCCTCTCTAGCACCAACACTCCAAATTTTTCAAAAGTGCTCGAAATCAAAAACCGAAGGCATTTTTGGAATCCCCTCGTCGCAAGGAGCACGGAGCTACTCTCGGTTTTCAGAAATTCCAACCGAACAAGTGTGGGGGTGGAAGGAAAGTGAAGGGTGTTCTTGAGGAAAAATCTCAGATTTGTTGAGTTTGAAGCCAAACCGGAAAAATTCACAGAAGGGAACGTTGAAGAGGAGGAAGAAGGCTACGCGTGAGAGTGGCCGGAATTTCATTCCGGCAAAGTTGACTTTTCCGGCGGCTTAGGCGGCGGCTGGACGGCGGTTTACAGGCGGTTTTCCGGCAATAACCTTGCCGGATTCTGCACTTCACCCCCGTTGTGGGAAGGTCCAATTTTCTTCCCTCTCTTTCAAATTTTCAGTTTTAAGCACGACCCGTAGCCGGGTCATTGTTTCTGAAATTTTTCTCAGTTTCCGTGCCGTGTGGACCTCTGGTAGATTCTAGGGGGCTTATTTGCTGAGACGCACTATTTCACGCGCACGTACTCTAGATTTCTGTTTCTGCTCGTTTTTGAATTTTCATGGCTTTAGTCAAACCTGTCATTGACCCGAACCGTCGGCACGAGCCGATTGATATCCCTGTCAGCGAACTTACACCGCATAACTTTGACAGTTATCGGTTTGTGACCCACCGTGCCCATGACTATTATCTGACCGGTAAAAAGCCGAACTATAGGTTGGCTAAGGACCACCGTTTCGAGGTAGACGATGATAGGATGCCAATCAAAATGGTGAATTTTGCCAGTCGAGCAGACATTTTTGGCACTTCACTAGCCGGGTTTGAGGGTACGTCTAGTTCTAGGCTGACTAGGGAGTTCTTTTGCAACCTTATGCATGCTGGAGATGCCGAAAACACTGATGTGCGGTGGATTTATTGCCGTCGTGACTATATCTTGCTGACCCCCGACTCTATTAGGCAGGCTTACGGGATTCCCCCATCCCAAGAGCCGTGTGCATACCAGTTAGCCGTGAGTGACCCTCCGTCAGCTGGGGAAATTTTGAGGGTTTTGACAGGTGGAGCCGCGGGGGCCCACTTTGAGGAGGAAGGAAACGTGGGGCTGAAACTGCACTCGGGATTTTTGTGCAAACCTGCCAAGTGGTGGGCTGAATGGGTGGTGAACCGCATTATGGGGATCCAACACTTTACCTACCTCGAGAATGAGGCGACCATGATAGTGTACTTCCTGATGATGAGGAGACGGATTGATATAGCTCAGCTCATTTGGGCTTATATTCAGGAGAGGAACGCCTCAGCGAGCCGGAAGGGACTCGGGTATAGCAACCTGATTATCCAACTGGCTCGTAATTACCAGATTCCTCTCTCCGAGCTCGAGGGGGACTGGAATCCTCCTCTTCTTAAGGCCTATAGGAAGATTAGAGGGGGAGGTCCGGGACCGAATGACCCAGTCATCGACCTTGATGCAGACCCTATGGAGGAGGATGAGCCTGCCCTTGCCCCTGCCCCTAGGAGGCGATCGACCCAGGACAGACCTACTAGGGGGACGGGAGCGTCTACACTTAGGCGTTCTCAGTCCACCCATGACCACGGGGAGCCGAGCCAGAGAGCCGGGCCGAGTCAGAGAGCTAGACCTAGTACGAGAGGTACGAGAGGTCCGACCGGTCCACCGCCACTTTCGGTAATGAACCGTAGGTTGGCCCGAGTTGAGGAGGGACTTGAGGGGTGCCGTGCTGGCCAGGCGTCTTTAGGTGAGAAGGTGCTTAACAAGTTAGGGAAAGTTTTCCGATACCTAAAGCACCTCAAGAAGACCACAAAGAAGATAGCCAAAGACCATGGCGATGCAATTACTGCACTCCGAGAGGAGCAGCGAGAGGCGGCCCGCTATGAGGGCCGCGAGGTGCCATTGGCTATCATCTTCCCTCCCTCCTATTCCAGTGACTACACTACCAGCTGGTCGGACGAGGCGAGCTCAATGAGCATGCCACAGCGTCGGTTCCGCACCCACCTAGCAGTCGGTCAGGATCCCGGACACAGTCCAGACAGTCATCGAGCTCACGGTCACGCCAGTCGTCGAGCTCGCACCCACGACAGTCGAGTAGTGCCAGATTCAGGCAGACCAGCAGCTCACCCAGTAGCATGTCCGGTTCATCCGAGACCGGGTCAGACCCGCCGTATAGTCCAGACGAGTCAGTGCCATGAGGGCATGCCACCTCTTAGTGTGGGGGTGGAAGTCGTGTCTGCATAACCCGGTCTGCACGTTTTTTCATATTTATTTGCAGTTTTTATTTTATTTTTTTGAGTCAGCATATTTTCTTTATTTGAGTCGACCCACCACATCATTCTGACCTTGCATTGTGTATATCTAAAAAAAAAATCGAAAATTTTCAGAAAAATCCAAAAAAAATTTAAAAATCAGAAAATTTGAGAAAGGGCAATCAAGATAACAGAAACTGGGAAGAAATCGAGATTAAACCCTTTGACAGAAAAGAAAGCTTGCACCGAGGTATAGTAGATAGGTGAGAGCCAGTGACCCTTGGAAACCGCAAGTAGTTATCACCTGAGCAAAGGATCCGACTAGTTGCCACACCACCGTCATCTAGGTAGTCGACAACCCGCCCAAGGGCGCCGTCACGGTCATCGCATCTTTCGGTGGAGTGACTGGCTATCAAGGGACCTCACGTCCTGTTTCTTACCCCTAGGTCCAACTAGTAAACCCGTTTGAAGCCATTTACCTCTTTTATTCTCAGCCACTATAGCCTAGGAAGCCTTCTTTGAGACCTCATCAATCGGTTAGTTGGCTATTTTACGAGTTATGACGGAGGGAGTGAGATGGGGAGGGTTTTAGATGGAGCACTTCATGACATATCAGTTTTGGACAGTTTCGACATTGACACGCTTTTCGAGGGAAGGACAGGGTGAGTGAGAGGCGACAGTGCATTAATTTGCGGAGGTGGATCACTGCATTACATAGTGACCACAGGAGGAGTTAGTCGCGTGCGAGACATCTTTCCGCACATTATGGGGTCCGGGGGGTTGAGAGGTTAATTGGTGGTTGTGCCGTTTTTCTACATCTTTGGTGATGAGGAGGTTCGGTGGAACTGCACAGTATTATTTCGACTACAGGTTCAGTGCTTCAAGATTAGTGTGGGGGTATTCCATATGAGGACATCTTTCATACCCCACGACGACAGTTTATTTCTACTCACTCAGCTTTAGTCAATTTATTTATCGTTATTCGTGTATTTATGTGTATATAGAGTCATATTAAAAAAAAATGAAAAATGAAAAAAATGAAAAAAAAAGAAAAAAAATAGAAAAAAAAAGAGAAAAAGTAAAAGAAAAAACAAAAACAGAAAAAAAAAATGATCTAGTTTTGCAGTTTTTCAGTTATTTATGTTGTTTATATTATCGAGTCAAAAAGCTGAGTGAGTAGCACGATTTTCAAGACAGTTACACCGCTTCACATTTGTGGCCGCGAGAACGGCGAAAACACACCGGGGGACAGGAAGATTGATATGGCAGAGACTTAGGTGTTTCAGGCAGTTTTCGGGAACTCGGTGAGGGGTGTGAGTTTGGGAAATTGTGAGAATGCCATAACGAGTAGGATCATGCCGTACCTTCACATACATATATCCTACCTGTTAGATTTAGAACCTTGATTCGGAAATAGCTCGGATGGTCGGTTAACTAGGGATTCGCTCAGGTTGATAGCAAAAGTAACAGTACTCGGGTCCAGTGCTTAAATCCACCAAAGAAATCTGTTCAAACTTACCGATCGATTGCAGGGAAGTATTTTCTGGAAAAAGGGTGAGGTTTTGAGGACACTCGGTTATGTTTTTGAGATTGCCCAATCTCACCAAAAATAATTGTTTAGTATTTTTGAGTCGTGTATATTGAGTCTGCGTATATTCTATCTGAGTCAGTCTTTCTATCGAGTCGTCTGGTTATACGGTTCAGGTTGAAAGAGTGTGCAATTGCAGGGAGTATGCAAAGGTAGTGTATGCACGACAGGGTCGGTTTTGCAAAAACCGAGAGGTATGCAAACAGGTTGGTATGCAAGGGGATTGCTCGGGACGAGCAATATTTAGTGCGGGGGTATTTGATAACGCCCAAATAGGGGTTATCTTATAGCTCGGTTTTTGTGCATTTGTGCCGGAAAACTCACGTTTTAGCCAATTTTCACCCTCGGAAAGCCTCGGTTTTAGGAACGAGACAGTTATTTGCTCTTTATAAATTTCTGCATTTTCCGTACTTTATTTGGATATGATCGCGGGTGTGTTCATGTTGTCTATGCAGGAACAGGGCCCGGGAATGCAGCAGGAATGGATCGGGAATGCAGCAGGAGGCAAACAGAGGCAGAAAAGAGCACCCTGCCTTGCTGTCTGCGTATAATACGCAGACCCTGCGTAAAATACGCAGGCAGCAAGGAGGGAGAGGGGCTTTTGGACAGATTTTCTCCCCTGTCTGCGTATTATACACAGAAAATACGCAGAAAATATGCAGCCGGGGGGAGAAATACGCAGAAAATACGCAGAGTGAGGAGGTTGGAAGGCAAGATGGGTCCCTGTCTGCGTATTATATGCAGGGCCTGCGTATTATACGCAGACAGCAAGCACAAAGTGGAGAAAAAGCAGCAGGAGAAGACCCTGTCTGCGTATTATACGCAGCAGGCTGCGTATTATACGCAGACAGCACAAAAACTGGGGCGGTTTCGGGCAGTGGCAGTTTCGTAAATAATGACAAGTTCCAGAAACTTCGCCAGCACTATAAAAAGACTCGTCCAGACTCGTTTTGAAGACACAACACACAAGGCAATTCATCCAAGGACAAGTCTGAGCATCCCGGGAGAGCACGGAAGCACTCATCCAGATCCGAAGACTTAGTTTGATCTTAATCTCTCTTTTAAATTCAGAAACTTTGTTATTTAGTTATGTCGTTTAGTAGCTAAACCTTTTACCTAGGTTCTCGGTGAACCTAGGGTTTTGTTTCAGACATTATTTCTGCAGTTTGAGTATGAATGCATGATCTCGTTATCTTAATTCAGCAGTATTATCAGTTATTCTGTCTTTGATTATATCGTTTATGCATGATCGGAGTCGCGAACCAGAATTGCTACAGACCCGAGCCTGTAGGTGAAAACGTCAGGTTAGGGTTAGGAAGAAAAGACAGGATTTAGTACCTTACCCTGATAGACCGACCAGAGAAAGGGAGATAGGGCTAGCCAAAACGTATAGACCAACTGTTAGAGAATTTGACCCGGGCCATCAGGACAGGTTAGAAACCCTAGCAGACTCATAACGAGACTGCAGACTTAGGCAGCTTAACAGGAACCCGAAAGTCTGCAGGATCGTGACAGCGTGTGGAATCTGAAAGGTTACTGCACAACCGGTACGTGGCACGGGTAATTAAAACTGCTGAGTTTTTTCATATTAAACCAAAGAACATAATTCTGAAGAAACCCTAGGGGATCCTGGACCTAGTATTCCAAACCCTAGATTTACAACTTTCAAGATTTTCAGAAAAACGTCACAAAAAATATTTGCGTTTTATTTTGTTTATTTCTAGTTTATAGTTAGCCACAATCTTAAACTACTCCTCCTTTTATACTCTGGAAGTTAAAACTGATTTCTTGAAAAAACCCGAAACAGTCCTCGTGGGAACGATCACCCGAGTCTAAATTGCACCCGGTATTACAAGATTCGTACACTTGCGACAGCACGTTAGTTTGCGCATCACCGAGGCCGTGGTACCTGCGGAGGTGAGATTCAATTCGGCAAGATTGGCCTTCCACGCACTCTACGAAAATCAACGTGATCATGACTTAGTCTTGTTGGAGGAAAAGCGAGAACAAGCCAAAAGGACCAACAAGCAGTATCAAGAAAGGATCGCTCGCGCTTACAATAAGACGGTCCAGCGAAGAGATTTCGCAGTCGGAGACTTGGTCCTGCGCGCATCTGACCACTGCATGCGAGAAGCGGCTCACCCAAAGTTCGCAGCCAATTGGGAAGGACCCTTCGAAGTCACAGAAGTCTTCGACAGTGGCTACTGCAGCATACGAAGGTTGCACGGAACAACCTCAACCCCGAGTTCAGTCAACATGCGCTGGATTAAGAAGTATTATCCTTGACTTCTCTCATTTCATGCGTTTTATTATAACATTGCTTCATGTCTTGTATGGCTATGACTTACACAATCTCCTCTCCCATATGAGAGAATTGTAATCTTATCTCTCCCACATGAGAGCATTATAATAAAGAGGGTTCTCCCAAATGAGAGCTTCATATCCCTAGCTGTTTATGTTGCTTTATTCAGTTTGTTATTACTGTTAACAATAGGCTATCTGCCACGGTAGCAATCTGTACAACTGCGATCTTAACTGATCTTCTAAGCCTATCTGTTACGATAGCAATCTGTGCGAAATACGATCTTGGTTGATCTTTTAAGCCTATCTGCTACGATAGCACCCTTTGCGACATGCAATCTTAACTGATCTTCTAAGCCTATATGTTACGATAGCAATCTATGCGAGATACGATCTTAATTGATCTTCTAAGCCTATCTGCTACGATAGCAATCTATGCGAAAATGATCTTAATTGATCTTCTAAGCCTATCTGCTACGATAGCAACCTATGCGAAATACGATCTTAATGGATCTTTTTAAAAAATCCTATATGTTACGATAGCAGCCTATGCCAACTGCGATCTTAATTGATCTTCTAAGCCTATCTACCACGATAGCAGCTTGCACAAAACGATCTTAATGGATCTTCCAAAGCCTATCTGCTACGATAGCAACTCATGCGAAAAACGATCTTAATTGATCTTTTAAAGCCTATCTGCTACGATAGCAACTCATGCGAAAAACGATCTTAATTGATCTTCTAAAGCCTATCTGCTACGATTGCAACTCATGCGAAAAACGATCTTAATTGATCTCCTAAAGCCTATCTGCTACGATAGCAACTCATGCGAAAAATGATCTTAATTGATCTTCCAAACCTATCTGCGGTGATAGCAGCATTATACAAATGCGATAGCAATATTGTGTAAAATGATCTTAAGTGATCTACAAAGGTATATCTGATGAGATAACACCCGCACTTACATCTGAAAGCAAATCACAAGCCCATCTGCCAAGATGGCACAACTGCGCAAATACGATCTCGAACGATCTAATAAAACATCTGCTAATTTATATGGCAGATAGCAAATGCGAAACATGTATATAGCATTATGCAAGGCGAAATATGCCGATACGCATGCGAAATTGTATTTTGTTGCAACAGCACAGCAAATAATACAAAAGCTATTTATCATTATGAGTCAAAAAAGACTTACAATTTATCTGTCTAGATAGCAGCTTACAAGCGAAAAAGCTCAAATCTAACTACGCAGCCGACATGGCTTACAATACATTCGAAAAGTAGCTGATAAGCCAGCAGAGACACACCACGGGAATCCTAACTGATAAAGGATGAACCCAACGGTTCTAACATCGGCTATGCGACACGCAGATCTACGGCCAAAGATCTGTAGCAAGTAGGATGCTTCTGCGAAGAGATCAACTCGCCATTAGCTGCATCCATGGCGGCAATGGTCTGGGTGGTCCTATGTCCAAGATCTCAGGATCTGACAAGACCCCTGTCTGATCAAGATATGCACCGGAGGAACCTCCTGTTCCGGCGCACATAGTCGCCCAAAATAGGGGAAGCAGTCATTCCTCTGGTACTGGGTTCCTTGTCATGATTGACAAGGGCATTGACAAGCCTCCTGAGTTCAAGAACGAAGAGGCAAGAAATCCTCCTCCAGGGATACTGGAGGAGAATTCCGCCGTTCATTATGAGACGGTAGCACGGTCACTACGGCGCTGCACCTCACCGGGAGGCGACCGGAAACATGACCTGCAAACATAATACACGAAGAAAATTCTTCAAACACACATGAGGTATCATATCCATCTTCTTGACGATGGTTATAAAGAGAAATAAGCCTCATAAGGCGGATCATAGAAACTATTTCTATAGCACAAAGCGCAAATTCAGGATTCACAACTTGGAGTTGCCATGAATCAACGAAAAACAAGCATTGAAGCCAGCAGTCGTAAGGACTCACGGCAAAGCACATTTTTGGGATGAAGAACCCAAATGGCAAAGACAGGGTTTATATAGACCTTGTGGAGACTCTTCAGTTGCTAAGATGAGTCAGCAGAATTCGAAAAGAGGGTAAGGCCAATCACTTACGCCTTGAAAAACGGTAACGATCAATTACCCTACTAAAGGCTACGACGATTCAGTTCCGTATCCTAATAAATGACGGATAGTCATGATTCGGATGGACTTCCCAAGGAAAGCGTGCTTATCTTCCGAGAAATTAGCGCGAAAATCAAGCAGAATATCAATTGCTGATGTCATAATTAGATATGCACAGAGATATTCCATCAAATCCCGGAAAAGGGCAAAATGGGCATGTCGATTCTTTTGTTAAAAAAAGGGGGAGAAACCCTAGCAACATTACATTAATGTTTCAACATTACATTAATGTTCCAGCTATTTCCTTGATATTTTTCAAATTCAAAAAGTCAAAACAAATTCTTGATCAAAGAGTCATGGGGCGCGAACTGATGGCTCAGCTTCTCTACCTGCTCCACTTCTTGCTTCAATTGCTCGCACTTGGCATTCATCTCATGATAGAGCTTCAGAGCTTCGTCAACCTTTTGCTTTTGCTGCTCCACCTTCTGCTTCTCAGCTGCGAGGTTTTGGTGGCCGAGTTTCAAAGTTACGGCTGCGCGAATCAAAGTAACTCTTTTCATAAGAAACTTGAAACCCAGCCTGCCTTGAACTTTGGCCAGGAGATTTTGGCACATGCCAAAAAGCAATTCAGCACTCTGGACAGAAATGGTCGCAGGCGTAGCCGCAGACAGCTGCTCCAAAATCCAAATGGCTTCGGTAAGAAACAGCCTCCTGTCGAAGGGCCCTATCTCCAGAGATCTCGCAAATGATCGGGGGTAGGTGAGGCGCATCCGAACTAGCCAGTCCACATCAGTTTGCTTCAAACCTAAAGCAATGTCAAAGCTAAGTTATGCTATCAAACTCGCAAACGAATAATGCGAGATGCAAACAGCAAATCTCTGCTTACCAGTTCCTTCAAGAATCTCACAGAGAGAAGTTAATGCGCATTGCTGGAGTAGCCGAAGACTGCCCTCGCTCCATGGCTCTCATGTCAGCTGCGAGCTCTAATCCCTCATAGTTAGGAGGAAGAGTATAAGCCGCACCAGCTGCGACTGCATTCCTAACCTGCGAGCCCCAAAAGCTCCACGCAGGAAGAGTTGCCGCCGACTCAGTCATCGCCGGAGGCGAAGTGACAACCGAAGATGCTTGGCGTGGGACGCTCTCAGATGCGGAAGCATCAGCAGCACTTGTTCTTACTTCCTCAGCGCCAGTATGGGCATCTTCCTCCATTAGCACAGCGTCAGCTTCAGCATCATCAGAAAGTTCGATGATGTCCTCAAGAGGCTCTCCTGCGTATTCAGCAGCTGCGACGGACTTCTCGGTATGGGAACTCGGAATTGGAACATAGGACGCAGAAGGCTGACTTCTTTGCTCCAGCGCAGGTTCCTCAGCATTGCCTGCGATATTAAATGCGATAGTATGAGGTAACTCGTATTATAAGTTATTTTACTATCTTTACTAAAGCTAAGAGCAAGCACCTCCACGCGAAGGTGGGATTGAAGTATCTTCGTCATACACTAAAGACGTGGAACCATGCCCCATTAGTGTGTCCTCATTAAGCAGGTCCTTAAAATGAGCGTAACCTGGGACGCGAAGAAACCAGTCATGTTTCTGTTTCAAGTTGCTAAGGTCTAGTACATGCATATCGCTCAAATGATTACCTGAAGGTTCTCCGCACTTGCCTACTAGCCAACGGCGAATGTCAGCCTTTGACACACCATGCTTTAACGCACCCACAATAACATCTCTATAAGTTACTGCGAGATTGAAGATCTCACCTTTATCGCCGCCTGCGATTTCTTCGAAATCTGCTTGGGCTTGCTCCAGGGCTGCTGCATCCTCTTCTGGAGCCGCATCCTCCTCCTCCGCCTGAGGAGCCACTTCTTCGGGAAGCACATCTTCCTCGATAGCTGGACGCACTAAGTCGTCAACGTGTTGCTCTTCGAGGCTCCGCTGTCTCACACGCTCGAGCTCCTCCTCTTCTCGCTGCCTTCTCCTTTCAGCAGCTTCCGCGGCTGTCTTCCTGGACTCGGCAAGAACGTCCTCGCTTATGGGATCGTCTGGAATGCTAGAATGGGTATCTCTCTTTTGTCTCTTGGCCAAAAGGCCACCGATGGTCTCATCATCATCATCTGTGAAGAAACGATTGGTTTAAGAAAGAATTGCAAAAGAATTACGATAATGAGAAGGGAAGCGCGATGGAGGTACCTCCTGATTCTTCCTCATGCATCACAATTGTTCTTTCTTCTTCTTCTTCATCACCTTCTCTGGGCTCCTGCCTCTCTTCTTCTTCCTCCTGATTGAATGGAACGAAGGTCTCAACTGCGAGCTCCTTCCGCGCTTTGCTGGGCATACGACCTTTGCCTTTGTCCCTGGCAGAAAGGGACTTCGCTGGAGGAGAAGTTGGTGCACTCCTAGGGGAAGATATTGTAATTCCCTTTTGCCTGGGTCTCTTCGCTCTCGGCGCGGCAGTTGCTGGAGGAGACGGATTATCTCTGGGTGGAGACACGGCCGGAGCATTATCTATCAGCGAGTCAGCAAAAGCGTTCATGACTGCGCGAATCCTGGTTTCGACCTCAGGGTCCATCCTCCATGCTAGCAGAAACGACTGTTTTTGTCTTCTAGTGGCAACAATGGTGTTAACCAATTACTTGGAACGATCACCAGACGCGAATCTCCGCACATGACACTACAGCAAACAGTACAGAATAAAGGCGTCAGCATAGGGAAATGAAGAAGCTTAACGCACGCGGAAAAATGCTTACCTTAGCAAATGCCTAGCTGTATCTGATGACATGCGTGTCGCCCTTCTTAACTGCGGCGATCTTTTCCTTCAGAATAACGTCAGGGCACAAATGGTTCCCATGATCCAACAGTGAGTAGCAACCATACTCAGACTCGCTCAGACTGCAATTGGGGCGAAACGGAAAAGAGTTTCTCTTGATCAAGGGAGCTCTGCTCGGCTGAGCGGCCGACTGCGTCTCAATCCTCGTTTGCTGGGCGACCCAGTATGCGAGCCAGTTCTTGGAACAACCGCCCTCGCGGGTACCTGCAGGCTGCTCAAAGGGAAGATTGTTCATGAAGACTGTCTTGCACTCCTTTGTTAGCAAGCCCTTATAGCAACCTCTGATAATGGACTGGGGCCAGATTGATGGTGCCACTGCATCAAAGCCAAACTGGGGAGAAACTCGAGTAGGGTCAACATCCACGGTAATCCTCTCATACCTTGGCGCGAGCTCCCGAATATGCTCTGCGAGGGCAGGAAGGGAACCTCGCAGACACCAGCAAAAGAACTCGCGATAGCGCTCATGGAAATGCGATCCCCCTTCGAAGAGAAGCTCTTCTGAGAAGACAACACCCTTAGAGGGGTACAGCTTTGGAAACCATCGCACGTTCTCAATGCGCGTGGCATAGGGCCTGGCAGTAAACTCTTTCCGTTTGTCGCATATCAAGCTCCAAACGCACTTGGTATTGTTCGCTCCGAACCACCTCGCAGCCCTGCCACTGTTACGCTCCTCAGGGAGCCTGGGGGACACCACTTGTCGGGTTTAAGAGCAGTTGGAGCATAGGACGGCCATCGCTCGAAGACCCACATCGTCAAGAAGGAAATGTTGACGAAAGTCAGTATATCGAGGCGGCTACGCGACTCCTTCATGGCCGCAACCAGCTGATCAAGCCTATAGTACAGTGTGCCCAAGACCAAGGGTCCGAGTGCGACTCTCTGGCCGAGGGCGAGCCTCACAGCAAGCGGCAGAACGTGGTAGAAGACCCCATCATGTGGGTGACCGTCAATTAAGTACCTCGACAACCATGCACAGAGGAAAGCACAAAGGGTCAAGTGATAGCCTTTACCCTCCACGTAATTCTTGGCCTCCGGGTTCTCACTCAGAAGCTTTTTAGTGATGCTGCTGTTCGCATAGTCTCGAAAGAAGTACTGCAACCATTTGTTCCAGGTGTTCTTCGCAGACGTATCAACCAACTGCCAGTTTGGAAGGGCTTTGGTAGTGGTCCACCGGGTGGAGATTTTCTTTACCTCTGATAGGCATTCCTCCATCTGCGTGTACAAAGCGATCTCCGCAGCTGTCCTCAAAGGACTCAAAGGGTCCACTTCCCCATGGGAGAAAGATCGTACAGCATATGCACGTCCTCGAGTGTGGGGGCAGCCTCGAACTCAGCAAAGTGGAATGTGTGAGTCGCAGGCGAGTAGCGGGAAAGAAGGTTTAGAAGCATGGACTGGTCCAGCTTCACGGCAGCACCCTTCATAGCACGAACAGCGAAGTATACGCCGGCTTCAGCAAGAGTCGCAGCATGATTGGTCAACACGTGGTCAATCCACTCATCCATGTAGTCCAATTTCTGGACAAAAGCTTGGGTAGAAATCGGAGCGTAGGGGAAGTACCCATTTTCGATTCCCAATCGAACCACATCCTCGGAGCCAATTAACTCGAGCAAGGCTGAGTTAACAGGGGGAGTCAGTGTTAGCAATCCCTCATTCGGGACAGGAGCAGGCATTTTCTTCGCCTTAACCCTCGCGTGGTAGAAATCTTTGCCACCTAGATAGGGGGCTTTTCGCCACAAAGCCTGCGGAAGATCGGGTATCTCTTCGTCCTCCTTGGTGGGTTTGGTTCCTTTTGTCTTGGCCATTCCTGCGGAAGAGCAAGAAAAAGGGGGGAGAAATATGCTACACTTCAGTTTGAATTTCGAGATTCAAGATCTATGGAAAGAAAGATGAATAGTTTCTGGTATCGATTTCAGAAATTAGAGGGTTGCATTATCAGTGATTTCAAAACCTCACATCCGAAGTCCTTATTATTGAAGGATTAAAGCAAAAGTGGGTTCGAAGATCAAAGCTTCTTCACAAGTTTCAACAGATAATATGGGTTTGCAGATCCAACACAGTTCAAAGCGTACACTGGTATTAAATCGAAAATTGAACAAGGCCAACCTTGTTTTCGCAAAGCCTGCTTGGATACACACAGTTGAAGAAGACGATTTGCAGTTCTGAACTGGTGATTGATTATCTGAATCTGCTCTCGAAGACTTCCGGGTACCATTCACTTTAAGAGAAAGAAGTGATGCTTTGCAACAATGGAGGATACAAAGTATTTATCCAAAAACAATGAAGGGTTGCGTCCTTTCAGTAGTCAAATCGCAACCGTCACCGTCGAATCGCGCAATCACAGGACAAGCTGACGTCACGCCTAAAACCCTAAAGGCCAGACGGCACGACTCTAGGGGTTTTAGGTCATAATGGCACGCACGGGGGCTGAACTTACCCGTATTTGAATTGGTGCGTGGCGGCGACGCGTATGTTGGTTTCCGCGCATGGAAGTCTAGACAGCTATGAGCCTTCACGCGCAGAAAGGGGGCTAATGTAGATAGTGCTTTCTGAGCTGACAGATCTTGGCCAAGTGGCAACCATCCAGCACACCATATTGTGCTCCACACACACTGGATCACCAGCCGAGCTGATCCATGTGGGGGCTGCGAGACAGAGCCCTCGCATACCACTGCACGGGACTTGTAGGGACTTAGTGGTTTGGAGGCTTGAGTAAGCCCTGTCGCGTGCGAGCCAAGCCTGCACGCGACCTTTAGTAACTGTTTTGAGAGATTTATGGCACGAGCTCCATAAACCCGGTCAATCCGGTCAAACCCGGTCAACCTCGTAACGGTTCCGGTATTCGCGCATAACGTGCTGTAACGGTCCCTATATACTCGGACGAACGTGCCGTTATGGTTAAGCTAATTAAGCCGCCATTAATGGGCGCATTAACCACGCTACAACGGTCACGTTCTCTGCTATATATAGGACGTTAACCTTTCCATACAAAGGAGAACACACTAGCCATACGCGGAAGCTCTGCCGAACCTCTGTCTCTCTCTCAGACATTACTACTGCCTTACTCTCTCCCTACACACAACCCAACTCTTCCTGTGCGATCTCTGATCCCTACATACGGTGTACATGGAGGTCTCCCCGCCGGAATCTCTTGTGCACACCTTCATAAGGTATACAAATCCATATCTACAGAAATCATCAGTAAATGTAATGAAGTAGACATAACCACCCCTAGCAGGCGTGGCAAATTGTCCACATACATCAGTATGTATGAGCGCCAATTTCTCACTAGTCCTCTCACATTTCTTATTGAAATGGGACTCTGTCATCTTTTGTAATAAACAAGCCTCACATGTCTCATATGATTCAAAATCAAATGAGTCTAGAAATCCATCCTTATTGAGTCTAGATACACGTTTTTCGTTTATATGGCCTAGACCACAGTGCCATAGATAAGGAGGATTTAAATCATTTATTTTAATCCTCTTGGTATTTATGTTATAGACAGGATTGCTTAGATGAAGGATATATAATCCATTAATTGTCCTTTATTGAAATTGTAAATCCTTCCTTGTCCAAACAAGAAATATAAATAATGTTTCTGCTCTTAGAAGGCACAAAATATCAATTATTTAATTCTAAAACTAATCATGAAGGCAGAGACAGCTCGTACACGCCCACGGCTAATGCAACAACCTTTGCTCCATTCCCAACGCGCATGTCAATCTCCCCTTTAGCCAATCTTCTACTTCTCTTTAGATCCTGCAATTTTTGAAAAATGTGAGATCCACATCCAGTATCCAATACACGATGAAGAGAAGTTAAATTGACATCTTTAACAAAAATACATGGTGGTGGTGGAATCACTATTCCAAGCCTTTTATCCTCCAGATACTTTGGGCAGTTCCTCTTCTAGTGTCCAGGCTGACTACAATAGTGTGACAATCACCCTTAGCCACGCCCTTGGCAACGCCACCAACAGGATTAAGAGAAACATCCTTGGGTTTGACAACAGCCTTGCCTTTCCCTTCGGAGGTAGAAGAAAACTTTTTTCCTTTCCATTTGTGCATCATCATTATGGCCTTGCCCTTTCCCTTGTTGACGCTTTCTTCAATTGTCCTCAACATATTGAGTAGATCTCGCAGGGGCTTCACTATCTCATTCATGTTATAGTTCATGATGAACTGTCCAAAACTCTCAGGCAGTGATTGAAAGACGAGATCAGTGGCCAATTCATCGCCCACTGAAACCCTAGGCATGCAAGATTCTCCAAGTACCCGATCATACGGAGTACGTGAGGTCCCACAGGATTTCTCTCTGACAGATGACAAATGAACAATGCCTTGGAAACTTCATACCTCTCAATCCTTTCCTGCTCTTGGAAGAGCTTCTTCAAGTGTGCGATCACGTCGTATCGTACGCACCCATGTTATCATGTTGCTTCTGAAGCTCAGAGCTCATGGTGCAAAGCATAAGGCAGGCCGCATCATTAGCATCGTCAACGATCTTCTGATGCGCCTTTATGGCTGCGACAGAATTATTTTCTGGATCATCAAGAACTTCCTCCTCTAGAGTGTATAGTTTCTTCTCTTGCTTGAGAACGATTCTCAAATTCCTATCTTTGTCCAGAAAGTTGATTCCAGAAAGCTAGTCCTTCTCAAGGACAGCTCGTAGGGAATTTCATGAACTCGATGAGTTCTTGGCCATTAGAATTCTACAAAACGAGAAATATACAACTTTTAGTATTTTGTGAACAAATAACTATATTAATTGATTACTAAACATAGCTCCCACTCTTTTTCTCGGATTAATAACCCTCCATATTAATGCAGAAAATAACGTTATATTTTCTAGTGGGCCAAGATCCATATTTTATTTCCTTTTGAATTCGCTTTGGCAAGTCACCCAAAATCAGTTATTTAGGTAGGAACAATTCCAACTGCATCCCCATGCAACTCTTAGTTCAATTGAGAAAATAACTCCTTATTTATGGATAATCCCAATTGGTTGCCTCTAGGCTTTTAATCCTATTAAAATTGCGTCCAACCTCTTACTCCAAAAATTTCACATTACTTTCTGGTGCCATCACACCACATCATGATGAATCAAGTTGCCTTGCTTTGTAATGCACGAGCTTGATTAATCATGACTATTATGAGTGTTTGAATAACGAGAAGGCAAAACGCAATATTTAAAATTTGAGGGATTTTCTATCAATTTAATTTTTTTGTTGATCTATATCAACTGATCTACTTATTTGGGTTGGGCAATCCCAATATAAAAGATCCGGGTTGTTAATTATCTTATTATCAATTTTTCATGCATCATCCATACACCAACAATAAATAATAAGACAATAAAATAAACAACCACAAAAGAAAATTTAAACGTGATGTGGATCTGGCCCTATAGACTAAGATATTCTCGAGCCAATGAGAATATCTATGAACCCTAAAATAGCAAGCTCATCTCCATGTGCCTCCATATTTTAGTCCATGCTCCATAACTTTGTGGATGTCGCCATACTCCTTCGCTTGTGGAATGCTCCAACTTGTGGTTCTTTGATTCTTAAGGCTTCTTCTCCATGTCTTGACTACCATTTACTCTATCTAATACTAGCTAGTATCTATATTAAATAGAGAGATCTCACAAGTTGAGAAGAAGACGGCTCGCAGGCCGTAAAACCTAATTACCTATTACATTAAATTTATCAGCCCGCACGCCGTAAACCAAACCACAAAATTACACAATCACAACATCCACACCTAAGGCCATATCCAATCACATTGCAAATAGCACATAAATAGTTAAAATCTAATTTTAACGTGCTTGGTCAATTCATTTAGGACATAATAGGGTCAAAACGGTCCAAGAGGCCTACCATCACCATGGCCGAACCACTAGAGGACCGCCACAAGGCCTTGGGCCGGCGGGCCCCTAGCCACACGGCTAAGTCGTGTGCTAGGGAGGCCCGGACCCTTTGACCATGGCTTACTTGCGCGGCAAGGAGGAAGGGGGGAGGTCCCAAGGGGGCCGAACCCTCGTAGGTGTTGTTTCCAAAACAACTTCTTCCTTGTTTCCGAAGTTTAGTTGTTTCCAAATTAGAAAACCCCTTTTTCCAACTTGTGCCCTAACCCTAGTTCTCTAGATCCAAAATTTCACATGCTATGTGATCCAAATTCACTAATCCTTACATCCCATGTAATATTAGATCTTATTTGGCTTGAATCATATTCAAAGTTGCATCAATATGCTTAATTTGTCCGTTTTACGCGATAAACAACAATTAAAGTGTAAATAGACAAAAATCATAACACACAAACTACGTTATGCTCTGGTGGCTCTAATACCACTGTAGGGTTTTGTAACGGACTATGCAGTGGAAAAAAATAATAAAGATCCGAACAAGACCAACCAAGGATCACATGAAGAGACTTCATAACGATTGTAAAGGTTTTAGTATCAAAAACCTTGTTTGTCTCCTTGGATGACTTCAAACGCAAAATAGTGTTCGCGCCTATAGGGATAGTCCACGCCTAGAATCAGGCTCTAGATTCCTCCACGTCTTGTGCTAGCATCCAGTGGAAAAAGAAAGAAGAAGAATCACGCGAAACAGGCACCCAAGGTCGCGCCTACAAGAGGCCGACGGCAATGGAGGGGGCGGACGAGGGGGGGGGGGTTGGTTCGGCCCTTCCTTGTCTTAGCTCTCTCCTTGCTTTTCTCTCTCACTCAGTTTGTTATTACCATTCGTGGGAAAATAAGCTAGGAGAGTCCTTTATATAGTCCAACAACTCCTTGTTAACTACATATTAGCCCCTCCCCTAATCGTGTCCGTACACAGATTAGTCCTACTTGCTAATTAGTCCTACTAAGTTTTCAAGTAGTCGCGTATTGATCCTTCTATTTAATTAATCATATTAATTATTTCAAAAGTCTAGCTTAATCCATATGGAGTGTGACCCCATAGGTTTCTACTTAGTTGGTAGTAACGATTACTAACATGGAGCAGTGTCTAGCAACACATCCATGCCACCCAACTTACAGAAATATTCATTAATCTGACAAACCTTGTGCAAGTATTGTCTCATCCCTTTGTCTCTATATCCGGATTGGACACGAGACATATAAGTCACACTCGTATATCCACTCTATACTTTCACGATCATGGGAATAGTTTTATCCATTCCGATATCATCAATATCCTATATTGATTTATCAGTGTCTGGCCAGACATTCTATAAGCACTAACCCTCGAGTGGCCGCATATATTTTCTTCCGTTATGTGGTAGGGACAAATTCTATCAACATCACTACCATCTCTAAGCTTGCTTCCTATTGTGTCTGATATGCGCCTCTATTGCTACCCAGTCACGGTGTAGTGTTTGACGCTATCAAAACACAATATTCTACAACTAGAGGATCTAGTGACTTCAAGTCTAAGGATGACAATACCGTCGTCACTACGAGAAGCTCTTGTGACTTTACATAACTCGTATGTAGCCTTCTCGTAAGTGGGTCAATCCAGTATGTCATTACCCCTAATGCATACCCATGTGTTGGATCGTGATATCTCCATATCAATCCAACCCCATACTAGTCTATAGTTGATCGTCCAATGAATCAGTATAAATGACTAGGGATGTTTAAGATAAATAAACACATTTGCAATTTAAGGACTTCATTATATTAAATATCTCCATAAACAATACCATGAATGTTCTAGCCAAAATGTTGTTCATATTAAATAAGATTGCCTCTAAGGCATATATTCCAATAGTAGGGGTCTGGTTTTCTGTTAGATGGTTCCATAGTGTGTGAAATTCTATGGTCTAGTGACAATGTTATTTATGTTCTCATGTTTGGTAAGAATTATGAACCACCTTGGGTGTTAATCTGCACACACGCACCTTGTGGTGGGAAGTTTAGTGATATGCTATGGGAACATTTGCTATCTATTCCAAATGTATGCTCTCTTCCATGCTTCTTCATTAGTGATTTCAATGAAATGTGCATCCAAGAAGATAAAATGGGAGGAAGTGTGGTGGCACAATTTTCAGTTGGTGGACTCTTAAATTTAGTCAATGATGATAGGATGGATTGATAGTGGTTATGAAGGGGCCAAGTACACTTGGTGTAATGGTTGGCAAAAAGGAAGAACACTAAAAAAAAGACAGATGCTTCTGTACTCATGATTGGAGAACAATCCTTCCAAGAGATGTGATCAGACAAAAAGAGTCCAGCTTATATGATCACAGCATACTAATTTGTGATCTGAATCCTATTGCTTCAAATGGCCCAAGGCCTGTTAGATTTGAAGCAATGTGGGTTAGAGATAATGCCATAATAGCAGATGCTTGTTTTATGGATAGAGGGTATAGAGCTGGTGATAGATGGACTACTCTGATGGCAAACACAAAGAATGCTCTGAAGAAGTGGAATAGAGAGTGTTTTGGCCATGTTACAAATTTTATCAAAGAGCTTAACAGGGAATATCATGAAGAAAGTCTTAAGAATTGTGAAAATGTAAGTGAAAAAGAAAGAAGAATCAAAAGAGATCTTCAAGAGTTATACAGGAAAGAAAAAATTTAATGGAGACAGAAATTTGGAGGTCAATGGGTGAAGGATGGGACTCTAACTCCAAGTTTTTTTCACACCATATCAGCCATCAGAGGACACATAAATTCAATGGTGAGAATACAAAGAGAAGATGGGGAGCTTAGCAAAAAATAAAAAAGATACTGGGGAGGATTTCTGCAATTTCTTTGGCCAACTGTTTCAAACCTCATCTCTTCCTTAAAATGAGTGGCTTGAAGAGCTGTTTCCTTAGAAGTTAAGTGATGTCCAAACCCAGAATCTGTGCCAAGCCCCTAAAAGTGATGAAGTAAGAGAAACACTCAGAATGAGTAGTTTTAAAGCACTTGGTCCAGATGGTATGCCTGTTTTATTCTATAAATAATATTGGGAGATTGTGGGGGAAGAAATCTGTGGTGTGGGAAGAGAATTCTTTAAATCCGGGAAGCTTAAAAAGGGGGTACATGCCACATTTATTGCACTCATTCCATATCTTGAAAAAATCCTACAAAGTTCAGCCTTCAGGCCAATTAGTCTATGCAATACCATCTATAAGGTAATCCAAGAAATGATTGATAATAAAATCTCTCCCTTGCTTCCTGATATTGTTATTTCCAAACAAGCAACCTTTGTACAAAGGAAGAACTATACACGAGAATGTGATCATCCTTCATGAGATCATACACACTTTGAAGAAGAAGATAATATGCAAGGGAGGCCTTATGACTGTAAAGATTGACATGGACAAAGTTTATGGTAATATGGAATGGGGTTTTGTGATCAATACTTTGAAATGGTGTGGCTTTCCCCAACAAATAATTGATTGGATTTTTGAGTGTTTCAGCAAGATTTTATGTGCTCATTAATGGTTCTCCACATGGTTTTATCAGTAGCTCTTGTGGTCTCAGACAAGGTTATCCACTCTCACCTAGTCTTTTTTATCTGTAGCAATGAAGGAAAATACATGGTATCAAATTAAGTAAGCAGTGCCCCCTATAGAACATCTAATGTTTGTTGATGATTTAATTCTTATGGGGAGAACAAATCACAAGGAAGCTGAAAACCTTAAGTTTTGCTTACAACTTTATGAAGAAACTTTAGAACAGAGAGTCAACAGAGACAAATCGGCCTATGTTTCAGTTCAAATACTGGTTCTTCGAGTAAAAAAGAAATCAGGGAGTTGATGGAACTACATAAATGAAAGAAGAATTCAATCTACTTGGGGCTTCCTATGTTTCATAGAAAATCCAAAACCAAAGATTTTCAAAACAGTTTTGATAAGATGCAGGAGAAGTTGGATGATTGGCAAACTAAATTTCTCTCTTTTGCAGGATTTTTTTTTTTTTTTTGATAAACAACGTCATATGCACTATTCCTTTTCACCTATGGATGTGTTCCTACACCCAAGAATTGATATGAAGGGATATGATTCTTTTTTCTTGAAAGGAATGCTTGAGGTGAGAGATCTTATTGCTGATGATGCTGTCAAGTTTCTGGGGGATGGCCAATCTATTGACATATGGCAAGATCCCTGGGTCCCCAATTTAGAGAATTCTAAATCTAAACCCCCAGATGACTTAATGAGAGCCCAAAAGAGAGTAGATGAGCTCATTGACTGGTCTACTAGAAGTTGGAAGGAGGAGGTCTTGGATAGATGGGTGACCCAAGAGGAGAAAAGACAAATTCTACATATAAAGATTCTCATTCATCCTACTAAAGACAAGTGGATATGGTCAAACATAAAAGGGGTAGGGTTACAACCATAGCAATATATCATGTGCAAAATGGAACTAACAACTTCAGCTCAAATTTGTTCAGTATGGATTTTATATGGAAGGAAAAGATTCATAGCAGGTTAAAGACCATGCTGTGGAGACGTGCAGCTAATGCTCTTCCCACCAATGTCCCAAAGAAGGGTTCCCCAGAGAACAACATATGCAGCATCTATCAGAATGTCACACAAGAAAGTAAGAGTATTTTCTCTACATTTTCTGTTTCTAGAGCTATCTGGTTCATCATACTACATATTAGAATTGACACTGTGTTGAGCCAGTGTGTTCGAGAGCTTTTAAAATATCTGTTTGAGCATAAAGGGTAAAAGCTGAATCACTATGAAGTTGCTTTGATTGGCACAATTTTAGAAAGTATTTGGTAAAATTGAAATGAAGTGATCTTCTAACAAAAATTCATTGATCCATTGAAGATTTGTAAAGAAATAAACAGTATTTGGTTGGATCATGTCAAGAACTTCTTGGAGAAGCCAAAGATCCAAAAAAGATAGAGTAGATCCTTGTTTGAAAAAATGGAGAGTGCCTAGTGATGGTTGGGTAATGATTAATTGTGATGCCAGTTTCAAAAAAAATGTTTGGGCCACTTCATGTATTATTAGGAATGATCATGGAAATGTGCTTGATTGGGGTACTAGCTATGATGAATGCATGAATGCTGCTGATGCTGAATTTCTAGCAGTTGAACTAGTTGTAAGCAGAGTAGTCAAAGGAAACTAGAACAAAGTGATGATTGAGTGTGATGCTCAAATGGTGACAAACAATTTGGCTACTGGAAATGCTACACAATGAGAATGGTGCACAAGAGTTTAGGAAAATTTAAAGCTCATTGCGAACAAGATATACAATTTCTATTCTGCCCCAGATCCCTTAATGAAGTTGCTCATGAACTTATAAAATGGGCTTTTGTAATTAAAAGAAATAGTGATGTTAATGGTTTACGAGTTAGTGATGATCTTGAGTCCACCTGTTAATGAAAATCTTGCCTTTTTTCTTTTAACTAGTGTGCTGAAACTGCAATTTATCAAAACTCTCGTACACTACTGTACTTGTATAATCTGTCTGGACTTGTCTGCTAGACTGCTATCAGTATCACACTAGACTAAGATTTGTTATACCAGTAAGGGCATGTCCACCAAGGGCTTTTAGCCTTGGCACCACTTCACTCTAACCCCCTCAACCCCCAATAAATTATCTTGTTTACCAAAAAACTGTTTTGAAATATTATTTTTTTTAAAACTGCTTTGAAAAAGATATCTGTTTTGGAAAAATCTGTTCTGAAAAAAAAAATTTAAAAAAAAAGTTGTTTTGAGAAAAACTGTTCTGAAAAAAAAGCTGTTTTGATATATTATTTTTTTTATAAAACAGCTTTGAAAAAGAAATCTGTTTTGGAAATATCTGTTCTGAAAAAAATAAACTGTTTTGAGAAAACTTTTCTGAAAAAAAAGCTGTTTTGAAAAAAAAAAAAAAAACTGTTTCTGAAGAAAAAAACTGTTTTGAAATAAAAATTTGAAAAACAGATTTGAAACACAGTTTTCAATAAAACTGTTCTGGAAAATATAGTGTTTTGAAAAACAAATTGAAAAAGATTGTTCTGAAAAAAACTGTTTTGGAAAAAGAGTTTCGAGAAAACTAATTTTGAATATTACAGTAAGAAAAGAAAAAAACAGTTTTGAAAACTGTTTGGTCAATAATATTTTTGAAAAAAAATATTTCATACCAAATTTTATATTTACTATAAATTATGTTTGTTTACTAAACTTTTGTACTGAAATCAACATTCCTAAGTGAAAAAAATACACAAATTGAACAATACTAAAAATTTGTATAAAGATACAAAATTAAAAAATAACATTTCAATTCCATAGCTTAAAGTATTATGAAATACAAAATATAATATTTCACAATTTTTTAAAACAGTAAACAGTGTCTTGCTTCTCCCCCTGCCCCAACAGGTGAAAACAGACTCCAAATAGTAGTGAACAGTGTCTTGCCCTAAAGCGCCAGAACCCCTTGCCTACTGCCCTGGTGCCTCAACGGGTGAACATGCCCTAAGTAAGAGTCCTCATCCAGGAAATATCCAGATTAGATCTCATCTAACTGTTCAGGATGAGACCGCTGCCCTACCTTGTAGGCTTGTACGGTATATATAAACACCTTATCGACCGAGTGAAAGATTAAGCCGCTCATTTTCTCTCTGTTTTCCATCTTCGTCTTCTTTGTATTTCTGGGCAAACCCTAATTGGGTTTGGTAGTCAACGGGTGAACTCAAATCGAGAGATTAAGACGATAGAAAAGGGCATCTTTATCCTCTGATCTTAAATCTGTAGACGATAGAAAAGGGCATCTTTATCCTCTTATCTTAAATCTGTTAACGGCAGCTCACAAGACCAGACGTAACCAAACATTCCTTAGAAGCTATGGATTTACAGATACCCAAACCTTTCAATCATCCTCCGATGAGATTTTGGGTGTTTGTAAATCCATACCTTCTGAGGATTGTTAATCAACGACTCGACTGTAACCCTTCCGCCTGGAATTTTTACGCAGTTCTCATCATTTGTCGTTGACTAATCACTGTATGTATGTATTTATGTTGTTTTAGTTTTAAGTATACTCTTACTGCTTATTGAGTACCACTCCGTTTCTTCTCTTCCTTCCCCTTTTGATTTTTACCACTATTCACTGGGTCACTTTGACCCGGTGATTTGGATAGCAAAACGAAGCAATTTTTTAACAATTCTTTCATGGTGTTGTAGAATAAGTGTTACTCTACAATGCCATGGAAAATTTATCAAAAAAATATATCGTTTTTCCATCTAAATTTCCGGGTCAAAGTGACCCAACTACGAGTGAAAAAGTCAAATGGGGAAGGAAGAGAAGAAACGGAGTGGTATGTAATAGTCTGCATCTTCTGTTTTTCTTTCACCAAAAAGGTCAACCGGTTAGGGTCTAAATACTGTTGTTATGCGAATTGATAGATATCTTTGACACAATATTGATATCGCGTACATCAATAGTTTTGTTGCCGGATATCAGTGAGAAACGATATCTGTCTCTCATAGTGCATGTATGATAGTTGGTTACCACTCTGATTCTTACTACTATTCACTGGGGTTGTTTGGATGAGCTGAAAGAAGTGAGATGTTGAGTTTAAAAGCTTTTTTTTTAATCTGTAGCGTTTGAATACGGTAGATTATTGTAGAAAAATAATTTTTGTTGAGAGAATGTGAGGTTTGAACTCAAGACCTCATGCAAAGAATTCATACCCTCTACCACAGAGCTAACTCACATTTGCATAATAAAATACCAGAAATCACACTAAAAAGTATGAAAATTTCCCAAAAATCTGGAACTCCGCCTAAAAGTCCAGGAATTCAGGCTGGATTCAAGCCGGAATTCCGGATTGCTTTGCATTTGGAGAGGTTTGATTGATTTATGCCAGATTTTTGACTTTTACTTTCCTTCGTACTTTCTTTCATCCAAACAAGTCCACTGAGTCACTTTGGTCCAGTAAGTTAGATAGCAAAATGATCCAATTTTGTGACAATCTTGTCATGTTGTTGTAGAGTAGACGTTGCTCCATAACACGGTGAAAAAATTATAAAAAAATTGTATCGTTTTGCGATCCAAATCACGCGGTCGAAGTGAACCGGATGTATTTATGTTGTTTTAATTTCAGTATACTCTTCCTGCTTATGTAATAGTCTGTTACTTCTGTTTTTATTTCACCTATAAGGTCAACCGTTTAGGTTCTAAATATTGCTGTTAGACGGTCTCAGATTTCAAATTTATGTAACTGTTGACATATAACCTCATGTGAATTGATAGATACCAGCCGAGTTTAACCTGTCAAATAATCTATATCGAAATCTTTTATGTTTCTTTTGCAACATATTGAAACATTTGAAACATATTGAAACATTTGTTTTGAAGTATCTCTAAATCGAGCTAGGGACAACACCGAACAAATGTCGCACCCTTGTTTCAACTCTAAATCTGTATTCTTTTAGTTAACTCGTCTCTTGTATATATGAAAAGTATCTTTTATGTTTCTTTTGCAATGTTTGAAACATTTTAATTTGAAGTGTCTCTAATGTAAGCTAGGGACAACACCTAACGACTATTACGCCCCTTTTGTTTCAATTGTAAATCTGCATTTAGTTTATCCTTTTTTTATGTTAAATGTATCCTTTATGTTTCTTTTGCAGTTATTGAAACATTTTATTTCAAGTGTCCCTAATGTGAGCTAGGGACAACACCTAACAACTCTCTCACGCCCCTTTTGTTTCAATTGAGAACCTCATATCTGTAATTCTGTATATATGCATACTTTTACCAATAGTCTTAGGACGGTTTTGTATGTACCGTACTTAGTAGAGGACTACGATTGTAATTAGCAAAATTAGTTTATGTAATTTCTATATAAGTTTTGTGAATACTCAATGAAAATTACGGAAGATTTCTTCCACTCTCATGATATCAGAGTGAACCTAATTGCCGCTGCCGCTGTCGCACATCCTCTCCGTGCATTGCCGTCGCCGCCTTAGGCTCCGATCGAAACCCCCTGCTTCCGCCCTTCTTCTGATTCTGATCGATCGACCATCATCAGGTCCGATCCGTTTTTGATTTCCTCGTCGTCGAGCCCTAGCTCCGTCACTGTGCTCGCTGTGATTCGTCCCCTCTCTTTTCAACGACGAAGCCACGGTAGCCCTCGTTCCCGGCGTCCTCTTCTTCTCAGCAGCCGGCGAACTCCTCCTTGCGATTCAGGTCAAACTCGAAGTCTATGGCCGTCTCTCGTGACCCTCTGCTCTCTCTTTTCAATATGTCCCCTACGCCGAATGCCTTGAGGACCTCTGATTGCACTTGACCGTCTTCATTTGTTGCGTACTGTATTTGGTGGGTTCATTTGCTATATCTTCTGTGTGCCACTCCTTATACAATTCGTCTTCTTTATTTGGGTCAATGTGATTTCTTTAATTGGTTGCTGATTAATTGGGCCAAAAACAAAATCTGCTACAAGACAAAGTCCAGTTTCTCTCAGTGTATGCCCTTGTGTGGCTCAACAATTGAGTTCCACTGTTTCTAGTCTTATTAACACAGTGGGTACCAAGGCCCAATTACCAAGCATTAAATTATTAATTGCATTGGAGGTTTCAAATTCACTGGTGCAAAGTTGTTGTGTCCTTTGTGACCCCTGAATCGTTGGGGGTATTTGGCACTGTGATTCTTCGTTAGTTGTGCTTCTCTTCGTGCTCACCTGTCATGTCGACCGCCAAGCAAACTGCTGCTCCCCCTCTAGCACGTCCAGGCAACAGTAATCGTCGTCAGTCTGGCCAAAAAGGTCGTGAAGGCACTCAGCAACACCCTCAGCAGCACCAACCATTTCCTGCCTATCCTCAAGGCAGGTGGGTGTGGTGTCCCGCCTCTTCATCCCCAACTACTCAATCGGGCCCCCATTCCCCGACACCGGGTTGGAGTACTCCTCGGCCCAGCCTTGCTGGCCTTCTCGGGCCACCACCGGCTGCGCGACAGCAGGGCCTCAAAGCTGCTTCTGCCTACCCGACTGCTACTGATTTGAGATCTCAGTTCTCTAGCATGACACTCAACGTTCCGGATCAGACTTGGTATTCTTGATTCCGACGCATCTGCTCATCTCACTCCGCAGTCAGGTATACTCTCCTCTCTCTCGTCATCTTGCCATTTTCCTAACATACTTGTGGAAACGGCTCTAGCATTCCAGTGAAAGGATCCGGCAATCACACCCTTACCACCAACTCCCGTTCCCTTCACCTTAGAAATGTCTTACTCACCCCACACGTTATAAAAACCTAGTTTATGTTCGTCAATTCACAACTGACAACAATGTTTCCGTTGAGTTTGACCCTTTTGGTTTTTCTGTAAAGGACCTACGATCGGGAGCTCTTTTACAGAGGAGCAACAGTTCGGGTGATCTCTATCCATTCCAGTCTGTCCCACCACCGTCGTCTGCTGTCTCTTTTGCTGCTCTTCCTGCTTCTGTTTCGCACAACCGCCTTGGTCATCCCGGGCGTCTAGTTTTAGATTCGCTTCGTAGTAGTCATTTCATTTCTTGTAGTAGGCATAATTCAGAAGCCCTTTGTCATGCTTGTCAAATTAGTAAACATGTGCGTTTGCCTTTTTCACCATCTACTTCTTCTACTTCTAGTCCATTTGACATTGTTCACAGTGATTTATGGACATCTCCGGTCTTAAGCAAATCGCACTACAAATACTACCTGCTACTATTAGATGACTATACCCATTTTCTCTGGGTTTTCCCACTTAAACAAAAAAGCGAAGCGATATCAAAATTTAAACAATTCACTACCTTCGTCCAAACTCAATTTGAGCGCCCCATCAAGAGTTTCCAATGTGACCTTGGTGGAGAATTCGATAATGGCTCTTTTCACTCTCACGCCGTTAACCATGGATTTGTCTTTCGGTTTGCGTGTCCTCAGACGTCATCCTCAAAATGGCAAAGCTGAACGCATGATTCGTAGAATCAATGACATCAGTCGTGCCCTCCTAGCTCAGGCCTCTCTTCCAGCCTCTTTCTGGGTTGAGTCTCTTCTCACTGCTGTCTACCTCCATAACATTCTTCCCACCAAAGTTCTTGGCAACATTATTCATACTGTTTCCCTCTACCGTCGCTCACCCTCCTATGAGCATCTCTGCACGTTCAGATGTTTGTGTTACCCGAACCTCTCTGCCACCTCGCCTCACAAGCTTGCACCACGTTCTGTTCGATGTGTATTTCTGGGGTACCCTCTTAATCATCGTGGGTACAGGTGTCTAGACTTGAGTACTGGCCGGGTTCACACTTCCCGTCACGTCACCTTTGATGAGACGGTATTTCCTTTCTCCTCTCCTGGGCTGTGTCTCCCTCTGTTCACAGGACGTCTGATCCCGATGACAGTCTTCTGTCTCCCCTATTCACTCATCGTGCTCATAACCCTGTGTTCCACACACCCTCACCCACTCCTCCTAGGGTACCCACATCACCACACGCACCTACTAGGGCACCCACATAGCTTTCCCCATCCAGGACCCTTGTGGAACATTTTCCTCAGCACTACGTCCGTTGGTCTGTGTCCACTCGCCCTCCTACTATACCCTCTGTGCCTGTGTTACCTAACCCCCCTGAGTCACCCACACCGAGCCCAGTGGTCACTTATCCTCCCCATCTCTCTCCTCAGATGACCACCAGATCCATGCATGGCATAGTCAAAACAGTCACCCATCTCACTTTAGCTGTCCAGTCACCAGACCCCATCTCGCCCCTCCCGAAATCCCACATCCTCGCCTTGTCAGATCCTCACTGGAAAGCGGATATGGATGATGATTTTGGATCTATGGTTACGAACCACACTTGGGATATGTTTCCTCGCCCGGCAGGGGCTAATGTTCTGCGAGCTATGTGGCTTTTTCACCACAAGTTTCGCGCTGATGGTAGTCTGCAGCGCTATAAAGCGCGATTGGTGGCTAACGGGAAGTCACAGATGGTTGGATTGTGAGGAGACTTTCAGCTCGGTTGTCAAACCGACTACCATACGTACTGTTCTTAACATTGCCGTCACACGCTCTTGGCCTATCCGTCAGCTGGATGTCAAGAACGCTTTTCTTCATGGTGATCTCTCTGAGACGGTATACATGCATCAGCCCCCTGGCTACCGCGACACACGCCATCCTGACTTTGTTTTCCGGTTACGCAAATCGTTATATGGTCTGAAGCAGGCTCCTCGTGCTTGGTTTCATCGATTTTCCACCGTTCTCACACAGACTATCGGTTTCTATGGTTGCACGTGCGATGAGTCTCTCTTCGTCGCGGCTCGGACATCGTTTACCTCTTGCTCTATGTGGATGATATCGTGATCACTGGGTCGTCTCCTGATGTCTTGGATCAGATTGTCTCCTAGCTCTCTCGAGAGATTGCTATGACTGATATGGGCCATCTGCATCACTTTTTAGGCATTGCCGTCACCCGTGATTCGTACGGCTTGTTCCTGTCTCAACGCCAGTATGCGACCGACATCCTTCGCCGTGCCTCTATGTCGACCTGTAAGTCTACTGTCACCCCTGTTGAGGTAGGTAGTAAACTCACAACTACATCTGGCCTACCGGTTGCTGATCCTACGCTATATCGCAACCTTGCTGGGGCCTTGCAGTACCTCACGTTCACTCGACCAGACACCCAGTATGCAGTTCAGCAGGTCTGTCTCTTCATGCATGACCCCCGTGAGCCGCACTTTCATGCCCTGAAGCGTTTCTTACGCTACATCAGTGGGACTCTTGAGCATGGTCTTCGGCTCTATGCCTCAGCTGCCGATTCTCTCACTGCCTACACTGATGCTGATTGGGCTGGTTGCCCGGACACGCGCCGCCATTTTGCCACCAAACAACAACCTTAGCATATTTTTCCGCAATAGTACTATCTTGCATAGCTAAGAGGCAAAACAAACTAGCCCCTATGGTCCTGGTGTGGTTGTTTGAGGACATATTGAATAGGTGGACCGTTAAGCTTCCTTGTCGGCTTTGAGAATCTCATATTTAACATGCATCGTGAAATATTCTGACTGACATTGCTATTCCTTATGATTTTAAGGCATCTTGAAATGTAGCGTAGAGAAGCATAGAAAGGTAAGGAAGGAAGGCAATAAATGATAATTACAAACATTTTAAGTGGAGCCTCTTGTCTGCAGAAACAGACTGGTTAGTTGGAGAGTTGGTCAGGTCGTTGCTAATAGAGATGCCCTCTCTTCTGCTTCCATGTAAGCGGTGAAATCAATAATGCAACTAATTTGAAGGAGATTTTAGTTTTTTTGCCTTGATTAAACACATTATGTTGTTAACTCTTCAGGAGGAACCTGATGATAGGTGTAATGGTACTCCCCTATGGATGAGACATGGATGAAACTGTTGTTGGTTAAGTTGCAGGTAATATTATTCCTTTGTTCTTTAACTCCTTATTAACTTATTGCACCATTAGTAAAATTACCTGGAAGGTGCCATTATATGTGGTTTAACTAGCATGACTCTGTTTCACATCTTGGTGATTCCTTCTTTTGTTGCGGTTGTATTTTTTATTATGCTGGAATCATTAACTATATCATATATATATGATATATATATATATGTACATATATATATATATATATATATATATGGTTCATTTAGGCTGTTATTGCTTCTGTTTGTACTTTGGGCTTAAGATTAAAGCATTTTATGGTTGTTACCAGGTTTCTATATCTTCTCCTTGTCAGCTTAGATTAAGATGATTAGCCCTGAATGCATGGTTGTTCAACATGCAAACCGAAGTGCAGATTGGTTACTAAATTTTTAAAAAATGTATCTGTGAGCCAGATCACAAATCAAGTCTTTTGTTTGATTTAGAAAATTTAGTAAGGAAGGAGAGAATTGTAGCAGAGAATAGTGGTAATGACTCCATCATTGATGATGGAGGGTAATGGTTGTATTTCTGTTTCTTTTGGGTGGTAATACATGTAAATAGTTGATGCTGAGTAGTGTATTGGCATCTGATGACGTACGCTTTCATGCTCTTATGTTCTTTTGTATCTGAGGAATGAAGTTGTTTGCCTTATTTTTGTTTCTCCCTTCTGCTTTTCTTTTTAGGTAAGATTTTTGTTATTTGATTTTTTATTTTGATTTTGATTTTTTATAACAAAAGCCCTACTTCAAGAGTTCCAAATGGTTGGTGGATGGCAAATACTGTAACAATAATATCCCTTCATATGCCTTCGATGATAACATAGAGTATCCCATGGACTCATATCTGTTGAGCCAACCATTTAGCCATGTGGTACTTGTGCATGCACGATCTTCCTGTACCCCATTGTTTGATACACGCACTTCACTGTACCCTTGCCATGTCCACCGTCACTCTCAGCCTCTCACATTCTCCTGCCAAGTCTTCTGATAATCAAGAGGAACATGAAAGCTGCTGTACTTGAGTGTGCATTGACTTGGAGGTGCTTGTTTCTCATGTGCATGAGGTGCTATGATGACATACATTTTAACCTGTTTGTTCTGTCCTTATTTTACACTTTCACTTTATGTTTTAAGCAAAAAATTGGATAAAATCTGTTTTAAATGGAGCAACTCTTGCTGGTTATGATTTGTGTTTAGGTATGAAGTTGTGGCTGCACTGGTTCATGTAAGTCCACATAAAATACAGAGGTCACCTAACATGCCATCATAAGTACCCACTCAGTGTTCTGCATATCTCATTGGAACCACTCAAGAAAGGAGACAGTTGCATCAGATTAGTTGGATACACTTACTGACAAAGTTGGAAGTCCTTGCTCAGCAATTCTTAATAACATGTCAAAAGAGACAGTTGAGAACACATAGGTGAACACTGTTTGAAATCTTATTTTTTAATTGGTTTTTGATTTTTTTTTTTTTTTTGGTACAAGGCGAATTAAAGGAAAAAACAAGCAATAAACAAGCTCCAGTGGAGCTGCAAAAACCAAAAGACCAAACTACTGCATATTAGCATGGATCATGTCTCTAACAAGCTTTTCCTTCATATCTTCCGGTGCCTCCTCCAAAATGGTGGGGCTTTGCGTTTGATTCGCACCCTTCTTAGCTAGCATGTCAGCGCTTTGTTGGTGTTTCTGTGGGATATAGAGCAATGTGTGGTTCGGAGGATGAACCTAGAGTCCTCATCGATGATTGGGAGGAAAAAATCTGGGTTAGCTCCATTAAGCATGAACTCCACAGCCATTTTTGAGTCATAAGTGATCTCAACTTCAGTCCAGCCTTTCTGAAGGATGATGGTCAGGCCTCTATAAATCGTCCAGATTTCTTCTTCAAGAATGTTTGTACTTGCCAAGTAACCCATGTATCCCAGGAGCCAAAGGCCAGTGTCATCTCTAAAGATTCCTCCAAAACCTCCACTTCCATTAATTTGATTGTAGCTTTCATCACAGTTAAGCTTCATTTTCCCTGCAAGAGGTGGCATCCAAAAAGTGTGTGAGTGATTAGATATAGAAGACTTCTTACATCTATCATCTGTATAGTAGGCTTTTTTTATATCCTTAGTCATGGTCATTGCTGCAAAGTGGATATAGTTAGTATCCATCTTTGTATTTCTGAAAATCATGGCATTTCTTTCCTTCCAAATGAACCAAATGATAATTGTAAGAAGGTTGAAGTTAGTGTTGACTCAAAGACCTTTAAGTGTGTTTTGAGAAGTAACTGTTTTGAGTGATGAAAGAGAAAAACAAAGTATTTATGAGGCTCCAAGGCCTTGAGATACTGAGCAGAGCTTCAAAGCCTTGAGAGTAGCTTTATTATGCTGAATGCTCTAACAATCTTGTGTTGCAGATTGACTATCTGATAATTAAGATCAGTGGTTTGCTGCGAATACTTTTGTTTTATATTCTCTATATATCTAACACAATTGCATCTGATAATTAAGATCAGTGGTTTGCTGCGAATACTTTTGTTTTATATTCTCTATATATCTAACACAATTGCAGATATCCTGATCAGAGAGAATCATAGATTTCTGGTTTCAACTTTGAAAGACTGTGAAGCATGTTCAGAGTTTCAAGGCCTTGAGATGTGCCTTGAGCTGCTGACAGGTTTACAGAGTTAATTTGATTCTTTCTTGCAGGGTTTGATCTTTATTATTATGATTGCTTAATGACTTCTAAGAGTCTTAAACTAGTCTATCACGAGTTATTTGTTTCAGAAGTTAATCAGATTATTGTTTTATTCACTCATCCAGTTTTTATTCAGAAACTGGAAATCCAAACAGACTTAGTGCTGTTATATTTCTGGATTTTGTTGTTGCTATGATTTAATGTTGTTGCAGGTTTATTAAACGTGCAAATGCAATCTCAACAAACTCCAAAAGATATCTACTCAGAGCTGTTTGAATTGTAGTTAGAAAGGATGAGGATTTGCAGGAACTGAGATCCTGAAATCTCTCATTCAGTTGCAGTTAGTGGATAAAATACTGGTTTGAATTTTGAAAGAAAAGAAGCTTGCAGAGAACTGACAGAGATGTGGAATATTCGTGGGAGATCAAACATTCAAACACACATACATTCAGGCTTCAATTACAGCTTTCAGAAGATCAATCATTCCAGTTTCCTAAAGAACACATCCAGACCTTCACAAGCTTATTCTTCTACTGTGTTCTTCTTCTGTTTTGTAATCTGCTTATCTTTTGTATATCTAAAACCTCACTAAACCTAGTGGTTGGTTGTTCAAGTGAACAACAAGAGGTTCTTGTTAGCTCAACAGTTAGTAGCTGATACTAGATAGGTTTGGATCCACAAGCTATATAGGTGTAAGGGAAATCACTTAGGCTTGAAGATCTAGGGTTGTTTCTGTGTCAGTAATAAGAAGTGTTTGCCCAATCCTGGTGGGATTAGATCCCTTAGGCAGAGATTAGGTCCATTGGTACTGAACTCTGTAAATTGCCTTTGTGTTCTTTACGTTACAGTTTTGTTATTTTCAGTTGCACACAACTCAAATCAAACTAGGGTTTATAAACTGTTTAGAACTGGTTATAGTTCAAGGCCTTGAAGCTTTCTGTTTTTCTCTGACTGTTTTCTAAAATCTCAAGGCCTTGAGATTTGAGTTTCTTACATAGTTTCTTAGTTGAAATTTTTGTTTAGAAAAAAGTTTTCATACTCTATACAACCCCCCCCCCCCTTCTAGAGTATTTTGGTCCTGTATTTAGTTTACATTACAAACTTTCAATTGGTATCAGAGCTTGGGTCACTAATATAGATCTAACAATCTTGTGACTATGAGTAATGTAGGAGATGGTGGATTCTCACAAGGAAGGGCAGCAAACAGACCTCCATTGTTCTGTGGTGATAACTTCATGCACTGGAAGGCATTGATGAAGATGTTCATCATAGATCAAGACATGGAACTGTGGTCAATAGTTCAGAATGGTCCTCATGAGTATTACACTACCACATATGGAGTTAGATGCATCGAGTCTGAGGAAATCTCTCAGTTACTGAATTGGAAAAGGTATCAAAAAATTACAAGGCTATGAATCTGCTATACTGTTCTTAATGCAGATGAGTTCAACATAGTGTCAAATTGAAAAAGTGCCAAAGAAGTATGGGAAAAACAGGTTGTGACATATGAAGGAACAAGCCAGGTTAAACAGACCAAGATCAACATACATCTGAGGGAATATGAGCTATTCAAGATGAACTCAGATGAGACCATCAAGGAGATGTTCAAAAGATTCACTGATGTGGTGAATAACCTGGCGTCATTGGGAAAGAGGTTTTCAAATGAAGAAAAGGTCAGGAAAATTCTGAGAAGCTTGCCAAAAGCCAAGTGGGAGCCAAAGACAACAGCTATTGAGGAAGCTCAGGATTTAATTCTTCTTCAGCTAGATGATCTACAAGGAAAGCTGCTCACTCATGAAATGTGTATGATGGATGTAGAAGGTGATCTGAGTGAAAACATCAAGAACTTAGCACTCGAGGCTAAAGACAATGAAAAATCTCAAAGCCTTGAGACTGAAGATGAGCATGATGATGAAGAGGCTTTAGCATTGATCTCCAAGGCCTTGTCCATGATTCTAAAGAAGAAAAAAAACTCTGGTAACAGGGACTACAACAGAGAGAGATCAAGACCATCAAGCAACAAGGACTACAAATGTAAGTCTTCATCACAGTTACATAAAACTAAAGTAATGAATTGTTTTGAATGTGGTGATGCAGATCATTTAGTAAGGGATTTCAAAAGAAAGACAGTGACAACAGAAGGAAGAAAGCCATGATGGCCTCTTGGAGTGATTCTGATTCATCTCAGACACAAAAGAAGATCAAGCAAATTTGTGCTTCATGGCTAAACATGATGAAGAAAAGTCATCAGACAGACATATTGAGGAAATGGTAAATAATCTTCTTGCTAGTCCTTCTGATGTACTTCATGAAATTCTCAAAGTATGTTTTTAAATGAGGAAAGTTATAGAAATGAGATTTCTCCTTTAAAGATTAAGATTCATGAGCAGGTAAAAGAAAACATGGGCCTAGTTTTTACCAAAAAAATGTTGAAGTTTCTAAGACAAAAATTGAAAAGGACTTGAAGGCCTTGGACAGCAGGTTCAAGCCTTGAAGGCACAGATAAAAGAGATTGTTGATCAAAACACTCTTTTAACTGAAAGATATGCTGATCTAAAGATTCATTTTGAGGATTTAGAACAACAAATATGTTCTTTGATTGAGAAACTTAAAGAGTCTAAAAAGGTCCTAGCCAGTTTTACAGGCTCAGAACATAATCTAAATCTCATTCTTGGAGGAAGTCTGAAGTCAATGCATAAAAGTGGGATTGGCTATAATCCAAATTTTCCAAAGAAAATACAAACTATTTTTGTCAAATCTGGTAGCAGACATTCTCCAAAGTGTCATTACTATGGAAAAATTGGTCATATCAGATTAACTTGTCCCTTCAGAAGATCATAACCTCACATTATGAGGAATACTTATCCTTATCAGCTTAAGGGACAGGTTAGGAAGATTTGGGTTCCAAAAGGAATTAGACCACCAAACATGGCTGATTCTGAGTATGACTCAAAGTTCTGCACTTGGTCTAACAGCCTGTTGAGGCAATGATCTACTTTTTCAGGATGTCACCAAGGCCTTGAAAGATCATAAATGGATATTAGACAGTGGCTGTTCCAGACATATGAGTGGAAAGAAATCTCTCTTTACTGAGCTTACAGAAAAATCTGGAGGAACAATCACACTTGGTGACAAAGCAAAATGCAATATTATTGGTATAGGTAGTATTGGTAATGGTTCTACCAACTCTATCTCTGATGTTTATCTTGTGTATGGACTTAAATATAATCTCCTTAGTATCTCTCAGTTATGTGATAAAGGTTATAAAGCTATATTTGACAAGAAGAAATGTGTGGTGCAAGATGAGAAATCTGGAGATTGCATACTCAGTGCTCCTAGATCATATAATTTATATGCTATGAGTACTAACAGTGTTGCAGGTGACAAGTTAAAATGCCTCAAGGCCTTGAAGGAAGATTCAAAGCTTTGGCATAGAAAGCTTGGGCATATTAGCATACACTCCTTGAATAAACTCATCTAAAGGATTTGGTAATAGGATTACCATCACAAAAAATTTCAGATAATGAGGTTTGCAAGGCATGTGTACAAGGTAAGCAAACCAGAAGCTCATTCAAGCCAAAGAACTTTGTAATTACTTCTAAACCCTTAAAACTGTTGCATATGGACTTGTGTGGTCCTACGAGAGTTCAGACCCCAAAAGGTAAGAGGTATATGCTTGTTATAGTATATGATTATTCTATATTTACTTGGGTGATGTTTATTAGAGACAAAAATGAAGCTTATCTGAATTTTCTAGACTGTGCAAAGAGCTTTAAACTATGAAAAATTTGCCTGTTGCATCTTTTAGAAGTGATCATGGTATGAAATTTGATCAACTTGACTTTGATTTATTTTGTGCAAAGCATGGTATATCACACAACTTTTTTGCACCTAAAACTCCACAGCAAAATGGAGTAGTTGAAAGAAAAAATAGGACACTTGAGGATATGTCTAGAACCATGCTACTTGAAAGTAATTTGCCAAAGTTCTTGTGGGCAGAAGCTGTTAATACTGCCAATTATGTGCTAAATAGATGTTTGATTAGACCTATTTTGAAAAATACTCCTTATGAACTGTTTAAAGGTAGGAAGCCTAGTGTCTCTTATTTCAAACCTTTTGGTTGTATCTGTTTTGTGCATAATAATGGTAGAGTCAATCTTGGTAAATTTGATGCTAGAAGTGATGAATGTGTATTTCTTGGATATTCTCAAACTAACAAAGCTTATAGAATTTACAATAGAAAAACCAAGATTGTGGAAGAGAGTATTCATGTGTTTTTTGATGAAAGTACTAAGGATTCTCTGAGTGAAAGTTTTGCAGATCTAAATTTGAACAAGCATGAGTCTGATGATAATGCTATGAAAGAGGATAAAGGCAAAACTAAAGTGCAGAATCAATTAGTAGAATCTCAAGGCCTTGATCCCCCTGCAGAGCCAAAATCTCAAATCCTTGAGACAGAGACTGAAACTTTCTATGATGCTCCCTCTACTGTTTCAAGAACTCAAAGCCTTAAAGGAACATATTCCTGGATACTAAGAAGTTTAAGTATCTTGCAGATCATCCAGCTGACAATATCATATCTAATCCATCAACTGGAACTCAGACAAGAGGACAGTTGAAGAACTTGTGTGCTTTTAGTGCCTTTGTATCATTGATTGAGCCTAAGAATACCAAGGAAGCAATTGAAGATGCAGACTGGATCATTGCAATGCAAAGTGAGCTAAATGAATTTGAATGAAACAAGGTATGGAATCTGGTTCCCAGACCAAAAGAGAAATCAGTTATAGGAACCAGATGGGTGTTCAGAAATAAGCTTGATGAGAATGGCAAAGTAGTAAGGACAAAATCCAGACTTGTGGCACAGGGATACAATCAGGAAGAAGGTATAGAATATGAGGAGACATTTGCTCCTGTTTCCAGGTTAGAAGCTATTAGAATACTTCTTGCATTTGCATCTCACAATCACATAAAGCTTTATCAAATGGATGTCAAATGTGCTTTTCTGAATGGTTATTTACAAGAAGATGTTTTTGTAGAACAACCTCCTGGTTTTGAAGATGAAAACTTTCCTGATCATGTTTAGAAACTAGACAAAGCTCTTTATGGGTTAAAATAAGCTCCAAGGGCTTGGTATGATAGACTTTCAAAATTTTTAATCGACAACAATTTCAAGAGAGGTCTAGTTGATAAAATTCTTTTTATTAAACATCTTGAAAGTGACTTGTTAGTAGTTCAGATATATGTGGATGATATTTTTTTTGGTGCTACTAATAATGCTCTTTCAAAAGAGTTCTCTAGTCTGATGTGCAGGGAGTTTGAGATGAGCTTAATGGGAGAACTGAATTTCTTTCTTGGACTTCATATTTTACAAATGAAGAAAGGAATATTTGTACATTAAGGAAAGTATACCAGGACTTATTGAACAAGTACAATATGTCACAGTCCAAGGTGCTTAAAACTCCTATGAGTTGATCACTCTCATTAGACAAGGATTCAAATGGTAAGAGTGTGAATCAAAAGGAATATAGAGGTATGATTGGATCACTTTTGTATTTAACTGCTAGTAGACTTGATATTATGTTCAGTGTTTGTATGTGTGCCAGATATCAAGCAGATCCTAAGGAAAGTCATTTAACTGCTGTCAAAAGAATTTTTAGATATTTGAATGGAACCAGAGACTTGGGGCTTTGGTATCCAAGGAGATCTAATTTTATGTTGAGTGGCTATTCAGATGCAAATTTTGCAGGATATAAAGTAGATAGGAAGAGTACTTCTGGATGTTGCCAATTTCTTGGATCTTCACTGATCAGTTGGCATTCTAAGAAGCAAAATTCTGTAGCACTATCAACTGAAGAAGCTGAATACATTGCAGCTGGAGCTTGTTGTTCACAAGTGATATGGATTGCACAACAACTTAGAGATCTTGGCTATAATTTCAGAAATGTGCCTATTCATTGTGACAACACAAGTTCTATTTCAATCTCTAAGAATCCAGTCCAGCACTCAAGAACCAAGCACATAGATGTGAGATATCACTTTCTTAGAGATCATGCAGAACAAGGTGATGTTGTTCTATCTTTTATTTGTACTTCAGTGCAGATTGCTGATATATTCACTAAAACTCTGCCAGATGATAGATTTTCATCCCTAAGGCTTGAATTGGGCATGTTAAACAAGGACGCATTGGTTTAGGGGGAGTATTGGTACTTACTTGTGTTTATGTGTTGAAATCTCAAAGCCTTGAGATTATACTTTCCAAATCCTTGAAAGTATAGTTCAAAGCTTTGAAATTTCTAAAACTGCAGAAAATCTCAAGGCCTTGAGATTGTTCACCGGGTCTTGAAACATCTGTAATTTTTTTTTTGAAAAAAATGGATCATAAAATATTATATCTTATCTCTTTAGATAACTGTATAATATTTGAATTACTCAGAGAATTTTCTAAAATATCCAAAAATATTTTCTAAGATTCTTTTTGCATGTTGATTTCAGTAGAGTCCTATTATGACCCATTCTTTCAACCTACTTAAGCTGGAAGTCAGGGCTTATTCTTCTTCATTCTCTCTCAATTCTCTATGTCTCTCTGCTCTCTCTCTCTATTTCACTCAATCTCATTCTCTTCTCAAAACCCTAAACCCACAATGGAGCGCAAATCAGCCAGGATTCAACAACTGGGAAAGCCTTCTGGCAGATCTAAGAAGAGGGAAAACAAGAAGGAGAAAATTGTGATCTCTGATTCGGATTCGGAGAACACTCAAAGTTTGTAGGAGGACACTCCTCCTGCAAAGAAGATCAGAACATAAAAGGGAGATGAAGGTTCAAGTATTGATCCACAGAAGGAGACAGAGACTCAGGGTAGTGATCAACCTAGGCCAGACAAGAAGAAAGGGGGAGAGAAGAAAAAGGCTGGTAAAGAAGAAAAGGGGAAATCTGCTCAGGAAAGCAAGAAGAAGTCAACTGAAGGAGAACAAGTGAAGGAGAAACCCATTGAGAAGAAAACAAGGGTTAAGCAAGTTGCTGCTGTGATCAAAAAGGGTTATCAAGGTAAAAATGCACTTCCTTCAGATTGGTTTGTTAGTTCTGAAGTTAGGACTGTTTGGATGCAAGGACATGCTTCTTCTAAGGTTGCTTTTTGTAGTATGGTTTCTAAAGAATTATTGAATAAACTGGATATTGATTGTATGAGGAAGTTTAGGGATTCTGCAGTTTGGAAGGTGTTAAATCCTATTTCAAAAGCTTATCCTAGGTTAATTAGAAGGAGATGATAAATTGGTGTTAACTTCTAAGGTGGCTGGGATAAACTTGGGGCTAGATCATAGGACTTTTGCCAAAGTCTTGGGCATTCCTAAGAAGTATAATGTTGGTGATTATCCTGATAGGAAGGAGTGTCTAGAAAAGGCCAAAGTTATGTTTTTCATTGATGGTGTTCCCTCTGGTCCCAAGCAGTTGACACACTCTGTGCTCAACTGTGAAGCTAAGATTTTGTTTACAATTCTGATGAGGAGTATTGTTCCTAGGGAAAACTCAAGGGAGTTGGTTACTGATAAAAGTTCTCATTCTGATGTACCTGATATGTCAAGGGTTTGAGATAGACTTGCCAACAGTGGTTATGGGGCATATGATCTACTGTGCTACTAGAACAAGAAACCATCCTCTTCCCTATGCCAACCTATTACCTCTTTTCTTTGAGCATTTTGAGGTACCTGTGAAAGGAGAGGAAAAGATTACTGGAGGTTTTGGGTTGATTGATGAAACTGCTTTACAGAGGATTGGAGTGGTTCAGATAGGAAAAGGTCATTGGAAGTTCTATTCAGAGTTGTCAGAGGATGAGCTTTAGGAGAAGGAGTTTGTTAAACCAAAGGGGGCTACATCAGCAAAAGGACAAGCAAATGAGGATTATTCTTTTTTGGTTGAGAAATTTGAAGATCAGCAAGTTGAGATTGAAGATCTGAGACAAAGGCTATTTGATCTGTCTATTGAGTTTAATCTGTTCAAGGGTTTGATGAATGTGATGAATGGAAAACTGGATGTTGTCATCAAAGGTTTGAACTTGGAGAAGATCCCTTCTGCTACTAGTCATGACACCAGTGTTGACTCAGATGAAAGGCTGGGTGATTTCTTGAAGAAGAAGAAGAAGAAGAAGAAGAAGCCAATTCCAGTGGTGCTCACTTCAAAGGACTTATATGAGCAAACTGATGAAGAAGGAGCTGGTGAAGACACAGGTGTTAATGCAGCTGAGATGGAAGCTGAACAAGATGAAAATCAGTCTGCAGATGATGCTGAAAGTGATGAAGAAGTTGGAGAAGGCTCAGAGAAAGGCCAAACGTCAAAGAAGAAATGAAGATCTGCGAAGACCAAACCCTTGATCCTTTCTTTCAATCTCTTTCTTTTCTTCTTTTCTGTTCTCAAGGCCTTGAAATTCAGTAGGAATTATTTTTTTTTAAAATTTTTTTTAAGACTCTGAGTAATGATCCAACATTTCTTCACCTTTATTTGATGAAAGTCAAAAGGGGGAGAAATTTATGTGGTTACTTTTTAGTGCTTAATTAAAAATATTTAGGAGTTTTTGTTAATAAGTTGTGCTCTGGTATTATCTGTGTTATTTGTGGATTACTGAATATTTGTGTTAAGTTGGTTTTACTGGTATTACTGTCTATTGTCTCTGCAATATGTTGATATCTAATTCTTCCAAGGAGTTGAGGGATATTTACACAAGATTATGGGTTTTGTCTTTCATCAAGGGGGAGATTGTTGACTCAAAGACCTTTAAGTGTAATTTTAGAAGTAACTGTTTTGAGTGATGAAAGACAAAGACAAAGTATTTCTGAGGCTCCAAGGCCTTGAGATACTGAGCAGAGCTTCAAAGTCTTGAGAGTAGCTTTATTATGCTGAATGCTCTAACAATCTTGTGTTGCAGATTGGCTATCTGATAATTAATATCAGAAGATCAATCATTCCAGTTTCCTGAAGAACACATCCTGACCTTCACAAGCTTATTCTTCTACTGTGTTCTTCTTCTGTTTTGTAATATGCTTATCTTTTGTGTATCTAAAACCTCACTAAACCTAGTGGTTGGTTGTTCAAGTGAACAACTAGAGGTTCTTGTTAGCTCAACAGTTAGTAGCTGATACTAGATTGGTTTGGAACCAGAAGTTGTATAGGTGTAAGGGAAATCACTTAGGCTTGAAGATCTAGGGCTGTTTCTGTGTGCGTAATAAGAAGTGTTTGCCCAATCCTGGTGGGATTAGATCCCTCAGGCAGAGATTAGGTCCATTGGGACTGAACTTTGTAAATTGCCCTGTGTTATTTACTTTACAATTTTGTTATTTTTTGTTGCACACAACTCAAATCAAACTAGGGTTTATAAACTGTTCTGAACTGGTTATAGTTCAAGGCCTTGAAGCTTTCTGTTTTGCCTTGGAAAGTTTCTGATTGTTTTCTAAAATCTCAAGGCCTTGAGATTTGAGTTTCTCACATAGTTTCTTAGTTGAAATTTGTGTTTAGAAAAAAGTTTCTATACTCTATTCAACCCCCCCCATTCTAGATTATTTTGGTCCTGTATTTAGTCTACATTACAAACTTTCATTTAGCATCAAGGTTCTTTGAATATAGGCACTCCTTAATGAAACCTTGAGAAGGAATATGGTGTTGTAGCCCAAATTTACTCCAAATTTATTTGGATCTGGGACAGTAAAAAAAGAGGTGATTGCAATTCTCGTCACCAGAGTTACATCTCTGACAAATAGTGATAGTGGTGCATTTCCTTCTAGCTCTTTAAACATTGGTGGCTAGTTTATCATGCATGATAAACCATAGGAAGAAACACAACTTTTTTGGCATTTTACATTTCCAAATCGACTTCCAAGACATCCCATCGCTTTGGTTTGTCTTGGTTATGGTTTCAAAAATTGTTCTGGCATTAACCAGCCCATTGTGAGCACTTTTCCTGGAAGGGGTATCACTGTTCACAGTGCCAGAGATAGTAGCGTAAATCAAGTTTTTCTGATCATTTGATAGGAGTTGATCCACCCCCTCAAGGTTCCAGTTACTATTAGTGCCAATACACTCCCCAACAGAGAGAGAAGTACTCACCTCCAGGTTAGGATTTGTGGCTAGGAAACTTTCATTTCCACACCACCAATCCTCCCAAAAGAAGACCTTCCTGCCATTGCCAATATTCCAGCACACATTTTTTTTGGATAATTTTTCTAGTACTGATGATGCTCCTCCATGTATTAGAGGCACTTCTACCAGTAGGACAGCTAGAAAAAGTGTTGGAGTTGAGGTACTTTCCTCTAAGGACCCTTGGTCAGAGAATGTTTTCATTTTTCAGAATGTTCCACCCCAACATGGTAATTAGGGCTTTGCTATGGGTTTTGGCTTTTCTCAAGCTTAAACCCCCCTTATTATTGTCCATACAAATGGTGTTCCACTTAAAAGCATGAAAACCTCTGCTGTTCTCCGAGGAACCCCACAAAAAATTTCTACAGATTTGGTCAATCTTATCGCAAACTTTCACAGGAAGCATATTCACTTGCATATTATAGGAGGGGATAGTTGCAAGTGCAGCTTGCACCAGAGTTTTTCTACCAGCAATAGAGAGAAACTTGGCTTTCTATCTACTAAGCTTCCATTTAATTCTTTCCAAAAGGAATTCAAAATCATTCGTGTTAATTCTTTTGTGCAATGATGGGCACACCAAGGTAAGTTCCCAGGTTTGTAGTGAAGCCCTGGTCAGTGCAATATCTCAGCTCTCTTTTGATGCTTCTAGGAGTGTTAGCAGGTAAGAATTTTTTTGACTTTCTGCTGTTGAGTTTTAAACCCGAGAGCAAACATAAATATTTAAGAATCTCATTGATCACCTCACATTGTTTCCTCTCACCTTTAGCATAAAGCATGATATCATCCGCAAAAATGAGATGGGAGATGGGGGGCTAATAGTCCCAGCCTTAATACCCACCCATTCTCCATCCATCACACTCTTATTAATAGTGGTAGAGAGCCTCTCCATACACAGAGTGAAGAGATAGGGAGACAAGGGATCACCTTGTCTCAACCCCCTAGACGGGGCAAAATCCTAAAGCATTCCCCCATTCCAAAAGATATTGTGTCTCACAGAGGAAACACAGCACATGATCAGCTTATTGGTTTCCTCATTAAAGCCAAAATACATCAGAGTATCCTCAATGAATTCCCAAGATAGCATGTCATATGCTTTCTCAAGATCAATCTTCCAAATCATCCCCCCTTTTTTGCTTTTTATATTTTTAAGAGTGTGCACTATCTCCTGGTTAATAATGATATTATCACAAGTGCTTCTTCCCGGGATGAAAATGTTTTGATTAGGGCTTATCATGGAATCAAGGAGAGGTCTAATCCTACTAACAAGGATTTTGGTAATAACTTTATAAGGGATATTACACAAACTGATGGGTCTAAATTGGGTGATCTTTTCAGGCATGTCTATTTTTGGGATTAAGGTGATAATGGTATGGTTGATCTCAGGGGGAAAATTACAGGTGCTAACTTTTTTTTGATAAAACTGTTCATGGTTGGCGTAACAGTCTACCAATTTTTACGGTAAAAAATGGCCTGAAAACCATCCTTCCCCGGGGCTTTAAAAGCACCAATGGACTTGGTGGCTTCCCAGATCTCCTTGTTAGTAGGTAAAGCCCTCAGCATACTATTTTGATCATTAGAAATGGTGCAAGTTGGTTGGCGCCAGTCTCTGCTAAGAGAGTCAATGGGGGAGGAGTATTTAGTGAAGAGAGTGATAAAGTGATCTCTAACATGCTCCTTGATATCATCAGGTTGGTCAATCCATTGGTTGTTGTTGGTCTTAAGACAGGAAATGAGGTTTCTTTTCCTTCTAGTAATGGTCGTAAGATGATAGAATCTTGTGTTTCTATCCCCATGGGCAAGCCAGTTGGTTCTAGATTTTTGGAACCAGGGAGTTTCCTCATGCTTAAGAGTAGTATTGTACTCTTTGATGAGGTCCTTTTCGAGGTGGCAAAGGAAATCCGAATGATTATTACAAAGGTACTTTTGAATACCCTCAATTCTGGCCAGGAGGTTCCTTTTTAGTTTTGAAAATATTACAAAAAATGTCCCTATTCCAACTTTTAAGGTTAACAACAAGATTGTTAAGAGTGGGAACTAGGTTTTTCTCATGGCGAATCTAGTTATCAGAAAGAAAATTTCTAAAATTTCGGGGATCAAGCCAGCAAGCTTCAAATCTAAACGGTTTAATACGAGAAGAGGATATTAGTGATACCTTCGAAGCAGACCACAAAGGGGGAGTGGTCAGAGTGAGTTCTGGGGAGATTTCTAACCTCAGCTTCCGAGAAAGTAGCTCTCCTGTACGCATTACAGAGAGCTCTTTCGAGTCTTTCCATAGTCTTAGCCGCCCCAAATCTACCATTAGTTCAGGTAAGAGAAGGCCACTGCAACCAAGATCCAAAAGCTCACTATTGTCCATCCTTCCTCTAAACCTCATGTTTCTGTTGGGATCTATCACTCTGAGAGAAACTTCTTTCTTTCATTGGAGCTAGAGATGTCGTTGAAATCCCCGACCACCATCCAGGGTATGGAGTTTGAGGAAGCCACGGCCTCGAGGTTGTCCCAGAGCGCAGCCCTCTGAGTTTGTTGGGGGCTAGCGTAAACTGCGGAGAGCATCCAATCAGGGTAATTAACTCTTGTCACCATGGCATGTATCACTGGGTGATTAATGGAGATGGTGTTCACAGACACCTCATCCGGCTTCCAATGAATCCATATCCCCCTTCCTCCCATCTGGGTTGATGTGCGAAGAAGCCTTCAAATTGATGTTGTTGAAGAAATTCCCCATAGACTGTAGAGCCACTTTAGTCTCAAGAAAGACCGTGATGGAGGGCTTGTGGAATAAGACCAAGTCTTTGAAAGTTCTTTTGAAGGCATCGTTTGTTGTACCTCGACAATTCCATATGAGAACAAACATGGAGGGAGAGTAGGAGGTGGGAACGAAATTCATACCTGCCTTAGTGAGTAAACTCTGAATCCTTCTTTGCCTCCCTAAAGGCGATCCTTGAGGAGTCACCGACACCGTCATGGGATTTTGGATTGTCCCTGGCATCCATGTTTCTTCTATTGTCATCGCAATTTCTTCGGTTGTCCATCTGACGTTTAGATGGTGAAAGGCTGCGGTCTTTGTGTCTAGTAACACACTCATCCCATTGTGGGTTACCGGGTGGGTGATGAGATTGTTCTGGAGTTTGTTGGTGAGACTCATTGTGGACATTGGAGGATTGAGAGGGGTTGATACTTGGGTGTGTGATCGAACTTACCACAGTGGAGTGATTTAAAGCCTCGCTGATGGGGGTTTCCCTCGTGACTGATTTTTCATGTCACTGACCTTGCTCTTCCATTTGATTCTCATGCATATCACTCTGGATTTGATTCTCTTCGGTCTCTTCTTGAATTATATCCTCATTACCCGGGCTTTTTGCTTTCGACTCCTTGGGGGGACTTGACTTTAGGGTTTCCTGGTGTAGCCCCTTCCTGCTTGTATTTAGGTCTGGATGTTGCTCTGTGTGTGCCTTCGAACTCTCCATTTTACCCTTTCATTTCTTTTTTCCTCATTTCCATTTTGTCTCTCGTCTTGAAGTGGGCCAAAGCGATTTCCGGACTGGCTATTCGGTCCATATCCACGAGGCCTGTTGACATTTAGGCTTTGTTTTTTTCCTTCTTGGCATCATCCACGCACCATAGGGGTCATTTGTGGTCAAACTACTCGTATTGGCCTGATTTGTATTGGTCTTGTAGCTGGGCTTGTTCTGGGGAGCGGACGGGACTGGTCCAGTTCTTGTAATATTCGATTGGCAGGGATCCGAGTCTGATCCAGATTGCTGTAGTCATTTGCACTTCTTTGGTCAGCTTGAAATTGGGGATCCACCTTCTAACTGTGAGGTAGTGATCTTGAATCACCCAAGAGCCACCTGCAAAAACACGATTGAAATCAGCCTTAGAATCAAATTGATAGCAGCAATATCCAAGACCAAGGTCAGTGATATCATAGTGGGATTCAAGCTTCCAGAGCTTTTCAATTCTCGATTTCATGAGATGGAGATTGATGCCTCCTCCAAGCACTTTGATGATGAGAGCATTTTTGAAGGGGTATCTAAAATCACTAAGCAGGATCTCGGGAACCACCAATTTGTGTCTCCCATTTGGTTGCAGAATCAACTTAGGATCGGGAAGATCAAGAGCCATTTCGTCATTTTGTATCTCTTCATTGACTTTAATCTTGTCTTTTACTTTAAAATACACCGCTTCGGTGTACCCAGGGATCTCATCTGGTTCTCTTCCGATGAGTATTGTGCAAAAACTAGGGTTCGAAATTTGCTCTCTAGTTGAGCAAAGGCCTGGTACTTCTACCGGCGCACTTGTGGGAGTGGGGGGAGGATGGTGGGAATTGGGTAATGGGGTAATGGGAATTGAGGGTAACGCGTTTCTATGTGACAGGGCACTGATCTCCTCCGGTGGCCTAGGTGGGTTGCCGGAGATAACCACGGGACACGAAGCGTGGGGAGTCAGAAGGGAGAGAGACGTTAGGCACGGAACCCAAGTCAGAGCACTCTGTGGAATCTCAAGTCTTATCAAGCTGCGAAATAAACTAAACTACTCTACGACAAATAAACTGAAATAACTGAATAATTGAAATGACAATTCTTATTCCATGATGAATAATACGAACTATACAATACTTAAATAGAAAAAAACACTCACCTTATCTAGACAACTTGACCTAATGGACTCGGCCAGATCTTCTAACTAAATAAATAAACATCTAATTGAATTAATTAATTAAATAAACTTAACTAACAATTAATTATATAAATACTAGTTAACAAATAATAATAATTATGTAAATTAATGAATAATACATATCAACTCTCCTCCGTCGAAATTCACCTTTTCCTCAAGGTGACGTTTATAATAATGCATGGATCAAACTGGCGTCGAACGAGTTTTGAAAAATCACGACACAATTTAACTCAACCGCGGACTGGTGGCGGCATCTTGGTGTTGATTGAGAGATAGAGAGACGACCCAACAGGTTCTTCGAGGGAGAAAGGGTGAGAGCTGTAGGTGAATCAACTGACGTTGTTGTTGCAGCGGTGGTGGTTGAAAAACATTAAATCCATTGAAAGAGTTGAACCATAAAGATCTAAGTAGGAGAAAGAAAGGGGATTACCTGCATTCATAACCCAACCCCGATAACGTACGGTACAAACCCCAACCACCATGTACCAGATTCTTCACTCTCACTATTAGAAGCAGAGAGATCGAGAGGGAGAGAGCATATCTGACCTGATTCGAGCAGAGAGAGGGTGAGTACGGCATCCAGATTAGAGTTTCGCTTCAAGCCTTCAGAGAAAAATAACTATCCCCGGACGTCGGCGAGCAGTTCATGAATCTGACGGGCTGCTCTGAGTGAGAGAAGGTAGAGGCGGAAGACATTTCACTGCATCTCAGAAACCTAAATCCGAAGGCCCATAATGTATTTTCTAACCTAATCTAACGGCTGAAAATGTCTCCTCAAAATGTCTTTTGAAAAACGTCTTTCAAAAATATGCATGGGACCCACACCGTTCTGTTTTATTATATAGATATATATACACACACACACACACAATAGGAGATTACCCGTGCCCGATGACACTACCCCGAAAAACATGTTTCAACTATTGTAATGCCATAAAAAATGACCACATTCATCCACAAACACAGGCAGAAATGCCATAAAAAAAAAGAGTAATTCTCTTCTACTTGTCAATCTTTGAGAAATTCGACTCCCTGCTAAACACAACTACTCATTTATCTTTTGTCTGACATCATATATGAAGATTTACATGACATGCTTCATGATAATGTAAAATAAAAAAATTCGTCATGACTCAGACCTAATTTAGAGAATTTCGCAACCTGTAATTACAGCTTAAAAGTTCCACAACCATTTTAAACCGCTCATAGTCTAAGCAATACTTAGATACAAAAAGGCATACAATTTGCCACTCTTGGATACAAAATAACGAACAAAGTTCATAGTCCATTGTACCAATAGTCCAAGTAAGGTTGAAATACACAAATGAAAATAAAATTATGGTAACGGATCGTTACACTTGTGTGCACAACTTACTGTTTCTTCGAGATTGCCATCCCCCTACAAAAATAAAACGGTTAAAGAAGGTCATGATATGGTGTGAAGGATGAATAAACAAACGATTGAACAACTTATGGATGAAAACACACTTACACGACCATATATGTTAATTTTGTTCTCCATAAGTGTATTGGTTGTTCTTACATCTGGTTCAGCGACGATAGCAGCAGCTACATAATTAGAGAAACATTTCATGTAAATACTTCATTAACTCGGTAAAAGTCTTTTCTCGATCATTATGACCAAGAAGAAAAAAAATAGAAAGGCTCAAATTGCGTATAGGGTCCAGAAAATAATAAACATAAACTACTGTAGTTGAAATTGGTTGAATGAACATGAGATAACTATATATTTTCGCTTTTTCAGTAGTTTATGTTTATTATGTTTACACCAATTGATGAAACCACGAAGAGAGATAGGTTCTTCTTTCATTTAGGTCCAGAGGACATTGGACTTAACTATATGTTTTTCGCTACTCATGGAGAGGTACCAGGTCTAGATAATCGGTAACATGGGTAATGCTAAAGTCCAAATGGTTCAGATAATCAGTAAGCTTCCCTAGCTTAATTTTTTTTTTGATTCATCAGAAATTAAAAAGCAAACATTGTTCATTACACAAAACAGGGACCTAAAGAAACAGGCCCTAACCAATCCTAGCAGGAGCATTGCTCCCAAGTGCATCCGAAATCAGGATACTTCTGATTTCCACTGGTGGCTCATTACAGAGCATAAAATCAACATCACAATCGGCTCCTTTTTTTGCCAACATGTCCGCAGCCTGATTAGCCTCTTTGGGAATCCAGTAAAGATCACAGTTACAGATCTGGATAAGCTTCCTAATGTCCTCGATGAGGTTTCTGTAGTTTTCATTGACTTGGAGGCTTCCCTCCACCATCCTTTGGGCATCACGAGCATCCGTCTCAATACAAACAGCGTCCCAGTTCGAGTCATGGATAAGGACAAGTCCCCTGAAAATAGCCCAAAGCTCTGCTTCCAGCACCTCGGCCCTGCCAATGTGACCGTAGAAGCCTTTCAACCAGTTCCCTAGCTTAATGTAATTGCCCTAGAGGAGAAAAATTTGGGAGCTAGCATAATTGTTCATAGCTTCACGTGCAAGCCTGAAACAGGAGTAAGAAAAAGAAAGTTACGATCTAACAATTCCAGTAATAGATTGGTCTATGGAAGATAAAGATTAACTCAGCCTATCTTTTGCCATCTTTTCCAAGCCCGATAGAATTCAAATTCGATAAAAAAATTAAGATATTCTGGGGAAGAAATCTCCGGAATACAAAGTAGCACATCAAAGTTATGCTCCACACCTCATTGACCCCAATAGTGGTTAAAATTGGTATCTTTCAAGAACCTAGACAGAACTTGGGGGCAGATAAATAAATCTGAAGATGCAACAAAACAATATCAAGCAAAGAGCCCCCGACGAAACAGTTACTACTCCCAATTCAGGGTTATTGAATCGCATATGTAGATTAATCAACGGATAAAAAAATGAAAAAAATATGATTGTAGCCCATCAAAATGCATCAATTGAAGTTGCAGAACAGCACAAGGATGTCCATGTGAGACAATTTACGTCTTCGAATTTAGGGTTTTGGAATGACACATGTGCAGTAAGCAGCTGAAAGAACGAAAAACCAAAGAGCCGGGAACTTGACCCAACCCTCATTGGGAGGTTTTAGACCATCAAAATGCATCCATTGAAGCCGCTGTTGAACAATTCAGCATTGCTGAACATAAAGAATTCTATTAAATGCTTGAAAAAACTTAGCTAAATAAACGAATTAGAAGGTGCATTTTTATTGTTTTCTGCTCAAGAGATCTGATTATCATATCTTTGGTGTGTGTGGCTGTGATAATAGTCTATTTTCATTAGGAACTGGTATTGCTGCTTGATATTAATAAAAGAATTAGCTGAATAAACAGAGAAATACAAATTTGATTGTGAGGTCAAGGTCCACCTGCTTAATAGAGTTTATGTTATACTTGTTACTGAAATTCAGAAGACATCAAACTTCATAGTTTTTGTCCTTCCATGTTATGAAGAACGAAGCATGTTTCCGAATGAGGTGAAAACAAAGTTCCAGTAACTCAAGAACATGAGGTTCAAATGAAGAGATCGAGAAGATACAAAACAAAGAGAATCTCGATTGAAACAAATCCAAAAATTAGGAGCAAACTGTTATGAACCCCCACAGTATTTGAATCCCAAATATTAAAATCAACGAACCCCTACAGTATTCAAACCCCGAAAAACATACAATAGTTATGATCAAAGATTATTCATCAATTATTCATCAAGTATTCATCCAGATCATGACTTCTAAAACCCTGACAAAGTGTTTGAGTATCCAGTTAGATCAAAGTGTCCCACAATAGTGGTAATTTTTAAATTCAGCCCCGTATACCCAACAAAAACAACATACAAATTTAGTTTTCTCATTGAGGACCTTAGGCATCTTAAGCAAGGTAGGGCATATACTCTTGGTCACTGCTGACTATGCCTATTGAAGGAATGGTGTGATATAAAGAGCCCATGGGGAGTGCCCTAACCCAGAAAAGGAGTGCCCTAATTCAGGATACCCAGTGAGTATCATTGACAGTGTCACCCTTTGGTCTCAACAGCGAAAGCAGTAAGTATAAAATTAAGAACCAATTACAGAAAACAATTCAAATCTTCACATCTATAACGGAGTGATAGATAGCACTGAATAACGAAACTGGAGCTATAGATTGAAGAAAACCCATAAACTAAGCAAAAAGCCATAAACTAATCGAGCAAGGCAAGAAATTCGTACCTGGTCGTCGACGCCGAGTGCGACGGCGACGGCGATTTGGTTGGCGAAATCAAGAAAACTATGAACGTAGACAAACCCTAAACACAAAACCAAATCAAAATTCTTGATTTGAAGTGAACGGATTGTTGAAATTCAAACCCACTGACGCCCAGAATTTCCGAAATCAACCGTTGTTGGGTATGAGCACAACAATCGAGCAAGGCAAGGAAAGAAATCCGTACCTCGACAGAGCGAGCGAAGGCGATGGCGGGTTTGACAGCGATGTCCGGCGAGTGCGACGGCAATGTCGTACCTCGAGGTTGTTCCAAGAGGGAGGAACTGAAATCGGAGATGCCGACGTGGGAGAGACGAAGTGAGAGAGAGGGGGAAGCATTTGCGGTAGAAGGTGGAGGGTTCGTGGGTTCTTCCCAGGTCGTGTGTGAGATACGATTTTTTTTTGGAGTTGTTACTTACTGGTAGGTGTTTTTTTCCTAGAGTAAGTGAGATCAAGGGCTGGGAATGATTTAATTTAACGGCTGAAAAGACATTTTAAAGTGAGACCATGCTGTTATATATATACTAGGGGATTTCCCGTGCCCGAGGACACTACCCAAATAACACGTTTCACCTATTGTAATGTCATATATATATATATATATATAACATGAGTATTTTCATCTACAAACATGGGCAGAAAACGAATACAACATGAATAATTGTATTAAATAATCAGGAACAAAAGAAACCCCTTTTTATAATTATGATAAAAGGAGTGGGTACTTAAGTATGTAGTTAAGTAGTGGGTAGTTAAGTGGGTGGTAGGTGAGATCTAATGGCTAGGGTTAATTCAATCTAACGGTCTAAAAGACATTTTAAAGTCAACCGTCCTAATTTATAATATAGATACTAGGGGATTGCCCGTGCCCGAGGACACTACCCCCAACAACGCTAAGAAGTAAGAACGTTTCACCATTTGTAATGTACATGAAATAAAGTCATTACTTCATCCACAAATCATTAAACTCGGCAGAGTGTTATATAAATTGTGCTTGTGGGCTCTATATAAATTAAACGCTAACAATATTCAAGAAATTTTATGTAATTGTACCAAAAAAAAAGCAACTTGGTGTAGAGCATATCCCTACATGTTACTCATACATTAAGATTAAAAATCTAATAAACACAAAGGATATATGATTGTTGTTGTAACCTGATGCCCTTGCTCTGAAAGAATCTGTCGATTTGCGGTATAGAAAATGGCAAAAACTATCTTATTACCAATGAAATCTTAAAAGATGGAATAATACAACGATCGAATGAGTGACACCACTGATTTTTGTTTTGTCTCAATCAAGTGGCCACTTCTCAAGCCAGTTTGCACTATGATCAAACAATACTAAGGTGATAAATTTGTTCAAACAAAGCCGACACAATAGAGCCGATCCCTCAGCATGGACGCATCTTGTTCAGCAAAAAGCATAAAGAGAGGCAGGCCTGATTGGAGACAAAGTAGATACCATCAGCAAGAGGATCATCAACTAATCTATTGGCACAAAAGAACTGAACAATAGTAGGTTAATTTCTCTGAAACACGACTCATCTTGCATTCAGAATTGACACCCTAGGTACATTAGTTTCTTCCAATGGAAGCCTATGCCAGAGGTTAAGATCTAACAGAACCATATCATTGAACAAAACTGAAATTCAGATTATAAAAGTAATAATTAGACGACAATTTCACTAACGGGCTCCCAGATCCTCCCAATTAGATCATTGTGCCTAGCAATACCATTATGGGTAAGAGAAAATGCTCAAGAACTGTATTTTTTACTAAAAGAAAAACACTAAAATAGGAGAGGAACACTCACATCGAGACTAATGTCTGTATCCAATGCACATGGTTGACAATTTTGATCATCTAACTAAATTTGACTATAATGCTCAAGAACTCGCCCAAAGCACATAATTAACATGAGTGATATCAGCCTAAACAAACTTGAAGAGGATCAACTTGAACCATCTCGAGCTGCAATCAAGAGAAAATTGTTAGTGAAACTGGAAAACCAAGAACCGTATAATTTACTGTAGAAATACATATGCAGCCAAGAAATACAATGCTTTTCTAGTTAGCTTGAATCAAATTCCTTAACCTACCAATAAACTATGGTTTACGTTATTCTCCTTAACCTATCAAATTCCTCAACCTACAAATGTGATTAGATCCTTTGTTACCTGGGTAGGTTGATGTGTAAAATGTTACTTTTAAAAGGTAATTAACCATGTTCTCAGTTACCATGCTTCGTGTACCAATGTACAAACCACAATTTACTTTCATTGGACCAAAAAACATGAATACTGCAAAACAACCACAGAGTTCACTAAATGGTCAGAAGCAAAACAAACAAACATCAGTGATTCTAATTCTGAGTACTGCAAAACAAACAAACATGAATACTGCAAAGCAAACAAATATCAGCGAGCTTGTTGGTTCATTTATAAAATCCAGGACATTGGTTCTATACAAAACTTACTTGTTCCACTAATCTCTGCACCGCAATGGGGTATTCCGGAATGGTATTTTACTTGAAGACGACCTAACTAAATCGTAAGGGGAGAACAAAGAAACAAAAACAGACATGACAACCATAACACTTATAAGGTTGATCTGACTTGGTTTGTTTAAGAAACTGTTCACCCGAAACGACAATTGTTCCAAACGAAAGGAGCAAGTGCGACAAACTTAACTAAGATGAAAGCTACGAACCCATATATAAGGGGTATACAATGAGGGATATACCAAAGGGGCAGGACGTAGAACCAAATTATAGAGAAAAAAAAACTAAACCCTATTTGCATAGGCAATGATTTTCCTAGGGAGACCATTGTAGTTACCGCAAGCTCGAACTACCTGTACTTAGTAACTTGTGACTAAAGTAAGGAGGCCATTCCAAATCACCTATTTTGAATCCCTAAAAGTTCATGCTAAACTTCAATATAAACCCAACTGCCAATTGCCAAACCAGGGATAAGAAGAACATGACCCTATTATTGGGTGTGATTTTGGGGTGATAATCATACAAAAATCGTTGTTTTTGAGCAAGCCGGTTAGAGAGGTTCGACAAACAGAGTTGTTCCTGTTTCAAAAACAAAAAATTCCAATACTAATGACATATCTATGGTTAGACATATATATAATAAACAGGAGATAAAACAGGAGATAGCGAAGCGAAGTGAACCAGTGAATTTCAGGTTCCAGGTATTGCAGATCTAATCTAAGAAAAAACCCATAAACTCTTCAAGCAAGGCAAGTCGATGATCGTCAGAGAATGATCAAAATACGTCAGTTATTCAAAATCCGGAGAAAAATAATGAAAAACAGATTAGTTCTACACAAATCAGCGGCGAAAAGAGTGAAAAACGCATTAATTGGAAGAGCCAACATTCTAATTAGGCAATGTTATGGAACGAAGAGATGAAGAGCAAGCATTATCGTCGACAGTGAAGAAGAGAAACGCGTTGAGATTTCACAATTGCAGATAGAGGGAGAGAGAGAGGTTGATGAGCTTACTCTTGACGGCGACAGTATGACGGCGCCGGCGACTGCGATGGCAAGGAAATCAAGAAAACTCATCAAAATCGAACATGTTCCGGGAGAGAGGAGACTTTTGTTCGGAGAGAGAGATTTACCTGGAGTTTGTTCCGAGAGAGAGAAATATGGGGTTTACCTACCAGAGAAATCAAGACCCAAATTAGCACCACCCTGTAGGGTTTTGATTCATGGATCGCGCAAACGGAAGCATAATCAAACAAACAACCATGCAAAACCCTCCAAGGATCACAAGTCTAGATGCATAACGATAGTGAAGGTAAGAAATCATAAACACACCTTTGGGTTCTCCTTGATGACTTCAAACGCGAATAGTGTCACGTTCTCTATAGTTGATCCACGCCTAGAGTTGTTCCTAGATCTCCAATCACCTTGGTGCTAGCCCGGATTGAAAGGAGGGTGAAGGAATCACGCAAAACGAGGCACCAAAAGGGGCTCGGCCCTTTGTGGCGTCGGGGACAAGGGGGCGGCGGCAATAGGGGGCGGCGTCCCTCTTTTCTTGCTCTCTCTCTCTCCTTTGTTCTCTCCCACTCTTGTTATGATCTCTCTAGAGCATAAAAGTGTATTGGGAAGGAAGGAGGAGGGTCCTTTATATAGTCCAACAACTCCTTGTTAACTACCTAAAGGACTTATTCTAGTCCTACTAGAATTCAATTTAGTCCCTTCCTTGCAAATTAGTCCCTACTAAGTTTGCAAGGGTTTGCAAAGTGATCCTTCTAATTAATTAATCCTATTAATTAATTCCACAATCTAGTACAACTCTATATAGCGTGTGACCCCATAGGTTCTATCTAGTTGGTAGCAACTCTTTGCTAATATGGAGCGGTTTCTAGCAAATCATCCATTCTAGCCAAATAATAGAATAGTCATCTAGACAACCTTGTACAAGTAATTGTCTCATCCCTTTGCCTCCATATCCGGATTGGACACGAGACATACAAGTCACACTCGTATATCCAATCCCTAGTTTCTCGATCCATGGAATAGCCTTATTCGTGCAAATAACATCAATATCCATATATTGATTTATTTGAGTCTGGCCAGACATTCTATAAGCACTATCCTCGAGTGGCCTTGGATATTTGCTCCCGTTATGTGGGAGGGGCAAATCCTCTCTACGTCCACTACGATCTCTAAGCTTGCTTCTCATTGTATCCAGTACACGCCTTTATAACTACCCAGTTACGGTGTAGCGTTTAACGCTACCAAGATCACAATGATCCACAACTAGAATATCTAGTGACTTCAAGTCTAAGGATGACAATACCATTGTACCCGAGAAGCACTTGTGACTCAACATAACATGTATGTAGCCTTCTCGGTGATGGGTCAATCCAGTGCAACATTCCGTAATGCACACCTATGTGTTGGATCGTGATATCTCCATATCAATCCAACCCCATACTAGTCTATAAATGATTGTCCCATTTAATCATTATACTTGACTAGGGATATTTAAGATAAACAACACGATTGTAAATCTAAGGACTTCATTATATTAAATATCCAATAAGTAATAAATGAATTTCTAGCCAATTACAAATTCATGCTAAACTAGATTGCCTCTAGGGCATCTATTCCAACAGTCTCCCACTTGCACTAGAGCCAATCTGGCGCATCTCGTATGCCCATACTCCTAGTGTGCCCTTCATGCTTCCACTGCGTGAGTGGCTTCGTAAGCGGGTCTGACAGATTATCATCTGTAGGAATCTTGCATATCCGAACGTCTCCTCTATCGATAATATCTCGAATCAGATGAAACTTCCTGAGCACATGCTTGGACTTCTGGTGCGACCTGGGTTCCTTTGATTGCGCGATTGCCCCAGTGTTGTCACAGAACAACTCCACTGGATCCGCAATGCTAGGGACCACACCAAGTTCAGAAACAAACTTTCTGATCCAAACAGCCTCCTTTGCTGCGCCATTCGCAGCAATGTACTCAGCCTCTGTTGTAGAATCAGCTACCGTCTCTTGCTTGGAACTCTTCCAGCTCACCGCTGCTCCATTCAGGCAAAACACATATCCCGACTGTGATCTAAAGTCATCTCTATCAGTTTGGAAGCTTGCATCAGTGTAACCCCTTACACGCAACTCTTCCTCACCGCCAAACATCAAGAAAGCATCCTTAGTTCTTCTCAAGTACTTTAGGATGTTCTTGACAGCAATCCAGTGACTCTCACCTGGATTGGATTGGTATCTGCTTGTCATACTCAAGGCATATGACACATCTGGTCTAGTACATAACATGGTGTACATGATGGATCCTATGGCCGAGGCATAGGGAATCCTACTCATGCGTTCCTTCTCAATCTCATTGGAAGGACAACCACTCTTCGAAAGAGTGATTCCATGTGACATGGGCAAGAATCCCTTCTTGGAATCTTGCATGTTGAACCGTTTCAACACCTTGTCAATATATGTACTTTGACTTAGGCCTAGCAACCTCTTAGATCTATCTCTATAGATCTTTATACCGAGTATATAGGCTGCTTCCCCTAAGTCCTTCATTGAGAAACACTTTCCTAGCCAATCTTTCACAGATTGCAGCATGGGAATGTCGTTTCCAATGAGTAGTAAGACCAGAAAAGCTACAGAGCTCCCACTAACCTTCTTGTAGACACAAGACTCATCTTCGTTTCTGATGAAGCCAAACTCTTTGACCACTTCATCAAAACGTCGATTCCAACTCCTAGAAGCTTGCTTCAATCCATAAATGGATCGTTGCAGCTTACAGACTTTGTTGGCTTGCTTTGGATCCTCAAAACCCTCCGGCTGTATCATATACACGTCCTCGAGGAGATTCCCATAAAGGAATGCTGTTTTGACATCCATATGCCAAATCTCATAGTCGAAGTATGCTGCAATTGCAAGTAGGATTCGGATGGATTTGGTCATTGCGACTGGTGAAAAGGTTTCATCATAGTCAATACCATGAATCTGTCTGAATCCTTTAGCCACCAATCGGCCCTTATAGGTAATCACATTACCATCCATGTCGATCTTCTTCTTGAAGACCCACTTGCACCCTATGGGCCGTGCCCCATCAGGTGGTTCCACCAAAGTCCATACTTTGTTGGTATACATGGATTCCATCTCGGATCTCATGGCCTCAAGCCACTTCTGCGAGTCTGGGCCATTCATGGCCTCCTCATAGTTAGTAGGCTCATCATCTATGAGCATCGTGTCACCGGAATCAGTTACGAGAAGTCCGTACCTCTCAGGTTCCTGGCGCACTCTACTAGATCTACGAAGCTCTTGTGTTACCTTAACAGGTGGATCCACAACTGCTTGTGATTCCTGTTCATGTTCCATAATCCGTTCAGTGATTTGTGGTTCTTGAACTTCTTCAAGTTCTACATTCCTCCCACTTGCTTCTTTAGAGACAAACTCTCTTTCTAGAAACACGCCGGTCCGAGCAACAAACACTTTGTTCTCGGTTGGATTGTAGAAGTAGTATCCCTTAGTTTCCTTAGGGTACCCCACAAATTTACACTTATCCGATTTAGGCCCTAGCTTGTCTGATTGTAAACGTTTTACATAGACATCGCAGCCCCAAATCCTCATGAACGACAGTGTGGGACGCCTCCCACTCCACATCTCATATGGTGTCTTCATGACTGATTTAGATGGAACACGGTTAATGGTAAAAGCTGCACTTAATAGAGCGTAGCCCCAAAACGATAATGGAAGATCGGTTTGACACATCATAGACCGAACCATATCCAATAGGGTTCGATTCCTCCTCTCGGACACGCCATTCCATTGTGGCGTTCCGGGTGGAGTGAGTTGGGACACGATCCCACACTCTCTAAGATAGTCGTCAAACTCTTGGCTCAAGTATTCTCCTCCACGATCCGATCGTAGAGCCTTGATACTTTTGCCAAGTTGCTTCTCTACTTCATTCTTGAATTCTTTGAACACTTCAAAGGATTCGGATTTTGCCCTCATAAGGTACACAAATCCATATCTACTGTAATCATCAGTAAACGTAATGAAGTAGACGTAACCACCCCTGGCAGGCGTGGCAAATGGCCCACACACATCGGTATGTATGAGCGCCAATTGCTCACTAGTCCTTTCACCTTTCTTATTGAAAGGGGACTTTGTCATTTTTCCCAATAAACAAGCCTCACATGTCTCATATGATTCAAAATCAAATGAGTCTAGCAATCCATCCTTATGGAGTCTAGATACACGTTTCTCATTTATGTGGCCTAAACGACAATGCCATAAATAAGCAGGATTTAAATCATTTATTTTAATCCGCTTGGTATTAATGTTGTAGACAGGATTACTTAGATCAAGGACATAAAGTCCATTAAATAATTGCGCACTAAAATAGTGAATATTATTCAAATAAAAGGAACAACAATTGTTCTTTATTGAAATAATAAAACCTTCCTTGTCCAAACAAGAAATAGAAATAATGTTTCTGCTCATAGCAGGCACAAAATAGCAATTATTTAATTCTAAAACTAATCCTGAAGGCAGAGATAGCTCGCAAACGCCTATGGCCAACGCAGCAACCTTTGCTCCATTCCCAACGCGCAGATCTACCTCCCCTTTAGCCAATCTTTTACTTCTCTTTAGATCCTGCATATTTCGACAAATATGAGATCCACATCCAGTATCTAATACCCATGATGTAGAGACAGTTAAATTGACATCTACAACAAAAATACCTGGTGGTGGTGGAATCACTATTCCAAGCCTCTTGTCCTCCAGATACTTTGGGCAGTTCCTCCTCCAGTGTCCAGGTTGACTACAGTAGTGACATTCACCCTTAGTCACTACCTTGGCAATGGCACCAACAGGCTTAAGGGCTTGTTCCTTGGACTTAGCAACTGACTTGCTTTTGCCCTTGGAGGAAGAGGCAAACTTTTTACCCTTTCCTTTATGCACCATCATAATGGCCTTGCCCTTACCCTTGTTGATGCTCTGTTCAGCCGTCCTCAACATGTTGAGCAAATCTGGCAGTGGTTTAACGATCTCGTTCATGTTATAGTTCATAATGAACTGTCCATAACTCTCAGGCAACGATTGCAACACGAGATCGGTTGCCAACTCTTGGCCGACCGGGAACCCAAGCCGGGCGAGATTCTCCAAGTACCCGATCATTCGGAGTACATGGGGTCCCACCGGGTTCCCTTCTGCTAGATGACATTTGAACAGTGCCTTTGAGACCTCATACCTCTCTACCCTCGCCTGCTCTTGGAAGAGCTGCTTTAGATGTTCGATCATATCGACAGCATTCATGTTCTCATGTTGCTTCTGAAGCTCAGAGGTCATGGTGCAAAGCATTAGGCAGGCCGCATCATTAGCGTCATCAACACGCTTTTGATACGCCTTTAAGGCAGCAGGTGTCTGATTCTCTGGACCTTCTGGAACTTGCTCCTCTATTGCGTACAGCTTCTTTTCTTGCTTGAGAACAATTCTCAAGTTTCTGTACCAATCGAGAAAGTTGGTTCCTGAGAGCTTGTCCTTCTCAAGGACAGATCGTAGGGAATGTTGTGAACTCGATGAGTTGTTTGCCATTTGGAATTCTACAAAAAGAAAATACGCAAGTTTTAGTATTTGTGAATTTTGACTATATTTAATAATGGCTAGTTTATTAAATATAGCTCCCACTATTTTACTACGGATTAATAACCCTCAAGATATTAATGCGGAAAATATCCTTATATTTTCTAGTGGGCCAAGATCCATCTTTTTCATCTCCTTATGAGCTTGCTTTGGCAAGTCACCCATAATTCGACTACTTCTTAGGTAGGAACAATTCCAATTGCATCCCATATGCAACTCTTGGTTCAACCGGGCAAATAACTCCTTATTTATCCATCCATATGGATAATCCCAATTGATTGCCTCTAGGTTTCTTAATCAAATTAATAGCCTAGTTGTGTTCAACCTCTTACCTAAACAATTGCACATTGTTACGTGCCATCGCATTCCATCATTATGAACCAAGTCGCCATGCTTTGGCACGCACGAACTTGATAAATAATGATGATAATGAGTGTTTAAATAACGAGAAGGCAAGAACACAATATTTTAAAATTTGAGGGATTTTTCAATTCAATTTTAATTATTTTGTTGATCAATATCAACTAATCTATCTATTTGAGTTTGGGCACAACTCCAAATAATAGATCCGGGTTGTCTAATTATCTTATTATCCTAATTGCATGCATCATCCATACACCAACCACACAAATAATAAGACAATAAATAAACAACCACAAAACAGAAATTAAACGTGATGTGGAAATGGCCTTTTCTAGACTAAGATAATTCCAAGCCAATGGAATTATCTATGAACCCTAAACAAACACATCTCCATGCGTCTTGATCTTTTGGTCCATCCTTCATAGTCATGTGGTGTGCTCCATGCTCCATCTTTTGTGGCTCCTTTGGCTTTGGGCTTCTTTTCTCCAATCTTGGCTAACAATCTACTTTATCTAGCACTATCTAATATCTATACTAAATAAAATAAATCTCACAAGTTGAGAAAAAAAAAATGGCACGCAGGCCATAAAACCCTAATTAATTATTACAATTAATTGATCAGCTCGCAGGCCGTAAAACCAAACCACAAAATTAAACATCCACATCAAACCACATCCTAAGGCCATATCCAATCACCATGCGATTTGCACATAAACAGTTAAAATCCAATTTTAACGCGCTTGGTCAATTTTAATTGATTTTAGGATTTCTAGGGTTAAAACGGTCCATGGGCCCAACAATCCAATTGCCCGGGCCCAAATAAGTGAACCATAAAGCCCTAGGGCCGGCCCGGCCCAAAACCCGCAAGCTAGGCCCGCGGGTTAGGGCCGCCCGGCCCCATAGGGCGCCAAGCTTGGGCGGCAAGCAAGGGGGCGGTCCCCTAGGGGCCGAACCTTCCTTGTGGAGGTTGTTTCCAAAACAACCTCCTTGCTTGGAGCCCAAGTTTGGTTGTTTCCTTGTTGTGGGAGAACTCCTTCTTCCCCAAGGATGCCCAAACCCTAGATCTAAGATCCTAAAATTTCTCAAACTCACCAATTCATGCATCCAATGCAATAATTGGGTCTTGTTATGATTAATTCTTTGACAAATTGCATCCAATGCTTGATTTGTCTTGTTTTACGCGATAAACAACGAATTAAGGTGTAAAACAACAAGAATGTAACACATAAACTACGTTTATGCTCTATGACATGTGGCTCTGATACCACTGTAGGGTTTTGATTCATGGATCGCGCAAACGGAAGCATAATCAAACAAACAACCATGCAAAACCCTCCAAGGATCACAAGTCTAGATGCATAACGATAGTGAAGGTAAGAAATCATAAACACACCTTTGGGTTCTCCTTGATGACTTCAAACGCGAATAGTGTCACGTTCTCTATAGTTGATCCACGCCTAGAGTTGTTCCTAGATCTCCAATCACCTTGGTGCTAGCCCGGATTGAAAGGAGGGTGAAGGAATCACGCAAAACGAGGCACCAAAAGGGGCTCGGCCCTTTGTGGCGTCGGGGACAAGGGGGCGGCGGCAATAGGGGGCGGCGTCCCTCTTTGCTTGCTCTCTCTCTCTCCTTTGTTCTCTCCCACTCTTGTTATGATCTCTCTAGAGCATAAAAGTGTATTGGGAAGGAAGGAGGAGGGTCCTTTATATAGTCCAACAACTCCTTGTTAACTACCTAAAGGACTTATTCTAGTCCTACTAGAATTCAATTTAGTCCCTTCCTTGCAAATTAGTCCCTACTAAGTTTGCAAGGGTTTGCAAAGTGATCCTTCTAATTAATTAATCCTATTAATTAATTCCACAATCTAGTACAACTCTATATAGCGTGTGACCCCATAGGTTCTATCTAGTTGGTAGCAACTCTTTGCTAATATGGAGCGGTTTCTAGCAAATCATCCATTCTAGCCAAATAATAGAATAGTCATCTAGACAACCTTGTACAAGTAATTGTCTCATCCCTTTGCCTCCATATCCGGATTGGACACGAGACATACAAGTCACACTCGTATATCCAATCCCTAGTTTCTCGATCCATGGAATAGCCTTATTCGTGCAAATAACATCAATATCCATATATTGATTTATTTGAGTCTGGCCAGACATTCTATAAGCACTATCCTCGAGTGGCCTTGGATATTTGCTCCCGTTATGTGGGAGGGGCAAATCCTCTCTACGTCCACTACGATCTCTAAGCTTGCTTCTCATTGTATCCAGTACACGCCTTTATAACTACCCAGTTACGGTGTAGCGTTTAACGCTACCAAGATCACAATGATCCACAACTAGAATATCTAGTGACTTCAAGTCTAAGGATGACAATACCATTGTACCCGAGAAGCACTTGTGACTCAACATAACATGTATGTAGCCTTCTCGGTGATGGGTCAATCCAGTGCAACATTCCGTAATGCACACCTATGTGTTGGATCGTGATATCTCCATATCAATCCAACCCCATACTAGTCTATAAATGATTGTCCCATTTAATCATTATACTTGACTAGGGATATTTAAGATAAACAACACGATTGTAAATCTAAGGACTTCATTATATTAAATATCCAATAAGTAATAAATGAATTTCTAGCCAATTACAAATTCATGCTAAACTAGATTGCCTCTAGGGCATCTATTCCAACACACCCAACTATTGAAATAGCATAAACCCAATTTTAATTGGGATAGAGTATATGTAATCACGTTCCCCATTCAAATTCAAATTGATAGGGCAGTGGAAACAAAAACGAATTAGTGCAGTTTTGATAATCAACGAACGAAGCCAAATCAGTTTGAGATGGTTTAAGAGCACATGATCTTAAGTTTGCACATTACTCCTGGTAACAATGACTATGAGAAATCATCTTAAACATTCTCCTATGCAATTTTTGCAACAGGAGTCCTAATAAGCAAACTTCATAATGGATTCATCACATCATCGCATCAGCACCATGAAAGCAAGAACCCCAGACTAAACAGAAGTGGACAAACGATTTCCTAGAAAATAAGAGTGAGATGCCCCCTACATTTAGCCCATTGATGTATGGCAGCATAGACTTGTTCGAATTAATGGCAAATTGTGATGTTAACTTACCCTTTACTTCAAATCAAGGTCATACATTAAAAAACCGATGGCAAGATTAAAATTAATGGCAAATTTTCATAAAGTGGTTAAAAGGCTTTTCAAGAAACAAAAATGACATCCCTCTAAAAAAGAGACATAAATGAAACTGCTCCAGAACTACATAAGATCACATGTGATAGTGAATCAGAGAAGAAGTATAAAACTTTTAATATCAATCTACATAAAATTTTAGCTTTCAAAGTCAGTAATTTTTTCTGCAAAAGAAGAAAAAATAAGGAGAGATTAGGGAAAAATTAACACATCAAATACTTGATCAAGAATCAATTCAAATCAAACTATGTTAGATAGAGAGATGACAAACCCAGTTGACAAACCTGGTGCCGTTGATTTCTCGAGCACCCACCCAGTGAAACTAAAAAGGTTTGTGGACTGACCTGAACAACAAATCGACCCAGCAAAGCAATCGAACCAGCAAAGCCTATTTCCAAGCAATGGCGAAAAAAAGCCAATGCCCAAACTGAGAATGAAGTCGAGGAAGAACCTGAAAATAAAATCAAAGACCCTGAAAGTCACCCATAAGCTCATTTACATATCATCACGAGGAAAACAGAATTGGCAATTGCAACAGACAATTGGGAAGCCCTAACCCATATATAAACCAATATAAAAAAAGAAGCATTATGAGCAATTGCAATCCCTAATTGAACCATCGAAAAAAAATCGAAGAGGAGAAACCGATTGTGTCGCAATCGCCAATGAGAAACCGATTGTGAAGAAACAAAATCGAATCCGGTCACAACAAAGGGAAAAAACAATTTTGAAGAATTAAATCGAACCCGAGTAAAGGAGTATCCAGCCAAGGGGCTGCGACTGTCGGACGGTGGATAGTGGCGACGGTCGAAGAAGAGGAAGTCTGGAACGTCGTACTCGTGATTGTCCTGTGATGGAACTATCCTCCAGTGGTGGCTGGTCGTGGGAGTGGGAAGGGAGAGAGACGAAGTGAGAGTGAGGGAAGAAGGTGGAGAGTTGAGTTGATCGTGTGTTAATTCTGTGAGGTCGTGTGTGTGGGCGTGTGTTTTTTTTTTTTAGGGTGAGATCTAAGGCTGGGGTTAATTCAATCTAACGGCCTAAAAGAAATTTTAAATTCAACCATCCTATTTTATTTTATATTATACTAGAGTATTGTCCGTGCCCGAGGGCACTATCCCTAAATTAGATAGTTTTTTTTTTTCTTAATTTAGAGTTGTTTTTAAATGAATTTATGGGTGTTATTCAAAAATTATATTTACATATATGGTGAAAAAAAAGTAAAAAAATAAATATGGGATGGACATTATATTGATTAGAGATGTAATTTTGGTGAGAAAAATCTCTCTCATATTAGTTAGAGATGTCGGAGAGTGGGTAGTTAGAGACTAGGGGATTTCCCATGCCCGAGGGCACTACCCCAAAAATACGTTTCACGGCCTATTGTAATAAATGATTATTTTCATCTACAAACATGGGCAGAAAACGAAGACAATATAAATAATTGTATTAAATAATCAGGAAGAAAATAAGCCCATTTTTTATTAATTATGATAAAAGGAGTGGGTAGTTAAGTAGTGGGTAGTTAAGTGGGTGGTAGGTGGGATCTAAGGGCTAGGGTTAATTAAATCTAACGGTCTAAAAGACATTTTAAAGTCAACCGTCCTAATTTATAATATAGATATATATATATATATATATAATATATATATATATATATATATATATATATATATATATATATATATATATATATATAGTAAGGAGCACGTGCGATGCACGTGGGTTTTTTGCTGGGATTTTTTGGTTTCTCTATTGAAGTTACGATCGAATATGGCACGTTCTTTGCACCTGCGTTTGTCAATTTAAAATTGTAAGTAAGTGAATTTGAGGAAGATAAGCTTCCGTATTTTTATTTATCAAGTGAACTATAAGGCCGAAGTCCCTTTGACTGATCATAGCTAGTGCCTTGTAAATCTTTTCTGGCTTATTGAAGTAGATAAGAATTGTGTTATATCCAAAGATATGTGATTCATATAAGTGACTGATGTCACCTTTCCATACACGGTTATTGAGTTAGCACAATCTATAGTCAGCATATGAATATGCTTCTATCGTTTGGGATTCAAAATAAGATAAGTGCTATAAAATGAAAGCCGAAATCATTAAGCAAGACATACAAGAAACGCTATCAATTGTTTACTGTGTTCTTTTCCTTTGCTTATCTGCTTCATATGAACAAAGTCCCTATCAATTTGCTTATCTGTTTCATTTGGAATACAACGATGTTGCTTTTCAGCATCTGTAATTAAAATGCTGTGAAGTTGATGCAGGAAGAATTTTGAAAGAATATCCAACACTTCAGAAAAGCAGTTTCGGTCAAAACGCAGAATCAGGGGCAGAATTGAAAGATGTCGGATTCGGGCAAAATCATACATTTTTTTGAGTGGAAACGACGTTCTAAAACGAACCCGTGATTCATCACGGGCACCGCCCTGATTTGATCAAAATCGACTGTTTAGCGGTCGAAATCGTCAGTTTTCTATTTTTCAGAGTATTTATTTCTGTAGTTAGGATTTTCATTTAAACCCGTTTGGGGTAAATCTTATAGCTGAATATTTTATTATGTTAGATTTATTATTTAGCATTAAATTTAGTATTTTTTACCATATTTCGAATTATTAGACCTTTTCAGCTATTTATACCCGACTTGTGGATAAATTTCTGGTTAGACTTTGATTATTGAAATTACTCAGAACTCTAGAGAGCTTAGTGCCCTAGTTCTTTACCCTTTTCATTTGTTGATTCCGCTGTGATTCCTCGCTCGGTGTTTAACCCGGCATCAGAAGTGGGCTTTAAACGATCAGAAGGCTTTATATGATGGTGTAAAGAATTTCATTGATGCTACCTGGGCATTGCAATGTGGGTGGTAACTCAATAAGGTTTATGAGTATTCTAGGCTGCTCGCTAGTGGTCATGAAGCATTATTGCAATTACGAGACATGAAATACTTATTAAAGCGCTGAAAGCAAGTGAAACGAACCAAAACAAAGGGAATCCTGGGTTTTAGAAGATGATCAGCCTTAAAATTTATATGAAAACCAAAAATCGCAACAGTAGCAATTACATGCCCAGACTGCCACACATACAAACAATTGAAGCTATTGGTGCATAGAAGCCATAGTTTAATGGAATAGACACATAAGCACAAAAATAAAGTTGTATAAAATGATGGTCTTGGCTTGACAACAAATTCTAGATAAGCACAGAGAAGTTAAATATACCACATCGTGTATTTGCACCGTTCTGTTTAGGCCTTAGGCAGATAAGATGTATATTTTAATAGCACATGTACTGCCATACATAAATATCAAACACAATCTTCTTTTCCTTAAATTGTCGAAGCTCCATAATGTTACTCAAGTTTTCCTATGTGCTATAAGAAAATCCAAACACAATCTTCTTTTCCTTAAATTGTCGAAGCTCCATAATGTTACTCAAGTTTTCCTATGTGCTATAAAAAAATCCTTACAATCTTATACAAGACTGTTGATTATTCATGCTAACTCTGGTAAAGTTAGTAAATGGTTTGACAAGTTGAAGCCGATGGGATCTTCTTCATTGGAATTTATATTGGAAGAAACACAAAAAAAAATTCATATCCCACAAATTGCTGACATTAACAGACGGAGATGGACAAACACTGGGGATGGAAAAAAAGAGACATGAGGCCTCATGTAGCTTAAAGGTTATATGATTGAGTAGCCACAATTTCGGTGAATAAACATGAAAAGAAAAATGTATTAGAAACCACCGTGAAGAAAGTCAATTAAAACTTGAAAATTCACATATTGGGGAATATGATTACTCATTCTTTCAACGGAAAGTGCACTTACCACTTGAGGAAACCAAAATTAATTACTTTGTCCATTTCGCAAAGTTCCCATTTTCAGATTAGCAAAAGGTTGCAAGAATTTAGTAATCTTTTCATGGTGTTTGCACCATGAAAGGATTACAAAAATTGTATAATTTTGCTATCATAGTAATCGGGTCAAACTGACATAATTACAGGTACACGAGTCAAACAGGCAAAACGGATGATGTCGTAATTTACCCTGTCAGTCTGAAGCAGGTCAAAAATCACATGAAAGAGCAACCTCAGAGGACCATTACACGGTAACTCCAAAGATTAGGCTATGAACAAATAAATATTACCATCAACCAAAATATATAAGAAAGCAACATTGAGTTAGAAACACTAACCTTGATGCGGAAGGATATGTACATAACCATGAGGAAGAAGTGTCCTAGGAGATTTGAATGACGCCAATGGAGACTTTCAAACATTTTGTTTAACACAACAAAACATCAATTGGATTAGTTTCGAAGGGACAGCTGCCAATGTTGATGCAAGGCAGTGCAAGTTATATCTGATTCATTGTGCCGGTTAGATAGAAAAGGCGCGGAGGAGACGATTGGTGAAACTGCAAACGGTTTGTTTAACCTAGGTCTTAGGGTTTTGTGATCTTATCATGAATGAAGGGGGCACATATTCAATTACTTCTAAATTTCAGGGCTGTTTTATAATAAATAATCTTAGGAACAATATTTTTGGATCTTCACTCTTTTAAAGAGTAAAGATAAAGATATCTATATTATAAAATAGCATGGCTTAACTAACTTACGATTTTTCAACTGTTAGATTAAATCAACCTCTTCCCCACCATTAGATCTTACCTACTTATTACATCTCTAACTATCCTTGGACATCCTTAACTACCCACTCTTTTTGGACATCCCTAACTAATATGAGAGATAATTTTCTAAACTACATTCATCCCATATTTGGAAGTTGTTCTTTTTTTTCGCCATATTTGTAAATATAATTTTTGGATAACACCTCTAAATTCATTTTAAAAAAATCACCCCTAAATTCAAAAACTATCCAATTTAGGGATAGTGCCCTCGGCACGGGCAATACTCTAGTATTCTATATATTATAAAAGAGCACGGTTGACTTTGAAATGTCTTTTTAGCCGTTGGATTAAAACAATTCCAGCCTTAGATCTCACCCACTTTAGGACAAAAAAAAAGTTCCGGCAAGTTACAATTCTAAAAAAAAAAAAAAATGTCTCTCACACACGACCTGGTAACAACCCCACGAACCCTCCACCTTCTACCCTCCACCTTCTACCTATTCAACCGTCCAAACACAAATGACAGGTTCGTCTCTCTCTCTCTCTATCAAAGTTTCTTCTCCCTCGAAGTGACCGGCAATGGCTTCCCCACCAGGTTAGAAACCCTAGCCCTCTCTCTCTATTCAAGTTTGCTCTTTTTCGATCGATCGATTTTGCTGATTCGGTTATTTTTTATCTGTGTAGAGGAACTGATGAATCAGAGCGGCTCGTTATTTTGAGAATTCATTATTTCTTCCGATCAATCGATTGTTTTTGGGGCGCTTTTGAGAATTCAACTTATGGATCTGGGGAGTAGTTTAATGATTGATTTGAGTGTGCGGAGAGACTCAACTGAACTCTATATGTTTCTCTCACTCAATTTATACCCCCTCTTCCGCTCTCCACGAGGACTGTACCTGCGACTGTACGATGCCTCCACCGTCAGGAAACTCCGGCGAGTCTCCAACTCCTCTTCTCTTTGTTTGCGTCAAATTTCAGGTCTTTTCCTTTTCTCCTGATTACTTCCACATCTTGCAGGTATTGTCATATCTATTCGTTCAGTACTTTATTTTGATTCCCAAATAAGACATGAAGATCATATTGCTTAGTCTTTTTTCAATTTCTTTTTCTCAACTCAATTCATTATAAATATGAACTATCTTAAAACTTCATATTCTAACAACTCTCTATATAGACAACCTTACATAATCTGAGTTGTGGGGTGTATAATTTTCTTTACCATTTTGAAACTGCTAGATATTCTTCTTAATGGGGTTATTTAGGACTCTAAATCTTTTGGTTACGTCTTCAGGTTTTCATTTACTGGCCTTGCGAGTCTTTTTTGTTTTACATAATCACAGTTTTATTTAATATAGGTTATGTCATCCCCTTTGAGCAGTTGTGATGGGGTAATCAGCAGAGGATTTCTACGACTTCTGTTTGACATACTGTTTACATAGGTATGTATTTCTTCACAACAGAACTATAGAAATCCGCATTCTATTTAGGTCTTCAAGTCTTTAAGGCTTAATGTACTGAAATGAGTTAATCCATCTGCATCGAGTTAGAGAAAGGAACCTAGGTTGAGTTATATTGTTACTGTAGTTGTAGGAAAGAGCTTTGTAATTACCTTCTTAACTATTATCATTTGGTCTGTGACGTTCATAGTTGTCAGGATCGCGATCCGGATCGTGGGATCTTACGATCCTACGATCCAGGAGGGGACCTGCGATTCGAATCGTCTAAAAAATCGTTTTCTGGTGGGATCAGGTGGGATCACGAGCAAAATCGTAGGATCGTATAGAATCTTACGATCCCACCGATCCTGACGATCCCACCGAATGATTTTGATGAAGCCGCCTCCGAAGAGCAGGCGAGTGTCGCGGGCCTCCGGCGGACCTCCGGCGAGCTTCGCTGGACTCCTGCAAGTGTGTTTGATGGCGTTGAAGAGGCCAGAGAGAGAAAGGACAGAGAGACAGAGGTTCGTGCGTTCTTTGATGGCGTCGAAGAGGTCTGAGTGAACGAGAAAACCCCTCAGAATGAATTTATGTAATGGTAAAAGACACTTTTACCCCCTCAAGTTTCACTGAATGACACTTTCAACCCCTCTAGTTTGAGAAAAGACACTTTCACCCCCTCTAGTTTGAGCTCCTGGTGAAGTAATCTGATTGTTGTACAATTATTTGCATCTTTTATTATTTTACTAAATTTAATTTTTATATGCAATTAAAAATTACAATTTTGGTAGGATCTTACGATCCGATCCGATCCTACGATCCTCGATCCTGTAGAGCACTCCACGATCCTACGTAGGATCACGATCCTAAAAACCTTGGTGACGTTTATGTACCTTCTCACGGTTGTGGTTTACTTTTATGTACCTGCTACTATGTTGCGGATACTTTTGATTTTTGTGCGTTCTAAAAGTTCCTGAAAAATCATGTTTACAGTTGCCAATCTCTTGCTTTTAGTGGTCCTCCGCCTCTTTCTCTTTGGCTCATCTGAAACGGTATCTCGGGTTCAGCTTCTTGCGACCTCTCTCAGACCTTAGGTAGTCTCACACTTATGGGTTCAGATTTCTTTTCAGTGAAGCACCTCCAGGTTGCGGTTTCATTTGATGTAATATCCCGTTTTAATTTAGGGCTAATTATTGTCTTTTATCAAGTGTCGATGTTTAATATATGTTAAATGAGGATGTAGTTGTAGTTTGAGAAAACATAAAGTAGTTAATAAAGGGGGGGGGGTTGTGTTTGCAATTTGAAGAAATCCTAAAACCTAGTGGGTAAATAAGTAAGTGGGAATTAAATTATAAATAACAATGAGGAACAAAAAAAATAAAAAATAAAAATAAGAAGATGAAAACTGAATTTTCTCCCGTTTTCCGGTAGTTTCCCAACCTCCAACAAATCTTTCTCTCTCTCTCTCTCTCTCTCTCTCTCTCTCTCCCGTAGATCTCTCTCTCTTCCAGTTATTTTTCTCTTCTCCTTCTTATACATCTCTTCCTCCTCCTTCGGCAACTCACCAAACACAACCACCACCTCCCTCATCTCTCCCCGTCTCTCTCTCTTTCCCCCTCTCTTCTCTCTGTTTTAGCCGGCAAAACCCAGCAGTAGCAGCAACGGCACGAGGCCGCTGCCCTCCCCAACGAGCACCACCACCACCCACCGGCAACACCGCCACCTTAGCGCAACCACCAGCAAATCCACCATCTCCTCCACCATCTCCCAATCTCTCTGTCTCACTCCCTCTCCTTCCTCTGTTTCTGCTGACGAAAACACAGCAGCCCCAGCAGCGGTGTTGTGCCGCTGCCTTCCCCGACGGCAACACCGACACAGCCGCCACCACAGCTCTCTCTCTCTCTCCCTCTGTTTTGACCTCACCACCTTCATCTCCTCTCTGTTTCGAGCCAAGGAGGAGCACCAGCAGCAACAAGGACGCTGCAGAGAAAACCCAGAGTTTCGCCGCCGCCGGCGACTCCATTAACGCCGGCGAAAGCTCGGCGTCGCCAAATCCGACGCACCCACCCCACTAAAACGCTACCAAACACCTTCTTGAGGTCCGAGGACTTCCTAAACACCAACAATCGAAGCCAAGAACGCCTCAATCGCCGGATTCGCTCATCACCGCCGGCCACCACGACGGTGAACTCAACCGGACCCAAATCTCGACCGTTTCTCGCGATTTTTAACTTGGGTAACTCCTAAATCACCCTCTGATTCATTATTGATCATCAAACTCCGATTTTGTTAGCTCTAAATCGAATCGGGTTGTTGGGTTGTGAGATTTATACATATGGTCATGCTTGGGGGTTGTTTTGTACTTTCTGAAAAGTTGAGGGTATGAAATGTTACATGTGAAAACTGTTAATATTGGTGGGAGGTGATGTCATTTATGAGAACTTGGGGGATATAGTTGTTGTTTATACAAACTGCATATAAAATTAAAATGTTAAATGAAATTTTGTAATTAGAATTAATTTCTAATATTTCTAGTTATTGTTTTAATTATATAAAAGATTTTTTTGCTATTAAAATTATAGAACTTTTGACAGAAAAACTCCCTGCAGTATCGTCTCCCTGACACTTAGCTACCAGCAGTATTGGTTTTGTCAGAAAACCCCCCTGCAGTTTCACTTTTACCGACACCGCACACCATTTTACTAACGGAAACCCCCCTGCAGTTTCACTTTTACCGACACTTAGCTACCAACAGTTTTAGTAAAATTGTGCGCGATGTCGGTAAAAGTGAAACTGCACGGAGGTTTTCTGTCAAAATCAATACTGCTTGTAGCTAAGTGTCAGCGAGACGATACTGCAGGGGGGTTTTCTGTCAAAAGTTCAAAATTATATATGTATTATTTAATAGGAAATATTGTTATTTTGTTGGAAAATAAGCAAGATAAATCATATAGCTGATTTGACAAATAATTTGGTGTGATTAAATAAATATTTCGAGTACTTATAAAGTTGTGTTTTGAGTGAAATATGTCATTTGATTAATATTTCCAAAATGAAAAACGTTAGAGAGTTAAATAGGAAAATAACTTTTTAGAATATTCCTCTAGCTATAAATAGATAAAACTTGAATATTATTTGTAGATATTAGAAATTATTTCTCCAAAATAAAGTTATAAATTTTGGGTGACTAAACACTTGTTCTATTTGAATAAACAATTTTGTGATTTGTATTTATGAATTTAATTCCTTAATAAAATATACATTTTACAATATATGATTACTAATAATTAAATTAGTTTGAATTAAACTTTGTAGTCACTTACAAATAAATATGTTGTATAGTAAATTACTATTTCCTAAATAGTAGAGTGTACAAATTTAATATGCGATTTCTTACATAATAATTTTTAAAAATTGGTATTTATATAAATAGTGATTTTGTGAGAAAAATACAATTGTTTACGACGTCGGATTGTCATATAAATTTTGGCACGCTAGTAATTAATGGGATAATGGGGGGGGGGGAAGTTAAATTCAAATGAGACTTAGATAAATTTCGCATAAGTATACTTGCACACTTTGGACTTGTAATTAATTTAGTAATTATAAATTGTAGGTGACGAGTTCGTAGACGAGGGCTTTGCTTATCCGTAGAGGCTTTGTTGTTCTAATTGTCTTGCTACCCGAGGTGAGTACACATGCCTAACCTAGTGTGCCGTCCTCCTTTCGTGTCTAATATTTTTAGGATTTTGCGTCTCAAAATATGATATATGGTATGCGTGCTTGACTTGAAATTTTGACAATGTGTCTCAACGATTCCTTCAAAAGTGTATTATGATTGATTGGTTTGTTCCCGCCACCATTTATTACGAATCGTGAATCTTTCTGAGAAATGAAAAGAACAATTGTACTTGGATATATCCCCCTTATTGGGGATGTGTTATGAGAGTATATCCCACAAAGTGGGGTAGATTTATGGACTTATCTCCCTTATTGGGGTAGCATTATGGGAGTATAACCCCCTAAGAGGGGCTGAATTTATGAATGTGAAAATATTCCATTGAAGTTAGAAACAACAGTGTATCGAGGATATCGAAAATTTATAACATCTCAGGTTTGGTCCATTGCATTCGTGTACCTAGTTACCTATACCTAATCATGTTCTTTTTAAATAAAAATATTTATCTTTTCTTTTACACGTTGGGGTCTTTACATACTCAGCATTTCTTGCTGACTTTGGAAAACTGCGGTCTTGTTTTATTTTCCCCCGCAGGTCTAGGTGACGGGAGCTCGGCGTAAGGGGTTCGCAGACTCATCTAGCTGTATTAGTATCTTTAAATAAATTATTCACCTAGACAATGCTCATCTTGTGTAATAGTTTGTAATATTTCACTTTTGGAGACATTATGGTTTGTAATATATGACTATGGCATGTTTTGTTTTCGATTTCCGCCGCTTCATTTTGAGTAGCACCCTCCTAGGCTCTCCGGTCCGGAACGGAAAGTCTGGGGAACGTGGGGTGTTACAGGTGGTATCAGAGCAGGCAATCCAAAATGGAATAAAAACCTGTAGGGAAATTTAAAATGAATTTAGGGTAAGGAATTTAAAATTTGACAAGCCGCTTGGGGTTATGGGTAGTATATTATTAAGTCCCACCCACCCGCGTCCTTTCTTTCCTTCAGGAGAGACATTTTGAGTTCTTACCATGTATTGATTGACTGGCCAGAATATGAGATATATATATATATATATATATATATATATATATATATATATATATATATATATATATATATATTGGTACATTTTTACATGACTGATCTATGGGATGATGTTACTCCCACGATGGAGAATGAGTATTACAAAGTTCGGGATTTGATTCTGAATGAGAATAAGCTGATAAGAATTTGTGTGAAATTTTATACATTATTTGATCAATATGTGAGATAGTCATGTCATACTAGTAGATATGTGTGTGAAGTTCATGAAATAATCCTTTCTATGTACCTATTCCATGATATGTATGATACTTTTGCATTATCGATTAACATCATGCTTTACGATTTGCATTATCCTAAGTATTAATCCATGATAGAATAAGCAATAATATAATAGTTGTTAGTGTAGGGATATGACTGATAGACCCCTGCAATACTACACCAGGAGGGTCCACCAAAGAAAAATGGCAGCTGGAGGAGACAACCCACCAGAGATGGCCCAACTGGTCACCCACATGGCCAGAATCATTGCTAGAAACGAGGAGCGCGAAGAGCGAAGCTATTCCAAGCAGATAGCGGATCATAACCCTCGCGAATTTGCCGGAAAGGAAGACCCCACTGAACTGGAGGATTGGATCACGAATTTCGAAAAGATACTAAGGGCGGTCCAATGCCCCGAAGACCAAAAGGTTAACTGTGGAGCCCTTCACTTGACTGGGAAGGCGGGACATTGGTGGACAACCAATCTTGAGGCCCTACTGGCTCGGCCCAACTTTGGTTGGGAAGCTTTCAAGGCTGCTATGAGATCAAGGTTCTATCCATGCCCTGTCAGGACTAGGATGTACAATGAGTTCCAGAACCTAAAGCAGGGAAACGGCTCAGTGACGGACTATTTCGAGAAATTCGTGGAGCTGTCCTGGTTCGCGGGAAACACGGTACCTGATGAAGAAAGCAAGGTAGCAAAGTTCATTGGAGGTCTGCACCTCCAGCTATACAAAATTATGCGCAGTAGAACTTACGACACCTTGCATGAGGCCTACGAACGAGCAGCAGACATGTGGCAGATCCAAAATATATAGGATGAGGTTCGTGGGAAACGCAAGGCGGATGAAGCGGGAGGTAGTAGCAATAATCAAAAAAGGGACAAGAAGTTTAAGACCAACAATGAAGGGAACAATCAGAACCGAGGTAACCAGCAGAATCAAGCAGCTTAGTCAGTTTGCCGCTACAACTGCTACAGATGTCAGCGAAACCACCCGAGAACTTATTGTATGGGTAACCGAATCACCCGCCACAACTGTGGTAGAAAGGGGCATCGGGCTTTTGAATGTAGTTCCCAACCAGCCAGGAACCAGCAAGGGAACCAAGGGGGAAACTATCATAGGCCACCCGAGAACAACTACCAGGGGAACCGCCAGCAGTCCGGGAACCAGCAACCTGCGATCCTGCAGATCGGATATGGAAACAGGAACCCTGGAACCCGCAACAACCAGGGAGAGGGCTATGGAAGGCAACCGAACTACAACCAGGGGAATGCAGGACAGCCTGGAGCCCAGAATCGAAACAACAATCATGTTCATGGAGGCAACAACAACAATGTTGCTGGTGCTGGGGGAGCTGGAGCTCAGAATGTGGGAAGGATTGCTGTCATGACCAAGGCAGAGGCTGATGCTGCTTATGGAGTTGTCACGGGTACTTTCCTTATCCATGAGCAACCAGCTTTTATATTATTTGATTCTGGTGCATCATACTCATTCATATCATCATCATTTGCTGAGAAATTGAGTTTGGATAAGCGTACTAAGAAATCTATCCCAGTAGCAACTCCCACTGGCCAAATAACAGTATCTGACACCATATTTGAAGGGGTAGATGTGAAAGTCCTAGCATGCACCTTTCTTGCAGACTTGATTAAGTTTGATTTTGGAGGCCTAGATGTCATCCTAGGTATGGATTAGCTTATTCATGATCAGAAGGTTCGATTAAGTGGACCCAACGGGGAAAGAATCTCTTACCGTGGAATCAAGAAGGAGCCTTGTATTAGACTAGTGTCAGCACTGACCATAGTCAACCAAGTGAAGAAAGGGAACTCCGCTTATCTATGTTATATCCAAGACGTTTCCAAGAAGGAGAATGTGCTAGAAGAGATACGAGTTGTAATGGAGTTTCCTGACGTATTCCCAGACGAGATTCCAGGAATGCCACCAAGAAGAGAATTGGAGTTTACTCAGGACTTAGCTCCAGGAACCGCGCCAATCTCTAAAGCGCCATACCGAATGGAACCAGCAGAACTGAAGGAGCTGAAGGATCAATTACAATAACTCTTGGATAAGGGGTACATACGGCCAAGTGTGTCACCTTGGGGAGCACCAGTGCTTTTTGTGAAGAAAAAACATGGAAGCTTAAGGATATGCATTGACTACCGCGAGTTGAACAGTGCAACCATAAAGAATAAGTACCTTCTACCCCGGATTGACGATCTCTTCGATCAATTACAAGGGGCTAGTGTATTCTCCAAGATTGATTTGAGATCAAGGTACCATCAGCTTCGGGTAGCCGAGCAGGATATCCCGAAGACAGCCTTTAGAACGAGATATGGCCACTACGAGTTCACCGTGATGCCTTTTGGTTTAACCAATGCACCTGCAGTATTTATGGATTTGATGAACCGAGTAATGAGGCCATTTCTAGATCGATTTTTCGTCGTCTTTATTGATGACATCCTTGTGTACTCGAAGAGAGAGGAAGATCACGAGGAACATCTCAGAGAAGTGTTGCAGACTTTGAGACAAGAGCGACTGTATGGTAAGCTGTCAGAGTGCGAGTTTTGGTTGGATCGTGTTCCATTTCTGGGTCACATCATCTCGAAGGAAGGAATATCAGTGGACCCAGGAAAGATTTCAGCCGTCAAAGATTGGCCAACACCGAAGAATGTATCCGAGATAAGTAGTTTCCTTGGCTTAGCAGGTTACCATAGGCGCTTTGTGAAGGATTTCTCCAAGATGGCCAGTCCACTAACATCACTAACGAAGAAGGCAGTAAAATATCAGTGGAGCGAAATTTGTGAAGAATCATTTCAGACACTGAAGGAAAAGCTAACTACAATGCCAGTATTGGCCCTACCTAATGATTCAGGCGAGTTCGAGATATACAGCGATGCATCGAAGAAGGGGCTAGGATGCGTACTCATGCAAGACAGAAGGGTGATTGCCTATGCATCAAGGCAGCTATAACCCCGTGAAGAGAACTATGCTACTCACGACTTGGAGTTGGCAGCAATTTTTTTCGCTCTAAAGATATGGAGACATCACCTGTGCGGAGCAGTTTGTAAGCTTTACATAGATCACCGCAGTCTAAAGTACATCTTCACGCAGAATGAGCTGAACAATCGACAAAGGAGATGGCTAGAAATCATCCAGGACTACGTTTTGCGTATCCAGTACCACGAAGGGAAGGCAAACGTAGTTGCTGACGCATTGAGTCGAAAGGCAAGTCATGCCTTGAACGCAATGATAATTTTTCCAGAATGGCTATGCCATGAATTCAGAAAGCTCGAGATCGAAGTCGTGGATCAAGGAGGAGTACAAGACTTACTTGGCAGTATGACAACGGTACCGAATCTCTTTGAGGAAATAAGGAGTAATCAAGCAGGAGATGTTAAGCTGGAAAGAATCAAGAAAAAGATTGCAGCAGGACAAGCCAAAGAATTTCAGATTCACGAGGATGGGAGCATACGCTACAAAGGAAGATGGTGTGTACCACGAAATTGTGTAGAAACCAAGGAGAAATTGATGCAAGAAGCGCACAACACGCCTTACTCAGTACACCCTGGAGGAGACAAACTCTACAAGGATTTGAAGAAGACATTTTGGTGGACAAGCATGAAGAATGAAGTAGCAGAATTCGTAGCCCGATGTCTATCATGCCAAAAGGTGAAATTTGAACACAAGAGAATGGGAGGCCTAATTCATCCGTTGGATGTACCAGTTTAGAAGTGGGATTCCAACTCCATGGATTTTGTGACAGCATTGCCAACATCAAAAATGGACTTAACCAGATATGGGTAGTAGTAGACCGATTGACCAAGACGACAAGGTTCATCCCAATGAAGGATACGTGGAATATGGGGCAGAGAGCAGACCCGTATGTCAAAAACATAGTGAGATATCTTGGAGTTCCAAGCTGAATAATTTCTGACAGAGACCCTAACTTTCTCTCTCACTTCTGTAAGGCGCTTCAGGAAGCAATGGGGACCCAATTACGTTTCAGCACGGCATTCCACCCATCCACGGACGGACAGACAGAAAGAACGATTCAGGCATTGTAAGACATACTACGGGCTTGTGTCATGGACTTCCAAGGATCATGGGCTGACAAGCTACCACTAATAGAGTTCTCATACAACAACAACTACCACGCCAGCATCGGCATGGCACCACACGAGGCTTTGTATGGGAGGAAGTGCCGAACACCTCTATGTTGGAGTGACATCAGCGAGACAGTGGTTATAGGTCCACAAATGATCGAAGAAATGACCGATCAGGTGAGACTTATCCAGCAGAGAATGAAGGAAGCACAAGAGAGACAAAAGTCCTATGCAGATCATAAGACGAGACCATTAGAGTTCCAAGTGGGTGAAAAAGCGTTTCTAAAAGTTTCACCTACGAAGGGAGTGACAAGATTCAATCAGAAAGGGAAACTGAGCCCAAAGTTAATCGGGCCATATGATATTATGGAGAGAATTGGAGAAGTCGCGTACCGACTACACTTACCTTCTAATTTGGGACGAGTGCACAACGTCTTTCACGTCTCACAGCTAAAGAATTACGTACCAGACCCATCTCATATCCTAGATCCTGAACCAGTCGAGTTAGACCCGTCTCTGACGTACGAAGAACATCCTGTCAAGATTCTGGACACTAAGACAAGAGACACACGTACCAAGAGCGTTAAGCTAGTGAAAGCTTTGTGGACTACCCACCAAACGGAAGAGGCTACTTGGGAAGCAGAAGATGCATGAGGAAGAAGTATCCGCACCTCTTTGACGAGGTGAATTGAGTTCCGGGGACGCCACTCTCCTAAGGGGGAGAGGATGTAACTCTTTAAAATTTTCACATCGTAAAAAGATGAAAACTGAATTTCTCCAGTTTTTCGGTAGTTTCCCAACCCTCAACAAATCTTTCTCTCTCTCTCTCTATATATATATATATCTCCCGTAGATCTCTCTCTCTCTCTCTCTCTCTCTATTCCCGTTATTTTTCTCTTCTCCTTCTTATACATTTCTTCCTCCTCCTTCGGCAACTAACCAAACATAACCACCACCTCCTTCATCTCTCCCCGTCTCTCTCTCTTTCCCCCTCTCTTCTCCCTGTTTTGGCCGGCAAAACCGAGCAGCATCAGCAGCGGCACGAGGTCGCTGCCCTCCCCAACGAGCACCACCACCACCCACCGGCAACACCGCCACCTCAGCGCAACCACCGGCACATCCACCATCTCCTCAACCATCTCCCAATATCTCTGTCTCACTCCCTCTCCTTCCTCTATTTCTGCTGATGAAAACACAGCAGCCCCAGCAGCGGCGCTGTGCCCCTGCCTTCCCTGACGGCAACACCAACGCCGCCGCAACCACAGCTCTCTCTCCCTCTGTTTTGACCTCACCACCTTCATCTCCTCTCTGTTTCGAGCCAAGGAGGAGCACCAGCATCAGCAAGGACGCTGCAGAGACAACCCAGAGTTTCGCCGCCGCCGGCGACTCCATTAACGCCGGTGAAAGCTCGGCGTCGCCAAAATCCGACGCACCCACCCCACTAAAACGGTACCAAACACGTCCTTGAGGTCCAAGGACTTCATAAACACCAACAATCGAAGCCAAGAACGCCGCAATCGCCGGATTCGTTCATCACCGCCGGCCACCACGACGGCGAACTCAACCGGACCCAAATCTCGACCGTTTCTCGCGATTTTTAACTTGGGTAACTACTAAATCACCCTCTGATTCATTATTGATCATCAAACTCCGATTTTGTTAGCTCTATATCGAATCGGGTTGTTGGGTTGTGAGAGTTATACATATTTTCATGCTTGGGGGGTTGTTTTGTACTTTCTGAAAAGTTGAGGGTATGAACTGTTACATGTGAAAACTGTTAATATTGGTGGGAGGTGATGTTATTTATGAGAACTTGGGGGATATAGTTGTTGTTTATACAAACTGCATATACAATTTAAATTAAAAATGCAGTTTTGTAATTAGAATTAATTTTTAATATTTCTAGTTATTGTTTTAATTATATAAAAGATATTTTTGCTATTAAAATTATATATGTATTATTTGATAGGAAATATTGTTGTTTTCTTGGAAAATAAGCAAGATAAATCATATAGTTGATTTAACAAAATTTGGCGTGATTAAATAAATATTTCGATTACTTATAAAGTTTTGTTTTGAGAGAATATGTCATTTGATTAATATTGCCAAAATGAAATAAGTAAGAGAGTTAAATAGGAAATAACTTTTAAGAATATTCCTCTAGCTATAAATAGATAAAACTTGAATATTATTTGTAGATATTAGAAATTATTTCTCCAAAATAAAGTTAAAATTATGGGTGACTAAACACTTGTTCTCTTTGAATAAACAATTTTGTTATTTTTATTTATGAATTTAATTCCTTAATAGAATATACATTTTACAATAAATGATTATCAATAATTAAATTAGTTTGAATTAAACTTTGTAGTCACTTACAAATAAATATGTTGTATAGTAAATTACTATTTCCTAAATAGTAGAGTGTACAAATTTAATATGCGATTTCTTACTTAATAATTTTTAAGAATTGGTATTTATATAAATAGTGATTTTGTGAGAAAAATACAATTGTTTTCGACGTTTGATTGTCATACAAATTTTGGCACGCTAGTAATTAATGGGATAATGGGGGGGGGGGGGTTAAATTCAAATGAGACTTAGAGAAATTTTGCATAAGCATACTTGCACACTTTGGACTTGTAATTAATTTAGTAATTATATTGTAGGTGACGAGTTCGTAGACGAAGGCTTCGTTTATCCGTACAGACTTTGTTGTGCTAATTGTCTTGCTACTCAAGGTGAGTACACATGCCTAACCTAGTGTGCCGTCCTCCTTTCGTGTCTAATATTTGTACGATTTTGCGTCTCAAAATATGATTTATGGTATGCGTGTTTGACTTGAAATTTTGACAATGTGTCTCAACTATTCCTTCAAAAGTGTATTATGATTGATTGGTTTGTTCCCGCCACCATTTATTACGAATCGTGAATCTTTCTGAGAAATGAAAAGAAAAATTGTACTTGGATATATCCCCCTTATTGGGGCAGTGTTATGAGAGTATACCTCCCAAAGTGGGGCAGATTTATGGACTTATCCCCCTTAATGGGGCAGCATTATGGGAGTATACCCCCCTAAGAGGGGCTGAATTTATGAATGTGAAAATATTGCATTGAAGTTAGAAACAACAGTGTATCGAGGGTATTGAAAATTTATAACATCTCAGGTTTGGTCCATTGCATTCGTGTACCTAGTTACCTATAACTAATCATGTTCTTTCTAAATAAAAATATGCCTCTTATCTGTTTACACGTTGGGGTGTTTACTTACTGAGCATTTCATGCTGACTTTGGAAAACTGCGGTCTTGTTTTATTTGCCCCCGCAGGTCTAGGTGATGGGAGCTCGGCTCAAGGGTTTCGTAGACTCATCTAGCGGTATTAGTATCTTTAAATAAATGATTCACCTAGACAGTGCTCATCTTGTGTAATAGTATGTAATATTTCACTTTTGGAGACATTATGGTTTGTAATATATGACTTTGGTATGTTTTTTTCTCGATTTCCGCCGCTTCATTTTGAGTAGCACCCTCCTAGGCTCTCCGGTTCGGAACGGAAAGTCTTGGGAACGTGGGGTGTTACATTTGTATCTTCAATATGATATTTTTTTTTATGTTTTTGTCCATGTAAAACCCCACACTTTCACTCCAGTGGTCCTCCTCTTGGAGCTACTCTCTCAAACACTTTCCCTACTCCAGCTTCTATCTCAAACCAATTCTCGGTATTGGGCTCTTGGTTATGGTTGATGAACGAAGCAGGTTTCTTGGCCTCTTGGTTACTGTTGATCAACTAACGACGGTGAGAGTTTCTTGAAATAAGAAATAGCCAATGGAGATACAAAGTGATTGAACTAACAGTAGGATAAGAATAGAATGATTTCATTTTCAGTGGGCAGAGCAAGACAGTTATGTTTACAAGAATGCATTTTATTTCAGGTTGATTGTCAAAAGTGTCTTGGAGGACTGCTGACTTGAATATGTAATTACAGAGAAACGGTTTCTGATTGATCCCATGTTATTTGCATGGTTGGACCTTGGAGAGCTTCAAACAAGCATAATTAAGAATGAAGAGAACTTGAGATTTTCAGTTTCCAAGAACATACTGAACCATTTCACTATTTTATGTAGACATCATCCATTGTTTATGAGCATTACACTTAGCAAAATGTCCAACTCTTTAATTTGTAGATTGTGATATTCCATTGTGTTTGAATCTATTGTATTCGTATATATACACAATTTAATTCATGAAGAGATTTATACCATATTGTTCATTCCTGAGTTTGTGCTAAAGATGCATACTAATTTTAGAGATTCATTCATTTACATGATCCAAGTATTAAGTATTGTAAATTCCTTATCAGAAGTAATTTTCTTGAAGAAATTGAAGATTTTGTAATTTTTTTTATGACCGAGCGAATATGCATCACATTTTGTCAAGATGATTTCAACTCATTATATATTCCGGTATTTTGTGTTCACGATTTTATAGGTTACGTTTTTTAGTTTTCATTTCTAGAGCTTCTCAATTTTATATACTTTAGAACAGGTGAAACGATACTTCGTGTTTTTGGAGTAGTGCCCTCGGGCACGGGTTATCCCCTAGTATTCTATAAAATAGAACGGTAGACTTACTTTCAACCGTTAGATTAAATCCACCCCAGCCCTTAGATCTCACCTACCACCGACCACTTCTGTAACTTCTCCCAACTTCCTCCACAAATCTTTAACTTCTCCCATTTTTGTAATGGTTGAGTAAATCAACATTTTTCATTTTTCTGTCTTCCAAGATTTGATATTTCAGCAAGTTTATGTGTGGATGCATATTTTCGTCCTGGGTCCTATCGTTTTTTTAGATTTTTTGGTTGGGATAGTGCCCTCGGGCACGGGCAATCCCCTAGTATATATTATATATATATATATATATATATATATATATATATATATATATATATATATACACATACACACACACACACAGAGACATCTACTCTATAAAATAGAACGGTTGACATTTTTTTTCAACCGTTAGATTGAATCAACCCTAACCCTTAGATCCCACCTACCACCCCACTACTTAACTGTTGGAATTATGCCCTAGAGGCAATCAATTAAATGTGACATTTATGGATTTACGATTCATTATGTTATCGATATGGAGATATGTTAACATGAATGAAGTCCTTAGAATATAAGTGTTATATTCTTAAATATCCCTAGTCAATTATAATGATTAAATGGGACAATCATCTATAGACTAGTATGGGGTTGGATTGATATGGAGATATCATGATCCAACACATGGGTATGCATTAGGAGTAATGGCATACTGGATTGACCCATCTCCGAGAAGGCTACATACATGTTATGTTAAGTCACAAGCGCTTCTCGCGGTGCAATGGTATTGTCATCCTTAGACTTGAAGTCACTAGATTATCTAGTTGTGGATTATTGTGATCTTGGTAGCGTTAAACGCTACACCGTGACTGGGTAGTTATAAAGGCGTGTACTGGATACAATAAGAAGCAAGCTTAGAGATCGTAGTGGACGTAGATAGGATTTGTCCCTCCCACATAACGGGAGCAAATATCCTAGGCCACTCGAGGGATAGTGCTTATAAAATGTCTGGCCAGACTCAAATAAATCAATATGGGATATTGATGTTATTTGCACGAATAAGGCTACTCCCAGGATCGAGAAACTATGGATTGGATATACGAGTGTGACTTGTATGTCTCGTGTCCAATCCGGATATTGGGACAAAGGGATGAGACAATTACTTGCACAAGGTTTGTCATGATGACTATTCTATTTGTTGGCTAGAATGGATGTCTTGCTAGAGGCCGCTCCATATTAGTAAATTGTTACTACCAACTAAATAGAACCTATGGGGTCACACGCCATATAGGGGTGAACTAGACATGGGAATTAATTAATTAATATGATTAATTAATTAAAAGGATCAAATCGCAACAACTTGCTAACTTAGTAGGACTAATATGCAAGTTGGACTAATCCATGTATAGACATGATTAGGATTTGCCAAGGTGGCCTAATTCATGTAGGGACATGATTAGGATTAATTTGCAAATAGAACTAATCCATGTATTGACATGATAAGGACTATTTTTGCAAAAAGGGACTAATCCGAACTTGAGTAGGATTATGAGGGGTTCTTTATGTAGTAGGACAAGGAGTTGTTGGACTATATAAAGAACACTCCTAGCTTATTTTTCTCGCTACACACCCACACATCTATTTGATAGAAGAAAGGAGAGAACAAAGCAAGGAGAGAGCAAGTCCCATAGAGGGCCGAACCCCCCTAGGGATTGCCGCCCCCTACCCGTCGGCCTAAAGGTGCCGCCCCACCTTTGGCACTCCATTGTTGGCGATTTCTTCTTCCTCCTCCATTCTTCCTAGCTAGCACATGGATTTGGAGGATCTAGATCTCACCTCTAGGCGTGGATCAACCGTAGAGACGTGACATTATTCGCGTTTGAAGTCATCAAGGAGAACCCTAAGGTGTGTTTATGATTTCTAACCCTTACCATCGTTATGTCTCTTGACTTGTGATCCTTGGAGGGTTTTGCATGGTTTTATGTTTGATTATGCTTCCGTTGCGCAATCCATGAATCAAAACCCTACAGTGGTATCAGAGCCACAGGTCGTAGAGCATAAACGTGGTTTATGTGTTACGTTTTAGTTGTTTTACACCTTAAATTGATTGTTTATCGCGTAAAACAAGACAAATCAAGCATGTGATGCAATTTGTCAATAATTAATCATAACAAGATCCAATTTTTGCATTGGATGCATGAATTGGTGAGTTTGAGAAATTTTAGGATCTTAGATCTAGGGTTTGGGCATCCTTGGGGAAGAAGGAGTTCTTTCCATACAAGGAAACAACCAAACTTGGGCACCAAGCAAGGGAGTTGTTTTGGTAACAACTCCCAAAGGAGGTTCGGCCCCCCTAGGGGACCGCCCCTCCTTGCTTGCCGCCCAAGCAAGGCCGCCCTAGGGGCCGGGGCAGCCCTAGCCCGCGGCCTAGCCGCGTGGGCTAGGGGCCGGGCCGGCCCTAGGGCCTTATGGTTCATCTTTTTGGGCCCGGGCAATTGGATTGTTGGGCCCATGGACCGTTTTAACCCTAGAACATCCTAAAATCAATTAAAATTGACCAAGCGCGTTAAAATTGGATTTTAACTGATTATGTGCAATTCGCATGGTGATTGGATATGGCCTTAGGATGTGGTTTGATGTGGATGTTTAATTTTTGTGGTTTGGTTTACGGCCTGCGAGCTGATCAATTAATTGTAATAATCAATTAGGGTTTTATGGCCTGCGTGCCATTTTTTTCTCAACTTGTGAGATTTATTTTATTTAGTATAGAAGTTAGCTAGTGCTAGATAAAGTAGATTGTTAGCCAAGATTGGAGAAAAGAAGCCCAAAAGCCAAAGAAGCCACAAAAGATGGAGCATGGAGCATGGAGCATTCCACAAGACTATGAAGGATGGACCAAAAGATCAAGACGCATGGAGATGTGTTTGTTTTAGGGTTCATAGATAATTCCATTGGCTTGGAATTATCTTAGTCTAGAAAAGGCCATATCCACATCACGTTTAATTTCTGTTTTGTGGTTGTTTATTTTATTGTCTTATTATTGTGTGGTTGGTGTATGGATGATGCATGCAATTAGGATAATAAGATAATTAGACAACCCGGATCTATTATTTGGAGTTGTGCCCAAACTCAAATAGATAGATCAGTTGATATTGATCAACAAAAGCAATTAAAATTGAATTCAAAATCCCTCAAAATTCAAATATTGTGTTCTTGCCTTCTCGTTATTTAAACACTCATGATCATCATTATTTATCAAGTTCGTGCGTGCCAAAGCATGGCGACTTGGTTCATAATGATGGAATGCGATGGCACGTAACAATGTGCAATTGTTTAGGTAAGAGGTTGAACACAACTAGGCTATTAATTTGATTAAGAAACCTAGAGGCAATCAATTGGGATTATCCATATGGATGGATAAATAAGGAGTTATTTGCCCGATTGAACCAAGAGTTGCATATGGGATGCAATTGGAATTGTTCCTACCTAAGAAGTAGTCGAATTATGGGTGACTTGCCAAAGCAAGCTCATAAGGAGATGAAAAAGATGGATCTTGGCCCACTAGAAAATATAAGGATATTTTCCGCATTAATATCTTGAGGGTTATTAATCCGTAGTAAAATAGTGGGAGCTATATTTGACAATTTAAATCCTTGTTGAATATAGTTAAACGTCACAAACTTTGCATAATCCTATTATGTTGAATACCCATGGCATTAAACAAATAAAAACGCGACTCTATCTATTTCCTAGACTGGTATAAAACTGAGAATTGTTCTCAAATAAAAGGGAAATTGTTGTACATCGTAGAACATAAAGTTCTCTTCCACCGACTACCAAAAACACACCAAAACCTATGAAAGGAACACCAAAGAATGGTTCTTTGGTTATGACTTGTCTCATGCTAGCTGCCATGAACTCTGAGCTTTGGAAGCAAGAAGAGAGACATGGAGAAGTATGATATGATCATACATTGAAAGAAGCTCTTTCAAAAGAGGGAGCTAGACATGAAAGGTTTGAAGTGATGCTCCACTTTGGGTTATGCAAATATACTAATTCAATATGATTGAAACATTAGTAAATATGCATTATCTATGAGATAGATAAAGAATAAACGGTTATTCACCCAAGTGGACCAAGAATTGCATTGGATGCAATTATAGTTTTGTTTTAAAGTTGATTTACTCAATATGATTGAAAAATCACTAAACAAAACTAATAATGGGCATGGGCAAATCTGTTAATGGTTAACAGCATGGGTAAGGGCAAATGGTTTGCGCCGACCCCATGGCTATAAAGCAAGCCTGTTGCTAAAACCAAGTTGCCTCGAAGTCCCATAGGTGGTGTAGAGGAAGAGAGACTACCCAAAGTACATGGAAGTAAATAATAAAGGAATTATGAATTCCAATTTAGGTATTTTTGTTATAAAATTCAGTGTGTCTATCTCATCATCAAGAGTATATGATACTAGATGGGGATCTCACATTTATAGAAATGTGGAAGATCTCAAGACGAAGACAATTGGATAAGGAAGAAATAAACCTACACGTGGGGCTATGAAGCAAAGGGTTGCTGAATAAGCCGTAGGGAATTATTTCTACCTTTAAGAAATTGTTCATGAATTAGACAAAAACGATCATGTCCTAGCTATGAGTAGGGACATTATCAAAGTTTCTTGTTTGGACAAGAAAGCTCCTTATCATTATAAAGGACAAATGTTGTTCCAATTATTATGATATGCATTATTGTAATGCAATTTTTGTCTAAGTGGATTCTATATCCATGATCATGATAATTTCATCTATAACATTAATACCTAGAGGTTTGCATATAATGATATGAACTTCACTTATCTTTAGCATTAACGTTTAGGCCTCATAAATAAGAGATACATATCTAGAACTCCATGAGGATGGATTTCTGGAGCTCACTTGATTATTGAATCATATGAGACATGTAAGACTTATTAGGCAAGGATATGATCTTTTGGGAATCATACATATTGATGTATGAAGGCCGCTAAGCATAAATGCTAAAGATGGGTTTTCAATACTTCATCATATTTACTGATAGGATCAGGTAAAATATGGATTTGTGTATCTTATGAAGAAACAAATCAGAATCCTTTGAATTGTTCAAGGTATTCAGGAATGAAGTAGAGAACCAGCTTGGTAAAAGTATTAGGGCTCTACGATTGGATCATAGAGGAAAGTACTTGAGCCAAGAGTTTGACAAGAATCTATGGGAGTATTGGATATGATCTAAAAAAAAAAAACTCGCTCCACCTGGCACGCCACATGGGTTTGGCGTGTCTAGGAGGAGATTTCGAACCTTGTAGGACACGGTTCGGTCCATGATGAGTCAAACAGAACTTCCAGTTTACTTTTGAGGCTATGTTCTAATTACAGCAAATTTCGCCCTTAACCTTGTTCCATCAAAAACGAAATATGAATAAACGCCATATGAGATATGGACTAGGAAGTGTCCTAGTATGTCATTCATAAAATTACGGGGTTATGAAGTTTATGTAAAAGAGTTTACAAAATAAACTTGAACCCAAGTCGGATAAATGTTTTGTGGGATATCCTGAAAAGGATATTATTTCTACAATCCAATCGAGAACAAACTGTTTGTTGCTCAAACCACATTGTTTCTAGGTAGAGATTGTCTCTAAAAGAAACAGTGGGAGGACAGTAGAACTTGAAGGAGTTCAAGAACCACACTAGAACATTGATCCTCTTGATGGAACATGAGTAGGATCACAAGGTGTTGTGGAGAAACCTACTCAGAAAAACACAAGAACCTCGTAGGTCAGGTAGGATATATCGAGGGACTAGAGAAATAAGGATTTCTCACAACCAGTGATATATTGCTCATCGAGATGAGCCTACAACCTATGAGATGGCCACGTGTGGCCATACTCTCAGAAATGGCTTGGAGCCATGAGATACGATATGGAATCCATGTATACCAACAAAGTATAGACTTTGGTGAAACCACCTGAAGGGTAGGACCCATAGGGTGCAAGTGGGTTATGAGGAAACCAACATGGATGGTAATATGATTACCTTTAAGGGAAAATTGGCAGGAAAGGGATTTCATGTGAGTTCATAGTATAGACTATGACGAAATCTTTCCCCAATTGTGATGCTTAAATCCATTCGCATCTTGCTTGTAGCAATCTATTTGTAGATTGGATCAAGCTTCTAGGAGTTGAACTCTTCAAATGAATGATGTAATCAAAGGAGTTTGGTTCCATCAAAATTGAAGATGAGACTTGTGTTTACAAGAAGGTTAGTGGGAGCATAGTTATTTTTCTGGTCTTGTATGTGGAGACATACTTAATCATTGGGAATGTTGCCCCTACTTGGCAGTCTTACGTAGATTGACTAGGGAGTTGACTTTCTAATGGTAGACTTAAGCGAAGCAACTTGTGAAGATCTATTGAGGTAGATCAAGATGGTTGTATAGCTTAGGTCATAGTACATAAATTGACAAAGGTGTTGAAATGGTTCAACGTGAAAAGAATATTGATTCTTACCCATGTCACATGGAATTAGTCTTTGGAAGGCTAATTGTCTTACCAATTAGATTGGGAATGGACCGTATGAATTAGATTCACGAGATACGCTATGAGATGTACTAGGCCAGACGTGTCATATGGTATGACACAAAGATACCAGTCAAATCCGGGTGAGAGTCACGGGATTAATTATCAAGATTATCCTTTAGTACTTGAGAAGCATTAAGGATGAATTTTTGATAAATAGATAATATGAAGAGTTTACTGTAAGGGGTTACAGTGATGCGAACTTCAAATCTGAAAAGAAGATTTCAGATTATAAGTCAAGTTTTGAGTTTTGCCTTAGTGGGAGCGACTGTGAGCTGGAAAGGTTCCAGGCAAGATTCAGTCACTGATTCTAACATAGAGGACTGAGTAAATTAATGCATAAGATGCATTTACTCAGAATATTCAATCTCAATCAAATTGTTGATGGAGGAGATGTGAATATTTGCAAGGTACCAGCATATGTCTCGTCCCTACGCAGTGTAAGCGTGGAGGGCCGCGCTAGATCAATAGGCATATGATGCAGGAGATTGACTCTAGTGCAAGTGGGAGACTGTTGGAATTATGCCCTAGAGGCAATCAATTAAATGTGACATTTATGGATTTACGATTCATTATGTTATCGATATGGAGATATGTTAACATGAATGAAGTCCTTAGAATATAAGTGTTATATTCTTAAATATCCCTAGTCAATTATAATGATTAAATGGGACAATCATCTATAGACTAGTATGGGGTTGGATTGATATGGAGATATCATGATCCAACACATGGGTATGCATTAGGAGTAATGGCATACTGGATTGACCCATCTCCGAGAAGGCTACATACATGTTATGTTAAGTCACAAGCGCTTCTCGCGGTGCAATGGTATTGTCATCCTTAGACTTGAAGTCACTAGATTATCTAGTTGTGGATTATTGTGATCTTGGTAGCGTTAAACGCTACACCGTGACTGGGTAGTTATAAAGGCGTGTACTGGATACAATAAGAAGCAAGCTTAGAGATCGTAGTGGACGTAGATAGGATTTGTCCCTCCCACATAACGGGAGCAAATATCCTAGGCCACTCGAGGGATAGTGCTTATAAAATGTCTGGCCAGACTCAAATAAATCAATATGGGATATTGATGTTATTTGCACGAATAAGGCTACTCCCAGGATCGAGAAACTATGGATTGGATATACGAGTGTGACTTGTATGTCTCGTGTCCAATCCGGATATTGGGACAAAGGGATGAGACAATTACTTGCACAAGGTTTGTCATGATGACTATTCTATTTGTTGGCTAGAATGGATGTCTTGCTAGAGGCCGCTCCATATTAGTAAATTGTTACTACCAACTAAATAGAACCTATGGGGTCACACGTCATATAGGGGTGAACTAGACATGGGAATTAATTAATTAATATGATTAATTAATTAAAAGGATCAAATCGCAACAACTTGCTAACTTAGTAGGACTAATATGCAAGTTGGACTAATCCATGTATAGACATGATTAGGATTTGCCAAGGTGGCCTAATTCATGTAGGGACATGATTAGGATTAATTTGCAAATAGAACTAATCCATGTATTGACATGATAAGGACTATTTTTGCAAAAAGGGACTAATCCGAACTTGAGTAGGATTATGAGGGGTTCTTTATGTAGTAGGACAAGGAGTTGTTGGACTATATAAAGAACACTCCTAGCTTATTTTTCTCGCTACACACCCACACATCTATTTGATAGAAGAAAGGAGAGAACAAAGCAAGGAGAGAGCAAGTCCCATAGAGGGCCGAACCCCCCTAGGGATTGCCGCCCCCTACCCGTCGGCCTAAAGGTGCCGCCCCACCTTTGGCACTCCATTGTTGGCGATTTCTTCTTCCTCCTCCATTCTTCCTAGCTAGCACATGGATTTGGAGGATCTAGATCTCACCTCTAGGCGTGGATCAACCGTAGAGACGTGACATTATTCGCGTTTGAAGTCATCAAGGAGAACCCTAAGGTGTGTTTATGATTTCTAACCCTTACCATCGTTATGTCTCTTGACTTGTGATCCTTGGAGGGTTTTGCATGGTTTTATGTTTGATTATGCTTCCGTTGCGCAATCCATGAATCAAAACCCTACATTAACTACCCACTTAACTAGCCACTCCTTTTATCTTAATAATAAAAAAGGGGCTTCCTTTGTTCCTAATTATTTAATACAAATATGTATGTTGTCTTCGTTTTCTGCCCGTGTTTGTGAATAAAAGTACTCATTTTATTTATGATATTGTAATAGGTGAAACGTGCTTTTTGGGTAGTGCCCTCGGGCACGGGCAATCCCCTAGTATATATATACTCCCTCCGTTCCTCCAGTTCCTTCACAAAAACGGGAGGCACGGAAATAAAGAAACCCCCGAAAAGCCTATATTACCCCTGGTCCTTTCAATAATTCCACCACTGAACAACTTTGCTAATTCCACCCAAATCACATGAACATCAAGAACATGATATGAACATCAAGAACAGCAGCGCACATCACTATGAACACATTCAATATCACCAAAATATCAACATTTTCTGAATTCCAAACAGCAACTAAATATCGACATCAACAAAAGTATGTTGAATTTACAGAAGATGAAAAAGAAAAATAAAAAGAAGCGAAGAATCTAGACAAATGGAACACCAAATCTGGACCACCACGCCACCGTTTGGAGCAAAGACCTGCAATTAGACAGACAAATCTGAGAGTGGTGAGGACAGATCTGAGAGAGAAGAGTGGGAGAGACAGAAACTCGAAAAGAAGAAGAACGAGAGGGGTGAGTACCAGACGTGGTTTGTCGGTTTCCGCCGGAATCCACCATCGCCTCCACCGTTCAAAGCCTCTGGTTCGGCTGTTTCCGGCCGTTCAAGAAGTCTTCCCAACTTCTCCGATCTGTTTCTGTCGAAGCCACACCATACTTCGAAATCAACAGATCTAAACAGAGGCTTGCTATCGAACAGGAAGCAAGCACGCCGTCTGTGTCCTCCAGCGACCACGTAGTCGGACCACTGGGAAGGCAAGTGGTCGCGAATCTGCAGAGCTCGTCGACGAAGAACAAGAAGGAGACGGTGGCGACGTCATCTCCGTCTATCTCCTTATTTCGATCTCTCTCTCTCTCTCGTTCTCTCTGAAGATGGGAGGCAGATGAGAGAATATGGTAGAGTGTTCTAGAGCAAGAGGATGAACGGCAGAGGAAGGAGAAGAGGGAAGATTAGGAGAGAGAGAGTGTGTATAGGGAATGATAGGTTTACATTGAAGATTAGGTTTTTTATGTTTTGTTTTGGTTTTAGGATGTGTTTGGGTTCAATTAATCAGTTTTATATGTTAAATTCTGATTAATTCATCTCAATTATAAATTGGGGGTTGTTTTTTAATTAAGGGCATAATGGTATTGTTTTTGTATAAAAAGTTTTCATTTTTAGAAAGATTGAAGAACCTGGAAGAACGCTTGAATAGGAAAATTTGAAGAAACAGGAGGAACGGAGGGGGTATATATATATATATATAGATATATATATATATATATAGCAAATTTGGTAGGAAACACTTATTCATTGATAAGACTGATGCTCAGTAATCAATCCCAATGAAAACTATTAGCAGAATTGAAGATGAGATTAGCAGTATTGAAGATGAGATGTTGAAGCCAAAAGAATGTTGCTGATTTGTTGCTGTTTCTCAAAGACAAAATCAAAGTATTATGCAAAAACCATTCAAAGGGGTATTTATGCATTTTCCCAGAATTTGACAAAACCCAGAAACTAGTAATCTTGTGCGGTTTTTGTCATTTGTTGAAGTTTTGTTGCTATTGTGTAACTTCTCTAGACTTACATGTAAAAGTGGCCAAATGATATGGGCCTTAGTATAATATCTCACAAGCCTTGAACGGCTGTGATGAAATCTTGTGATCCAACGGTCCAAAATAAGACCGTTGGATATCCGGGTATAAAACCCTGCTGTAACAGCTAGGGTTCATTCATGTTCTTCCCCTTCTTCGTCTCCAGAAAATGAAGGGTTACTCTGTCAAAATTTTCTCTGAAATTTCAATGGAATTGTTCTATCTTTGATTTATTTGTTTGATCTTTTCTGGAATCGTTCAATTCCTTTCATGGTATCAGAGCTATGGCTCTCTCTACAAATAAATCTCAGGGGTCTTCAAATCCCTTCTATCTTCTTTCATAAGTTCATAACGTAGTTCCATTCAAGTTGGATAACACTAATTATGTTATCTGGCGTTATCAAATCTCTACACTCCTCAAAACACAGTCCCTCTTTGGTTTTGTCGATGGTTCTCGGGAGTGTCCGTTCGAGTTCTTGACCGACGATGATGGAACAGTCACCACAAATCGCAATCCAGACTATGACGCTTGGGTCACTCAAGACAAAATCGTTCTCTCTCTGCTCACAGCAACTCTCTCTCAAGAGGCATTGGTTCAGGTGGTTGGTAAGCCCTTCTCTCGTGATGTTTGGGTTTCTTTGGAGAACAAGTACTCCTCTCTTACTAGATCTAATATCATGCAATTAAGATCTGAGCTGCAAACTTTTAGAAAGAAGTCTGATTCTGTTGATGTCAACATGCAAAAGTTGAAAAACCTAAGAGATAAATGATCTTCTGCTATGGTGAATACTGATGATCAAGACATGATTCTTTATGCTTTACATGGCCTGCCTCCTGAGTATAACTCTTTTAGATCTGGTTTGCGTGTCTCTATGTCTGTTTCACCTGATAAAATTAATTTTGAAGAGCTGCATGTTCTGTTAAAGGCTGAAGAACAAATGATTGAGTCTCAATTTATCTTGGGAAATGAATTGACTGGGTCTGCTGCTTATGTCTCTAACATGTTTAATGGTGGAAGAGAAAAAGGAAATGGGTATGATAACAACAAGAATCAAGGAAATGGTTATGGTAGAGGTCAAGGAAACAACTATAATGATCAAAACTCTAAGTTGCATGTAGACATCAACAGAATCAGAATTCTTTCTTCTTTATTAGTAGAGATGTTATCTTTGATGAGAACTCTTTTCCATTTGATAAAACTTCATCCAAATCAGTTTCTGACAACTTAAATTCTTCTGATACAATGCATATTGGTGATATTCCTATTTCTCTACCTTGTGATTACATGACTTCTGCTTCTGTTCCATCTTCTCACATTGTCAATGATGGTCCTGTTTCAGGTGTTTCTGATGAGAACATTACTACACAAGATCATATGCCACATTCTGAACATGATACCTCCATTATCTTACCCAATATTACTGATGAGAACAGATCACAACACATTGATGAGAACAGATATGACACTTCTGGTGGAGACTCTCAGACTCAGGATGTTCCTCACACACAGTCTCAGCAGCCTACTTCAAATGATGATCACAACACTGATGATCAAACTACAACCAGTACTGGCATGGCAGATACTGATGTGGAAAGGCATCATCCAGCTGGGAGTCACCCCATGCAGACAAGGAGCAAGTCTGGAATTTTTAAGAAAAAGACATTTAGGTTCAATACTACAACTGGTAACTCTGATATCTCTCCTTTCTTAAATGATCCAACTTGCTTCACAGAGGCTAGAAAACACTCTCAGTGGCTCAAAGCAATGACTGAAGAGTTCTCTAGCCTCATACAACAAAACACTTGGACTCTAGTTCCAAGACCCTACAATGCAAACATTGCAGGGAACAAATGGGTTTTTAGAACCAAACATAACCCTGATGGTTCAATTTCTAGAAATAAAGCCAGATTAGTGGCTAAGGGGTTTAGTCAAACCCCTGGCATTGACTTTGAAGAGACTTTTAGTCCTGTGGTCAAACATGCTACTGTTAGAACAATTTTGTCTTTGGCAGCCACATTTAATTGGCCTCTACATCAGTTAGATGTCAAAAATACATTTCTTCATGGCTACCTCAAAGAAACTGTTTATATGCAACAACCTCCTGGATTCAAAAATTCTCAATTTCCTGATTATGTGTGTAAGCTCAACGAAGCTATATATGGTCTGAAACAAGCTCCTAGAGCTTGGTTTGAGATATTTACATAATTCATTTTATCTCTTGGTTTCACACAATCAAAAGCTGACACTTCAATGTTTGTTAGACACAATTCTAGTTCTTCTGCAATTACTGTATTGCTTCTATATGTTGATGACATCATTCTCACTGGCAATGATTCTGACTATGCAACTCACCTTATCTCAAAATTGAAAAGTGAATTTAACATGAATGATCTAGGTCCTTTGACTTATTTTCTGGGATTACAAATTGATAGAAGTAAACATGGTATCTTTGTGCATCAGTCCAAATATGTGAATGATTTACTTAGTAGATTTAATATGCACAACTGCACTCCTTGTCTTACTCCTACCATTTCTGGAATCAAATATACTTTCAATGATGGTGAATTGTTATCTGATCCTACTCCTTTTAGACAATTGCTTGGTGCTTTACAATATTTAGTTTTTACAAGACCTGACATTTGCTTTGCTGTTAATTACTTGTGTCAAGTCATGCATTGTCCTACTACTCAACACATGTTAGGTGCCAAAAGAATTCTTAGGTATCTAAGAGGCACAACAAGTGATGGCATTTTGTATAAGCCAAGTGAATTAAATTTTTGTGCTTTCTCTGATGCAGATTGGGCTGGTAAGCCATCTGACAGAAGAAGAACAACTGGTTTTGTGTTATTTTTAGGCAACAACCCAATTCACTGGGCTGCAAAAAAACATCCACTTGTCTCTAGATCTTCCTCTGAGGAAAAATATAGAGCTTTGGCAACAACTGCTGCAGAAATAACTTGGTTTCAATATTTGTTTCAAGATCTACACATTTTTTTAAAACAACCACCACTTCTATTTTGTGATTATGAGTCTGCAATTCACATGACTGCAAATCCTATTATGCATTCCAAAACTAAGCACATAGATTTAGATTACCATTTTATTAGAGAAAAAGTGTTAAGAAAACAGTTACTGGTGGATTTTGTTTACTCTGCAGATAATCTAGGAGACTTATTCACCAAGGGTTTAGCTGCTGCTGCTTTCACATATTTGAAGTCCAAGTTAATGGTCTCTTCAGCACCATTAACTTGAGGGAGGGTATTAGCAGAATTGAAGATGATATTAGCAGTATTGAAGATGAGATGTTGAAGCCAAAAGAATGTTGCTGATTTGTTGCTGTTTCTCAAAGACAAAATCAAAGTCTTATGCAAAAACCATTCAAAGGGGGTATTTATGCATTTTCCCAGAATTTGACAAAACCCAGAAACTAGTAATCTTGTGCCATTTTTGTCATTTGTTGAAGTTTTGTGGCTATTGCGTAACTTCTCTAGACTTACATGTAAAAGTGGCCAAATGATCTGGGCCTTAGTATAATTCTCACAAGCCTTGAACGGCTGTGATGAAATCTTGTGATCCAACGGTCCAAAATAAGACTGTTGGATATCCGGGTATAAAACCCTGCTGTAACAGCTAGGGTTCATTAATGTTCTTCCCCTTCTTCGTCTCCAGAAAATGAAGGGTTACTCTTTCAAAATTTTCTCTGAAATTTCAATGAAATTGTTCTATCTTTGATTTATTTGTTTGATCTTTTCTGGAATCGTTCGATTCCTTTCAAAAACAGATACTGGTAACATGGAAGCTAAGTAAACCTATTTCTTACTCTTCTCAGGTGAACTCGTACTATTTGGTTTAATTTTGGAATTGAGGATTCCAAACAAATCTAGCCGAACGAGTAACAAATTTGTTTGAAGGAAGCAGCGTCATCCTCAAAGAGTGGTATATAAGCATCTATACCACCATCACCAACCAAGGATGGCACGATGTACATCAGCCCTTCAATTGGCAAATACGACGGCATAAAAATAAAAGGGCAGCCTCCCCCGAAATCTAGCTCCGAGAAAGGAAAGCTTAGCCAGCTATTCACATCCAAGTTCGGACTCAGCACCGTCGCGGTCATGTCCACAGCAGGAATAAGATTTTCCTCTGGCACCTTATAGCTCGCAAAGTCAATGAACGATCGAAAGTAACTATCGTTCAGTTTGTAGACTGCTTTACGTATCAGCATAGCCGTGTAAGCCAGCGTTTGGTCCAGCAGCTCCCTAGCTTTTGCAGTAGGGAAGGCCCAGAGCACCAAATTCCCAAAGTACTCGCTGGGAACCTTTGGGCTCATCCGTGTCCGTCCATTCACGGCGATGATCACACCAGTGGTCTTGTCGTCTACGTGAAGGGATCGCGCTTTGGTTGTTGTCCTCCACAGGTGAGCCATCAGGCTCTCAAAAGTCGTATAAGGTTTGTCATGAGTACCGGTTAAGGAAGAAGAAGAGGCTTCATTCTTTAGCTTGAGGATGAAGTCCTTGGTGAAATGGACTTTTTTCACAACAACCTTACGACATAAGTCGTTTACAGGTTTCACTCTTCTGTTAGTTTCACTGATGAATTCTCCGTTTCTATGATCGAATTCGAATAAAGGTGGGTTTCTTGGGGACAAAATAGCGCGGTTGTTGAATGGCAGTAGAGTAAATTGGTGCCCGCGAGAAGCTTGACTCCATGCAACTAAGAAATTGCTTGTAGTCTGACCATCAGCCAAGACATGGTTTGCGGTCAAACCCACAACCAAAGACCCACAAGTGAACCTTGTGAGCTGAACCTGTACCAACTCGTCCGCACCCTTTAAGTTAGGATGAAGACTGAGCCAAGAAGGCGAGGGATTCAGTGGCAAGGTTTCGGTTAGAGTGCTACCAACAGAAGCCTCAACGAATCTGACACCTTCATCGTTCAGAAGAATGACAGTGTCATTCTCAGCCAATCTCCCGGCACAGGCTCGGTACACTGACAAGATTTTTTGCAGCCCGATCTCTATGTTTGCGTTTGGTGGAGTTGGAGGACGATAGGCGTAGATAAGTGCTGTGTGGTCTTTATAAGTGACCTTATCAAAGACAGTGGCCTCGTTTGGGTAAGCTAGATTAATGGATAGATAGATTATCAAAAATCTTGTAAAAAAATCGGATTTTTGTAGAAGAAGAACCGGATCCTGTTTGGCACGACCCGGATCCTGATGGTTCCTACCCGGATCCTGATGGGTGGTTCGCTTACGTGTCACTTCCTAGTTGGTTAATTGTGTTCGGATGGGTCCTATCCGGATCCGGTTAGTCTCTACCCGGATCCGGTTATATGGCTGGGCAACGAAAAATATTTTTAAAATAACCGGATCCGGATTTTAAAGTACCCGGATCCGGATAGTCCTAAAAATCTTAAAATCTATCTCGCTCATCCAAACAGGTCTGATTATTTTTCAAATTTGTATTAATCTATCCTAAAATCTAGCTTTGCCAAACATGGCCAGTAAGGGGAATATAATCTGTCGTTGGGAGTGGACAGCCTTCATATAATGGCTTAACAATTCTTGAGCGCTCCACATTTACATCCATGGTTGGCTTTGTAGCTAGCTCTATTGGCAATTGACTTTTTGATAGCTGGTGGGATAAAGCGTGTTGGAAATTTTGTGATGAGTTGTGGTTATATAGAGTAGCTAGATCTTTTTAAGATATACCACTCTGTCTCAGCTCTTTCTTTCCAATTTAACTTTTGTCACTATTCACTGAGTCACTTTAACCCGGTGATTTGAATAGCAAGCAGATGTAATTTTTTGATAATTTTTTCATGGTGTTGTAGAGTAAAAGGTGCTCTATAGTATGGTGAAAAAATTATCAAAAAATCGTATCATTTTGCTATCCAAATCACCCGGTCAAAGTGACCCAGATACGAGTCAAAAAAGTCAGATGGGAAGAAAGAGCTGGGACGAAGTGGTAACATTTTAAGTAGCTTTATTAAAGTGGAATCATTCATTTTTCTTTTTTCTATTCTTTTTCTTATTTTCATTTTTATTATTCTTCGTTGGATGAACGTTCAGTTGATCTGACACGCTAGTAGTTGTTCTATCGCATCTTATTTTCATAAAATATTAATGATATAAGGCATGTAGTTAAGAAAATACACTCAATTAAACATTGCACATTCCTAGTGCGTCCAAATTGTCATATTGCATACCCCAAGTACAAAACTTACTTAATGCAACTCTCAGTTGCATTTCTCAAAAAAAAACATATGGGCTAACGGTAGAGCATTTGAAACCCTTGCATGATGTTTCGGGTTCGAACCTGACTATATGGTGTAATTCCAAGAAAAAAATAAAAATAAAATAAAATAAAACTCTCGGTTGCAATGTGCCTGCTAGATTGCAGTTGGAAAACAATTTACTAAAGGCCGACGCGGCGAAGACCAGGAGCAATTTTGTCAGTCCACTGTCAAGAACCACCATATGTCGCATTAAAAGAACTGAATTTGCCCTCGGTGTCTGTTAAGTTGGTGATGGAATCCTTTTCCAATTGCAGTATGACAGCCATATTACAATTAGGGAAGACTAAAATGATAACAATAGAAGGCATATACTAGTTACATATGGCTCGTTCATGTCCTGACAATACTTATCAAGGTCAAGTTAAATAATTTCAGTTGATATTTAGGTTAGTTTTATTAAATACGAAATCTAAAGAAAATTGGTAGGAACAGCACTGTACCAGTAAAGAAAAGTCCTCTGATGTTCTGAAGTTGGCTTCTTTCACTGGCTGTTTCCGAAGTGAAATCTATAATAGAGACCCCGACTGGTGTAGGAAGCAATACCAGTAAAGATAAGTCCTCTGATGTGTTGTGGAAAATCCACTAGATAAGAACAATTTCAGAAATGGTTAGTATGACAACTTGAATCAGAAAACTCATAAATAAAATAGAGAAGAATAAGAAAAAGAGATAGATAAACTTATCGAATTGTAGGAGATGAGGAGATCAATTGTGTAGGCTAAGGCGGTCCAGGACCTATCTTTAGGATAGTAATTTCCCCCACTATACGGTGCAAAATGGGTTGAACGGAAATGCTACCCACCGATACAATGCCTACCACGGTGGAGAAGAAGCAAGATTGCACTTCTTGTCTTCTCCTAAATTAGAACCCAACCCGGACATGTAGAGAAGATAGACACCAATTTGAAAACTTTTTTTGACACAAAAGACATACTTGTATTTATAGGAACTAAGGGGTGCATGAAGCATCTATTTAGAAAAGACACCACCAAAAGTTATAACTCTTTGTTAAAAGTTACAACTATATGAAACAACACAACCTTTTAGAAAAGAAAAGAATTCAAATTTAAATATAAAAATAATATTTTGACATTTTTATACAACAATCCCCCACTAAAAATTCTCAAAATATTAGACGCGAATACGAAAAAATTTGAAGACACAGGAAACAAGGATCGGGTATAGTACCACGTATCGCCAACGATGGACTGGGCCTTGAATCGTGGTTTGAATAGAGACTTATATCCGCGAGGATAGTAAGAAACTATTCACGTAGGTACCGGGTTCTAATTCTTCAAGAGGCAGCGCTTTGATATGGGCTTGCGCTGAATCGGTCTTAGCAAGTACTCTCAGGGTCTTACCGAGTAACCCCTAGAAAGCGGCCTCTCACTTCCTTACTTGCAAAGGCAGACTCATCGAGAGCGTCCACAACCGCTTAATCGCTCCACCATAAAGGCTATGAGTTCTGTTAAGGACATTGCGTCCAACCTACTAATATTGTTGTGGATAAACAGTGCATTAGTCAGATATGGGACTTTGAAGGAATAGCATTCATTTCTTAGTAAGAAGATTATACCCCCACTATTCCTTAAATAAAGCAATGCACTTGAAATGTAGTCTCACACTAACATTCCACGGGTAGTCTTTTAATTGAATTGCCCTTGAACCTCGATGCATGTGATTTTCGGTAATGGCCGACATCATCATGATGAGGTAGGTTTCAATTTAGACACCTCTATAAATTGGTAATAGTCCCATATCTCCCATTACTTTAAAATCATCAACCTAGTAATATTAGGTTGGGACTTCACTCATTATCTCAATTGTCATGATATTTTGTCTTAAACGACACACCCCATGGGATTTCTCACGCATTCGCAAAATTATTTCTATCACACATTACCTTTTACTTGTGTGGCATTCATATATTGACGTATTCCATCTCATGGAATCAAATGTATTTGTAAATTTTTCATCCTCGATGAAAATAGACATTGCTAAACAATGACTTTTGGAATTTGCTCAAGTCCATCACCGTTTGCTTTTACTGGCTCACATCTTCTAAAAAACTATTGTTACACCTGCAAACTTCACAAATAAAAATTTGCAACATAATACAATAATTATCGCATCCCAGTAGTATGACACTTATCTTTCTCGGATTTTCTTCGAATATGAAAAACTTGTATTCGCTGCTCTATCTTCTGCAACATTGTAACACCATATTGCAATGTTCTATACAACACATTGCTCGAAATAATTAAAGTAATAAGTAATATTTTTTCCACTAAACAAAGTATTGATCTTTCGCTTCTTTTTGAAAGAGTGCTCTGAGTGTTTGGCCCGAACGTTCAGAAAAGGCATCTTATAATAAAACGAATTAGAACGCCGCAAAAAGCGTATAAATATATAAGACACTAGTGTCGGTACCAACCTGCCCCGTATGGCTTTCTCCAAAACATTTTTTTTTAAACTATGCCAATATTCAAAAGCAAGTATTTATCATCTCATATATCTGTACCATATAAAACTCACTTGTTTTGTCCTAACAGTAGTACTACTATTTAATAATTATTTTCCGTGAAACAAAATTATCATATTCCAACAATAGCCAAAGGTGCCAAGATTTACCATTCAAGGAGATAAAAGATGGAGACATGGCTCTTGAATCTAGAGAGTACTAAAACAAAAGGAAACCACATTTTCAAAAAACAATACAAATTTAAAACCCCAAGTGACATAACTGTTTGGCAGTTATAATACCAAACGGTTACATGACCGTTGTGATACTCCAGGGAGAAAAGGAAGTGTATCACACCACTTACATGATGCTATTAGGAGAAAATAGCACTTAATAGGGAAAATGGTGTGTATAAGTCTCAGCAAACACTACAAAACGAAGACTTGCTCAAAAAACATGAGACTTGTGAAGTTTTTATTCCTTACGAAGTATAAGATGCAACAATAATAATGATCTTCCTTTTTATAAAGAAAGAAATACTTATCTGTTGGATTTTTAGAATTTCTGCAGTAGTGCAAACATCAATTTCTCGCCACATCCGTACTGGTACTGATTGGGATCCTCGTGCACAGACTTCAACTCGTGACATGGTTGACCCTCACTTCATTCCAAAGTTGTAGCAACCACCAAGTTCCTTTCCAACATACACGTTTGGTATGCTCTCAACATATGCAGATGCATGGAACCATCATCAATGACAACACCAAGTCCCACACTAAGGAAAACTGAATCCTTCCCTCTAAATCGTTTCATCCAAATGACATGTACTGTGAACGAGCACCAACTTGTTCTTGAGAAATTTGATATTTCAATCCATATTTTTGAAATTGAGAGCACCTAAATTCCTTAAACAAGAGAAAAATTACTATCCTAAAATTGTTGTGGAAAATCCACTAGATAAGAACAATTTCAGAAATGGTTAGTATGACAACTTGAATCAGAAAACTCATAAATAAAATAGAGATCACTACAAAAAAAATAGGCGTATACGACGGTCGGAAACTGTCGTTTAAGGATAAAAAACCGTCGTATTTGATAAATACGACGGTCAGGTGACCGTAGTATGGAAAGGCGTCGTATTAGATTATACGACGGTCAAAGACCGTCGTTTTTGACTGTATGCGACAGTACAAAGCTAAATGTCGTTTTTGAGGTCCAAATACGACGGTAGCAGCTTATACTACGGCTACCATTTTAGCCGTCGTATTCTTCTGGAAAATACAACGGTATTACTCGCCCGGCGTGTTCTATCTAATAGGACGCTTTTCCGGCTGTCGTATATACATTTTTTTTTTTGAGAAACGTATATCCATTTAGGTAATAAACAAATATATATATATATATATATATATATATATATATATATATATATATATATTCAATTGAAAATTGGACAAAATATACAATAGAAATTCAAGAAGCTGTGCACATACAAGAAAAAAAAACATGTGTTAAATTTCATTGAAGTATTATAGTATTTGGTTACATAACGTGTTAAAATCAAAACAAAACATGTATTGCCAGAACATTTGTCTATTACATATGGCATATGGGGAAATGAAAAAAACTTCCTCTTTCCCATCTTATTTGCCGGCAACCAATTTGACCTGCACAATAAAATAAAAAGAGTTAATATATATTTATACAAGTATGAACATCCGTAGTGATGTTTAGTTTGTAATTTGGTGAAATAATGATTAAAAGTTCAAGTCAATCCATTGGTTTTCCTTCTCAATGGTTCTTGATAGACCTGGCAAAATGGGTGGGCTGGTCGGATCTGGGCTTGGTTATGTATGGTCTGGTCCTAAATAGTTACTGCCCACTTAAGACCAATAATAAATGGTCTTACTTGGAGAAGGTATTAATGGACTAGGTTTTATACAGTCTACCCAATTAAACCCAATTACTGTACCTTCTAATCAAACTATTGTAATCTATAACTATTTTAGCAGATTAAGAACAAAAATTACACATACCACCACCACCACCACCACAAGACAGAAGAGAGAGACTAAGAGTGAGAGATAACATTACACAGACATAACCCCCACCACCATCGCCACCACCTCCATCTCACCCTCTGCCTCCCTATCTCTCCCTCTCGACCTCTGTCTCTCTCTTCTCTGTCTTGTCCGGCGAAATCAGAGCCGGCAACAATAGCGGCTGGAAGCCACCACTGCCGTGACCCCCGACTGTAAACCACCATCACCGCCTGAAACAGATGTAGTGCTGTCCAGATCTTTCAGAAAGAAGAGAAGAAGAAGAAGAAGAAGAAGAAGAAGAAGAAGAAGAAGAAGAAGAAGAAGAAGAAGAAGAAGAAGAAGAAGAAGAAGAAGAAGAAGAAGAAGAAGAAGAAGAAGAAGAAGAAGAAGAAGAAGAAGAAGAAGAAGAAGAAGAAGAAGAAGAAGAAGAAGAAGAAGAAGAAGAAGAAGAAGAAGAAGAAGAAGAAGAAGAAGATCGACGCCATTCCTAATCGGCGGAGTTCTAAAGCCGCCGCCGTCGTTCCTCGGGAGCAGAGAGAGCGACGCCGCGAGAGATGGGATGAGGGAAAGTGACGGCGAGGAGAGAGATCGATGGCGAGAAGAGACCGTCTGCTCCAAGCCTCCTCCAACATCGCGATAGAAACCTACAGTAGCTGTGAAATTGAAATTGTGAATCGTCGGTATTTGATAATTGATTGGGCTGCTTGGAACCAAGGCTTTACTGGGTTACGGGATAAAAGCCCATAAGCCCATGAAATTGCTGGTCTTAAATGATACATGCCCAATAAAGACTAACTGATAAATGGTCAGGACCCAGACTACTGGGTAGTTCGGTTGGCCCAATGGTCAAAAGCCCATTTTGCCAGGTCTAGTTCTTGAGTAGCTAACTCCATATTAGAAGAAAATAGATGTCTCAAGTGGCTTTCCCTCATGCTCCAGCTTATGTCAATAACAAAGAGTAATTCACCAAAAATGAGAGAGTAAACTGACATAGAAAGAAGCCAAAAGCTAATATTGATAAAACTGACTGCACACACACATATGCAGATTGCCCTCCCTGATAAAGAAGGGGCAGAACATAGCCCTTTGATCAGGGTCAAGTACTGATGGAGATTGCAAAAACTGAACACTAAAAAACTGTAAGATTTATACTGAATGTACAGAAAAACATCGAAGTTAAGTTCTTTGAGTTAAATATATAAGTGCTTTTACCCTAGACTGATCTTAAGTCTTTGAATTCCGCACGTGAGAAAATTGCCGTTCTAAATATCAAGAATTCCAAAGTTCTTATACTACTCTTAAGTTACTTCCATTCTACCAAGGTTCTTATCAAGAGGCAATGCGTACATCTTATCTTGTTAACTGCATACATGCAGCTAACAAGATAACTCACATCCCATAACATACTCATACCCATCGATTGAAAGCTTAACGAACTTTGATTTTCGGTGAAATCAAAGAGTAAGTCATACCAGAACTGTAGGCAAGCAAATGAGTCACGAGCAGATATGCTTCCTCCAGAATTCTACATCATAAGAAGCCTACATATACCCATATATTCGAAGTCTCACAGCCAGATTTGGACAAGAAACAAGCAAAATACAAAATCACGAACGTCCGTAAAAGCTATTGGGAATCAGGCATAGATATAGCAATAGGGGAATTAGAAAAAAAACTTACCTGAACAAAACAACCCACTATTGGGAATCAGGCATAGATATAGCCAGATTCATCATCTTTTGCTGGTGGAACTAAGTTCGCCGACGAGTGTAGGTCCTCAATCGATGACCATAAACAGCAATTGAGAGAGAGGAACGAGCAAGACTAGGAGAGAGAAGAAGTTGAATCTAGTGCTTGATGAACATTCGTGGTGAGATCCCAACTGAAGTGCCTCAGGGCCCTTCAGGTAATACCACCCACCAGTACCACTGTCACATCGAATCCTTTCTCTCTCTCTCTCTCTCTCTCTTTTTCTCTCTATCTATCGATCTTCAAAAACTTCATCATCAATGGGGCCATCCACCAGAAGATCCAAATCCAACGGCCCAGTTCTACTGGTCGCATCCGCCTTCCAGAAATCAGTTTCACCTTCCGCAAGATTCGGCGGCGGAGCAGGCAGTAGCGGTGACTCTCCTTCGTCGTCTTCTTCGTTCTACGCTTCACCGTCGGGCTCTAGCTTCAGTTCCTCTCGCTCCACCGGCTTCTTTAGCCGTCAGTCTTCTTTGACGAGAGTCAACCTCCATGGATTCGCACCGATCGCGCCGTTGCGGTTGTCAATCGACCGGTCAAAGTCTCCCAGCCGTTCGGTGGCGGTTTCTCCACGAGATCGGGTCGTTCGAGTTCAGAGCACGAATCGGACAAAATCGAAGAAACAGACCTGTATGTGCTCTCCGACGACGCATCCTGGCTCGTTCCGGTGTAGTCTCCACAAGAACAGCGACAATAGGAATCGATTTCGTATTCAACGAACCGATTGAACGCTCAGAGATCTGGGATGGCGAGTTCTATGGTTCGGATTGGGACAGTGGAAGGCGATTGGGTGAAGCGTGCCCCTAGCGCAATTGGTTCGGCCTTCGCCGCATCACCAAAGACGGTTAGCTGATTTCCAGCCCAGGCGTGCCCTAGAGCTTGATGAACATTCGTGGTGAGATGGTAATAGTGAAAAATGTTTGTTTTCAAAGTTTTAAGTAATATAAAATTTGGTAGTTATTTGCTAGGAGTGATACGTCGACGTTTGGTGACACTTAATACGATGGCCAGAGAGGGAACCGACGTAATTAAAACTTATATTCGACGGTCGCTGATGTGGTCGTAGTAATAGATCAATTGTGTAGGCTAAGGCGGTCCAGGACCTATCTTTAGGATAGTAATTTCCCCCACTATACGGTGCAAAATGGGTTGAACGGAAATGCTACCCACCGATACAATGCCTACCACGGTGGAGAAGAAGCAAGATTGCACTTCTTGTCTTCTCCTAAATTAGAACCGAACCCAACATGTAGAGAAGATAGACACCAATCTGAAAACTTTTTTTTGACACAAAAGACATACTTGTATTTATAGGAACTAAGGGGTGCATGAAGCATCTATTTAGAAAAGACACCACCAAAAGTTATAACTCTTTGTTAAAAGTTACAACTATATGAAACAACACAACCTTTTAGAAAAGAAAAGAATTCAAATTTAAATATAAAAATAATATTTTGACATTTTTTAACAACATGATGTTCTGAAGTTGGCTTCTTTCACTGTCTGTTTCCCAAATGAAATCTATAATAAAGACCCCGACTGGTGTAGGAAGCAACAAGTCAATGAAAACTTTCTTCTGTTGGAAAGTGGTTCAAGTCTTCGTTTCGTGACAGGATCCTTTCACAACAAGAGATTCCGACTTGCATGTTGGTGAAGGTCTGGGTCAAGTTCCTCATATTATTGATGAACTTTAATAATTACTAAATATTATTTCATATTTTCAAAAAACAACAAGAATTTCGTTAGGCTAACAATATAACATAAAAAGAAACAATATATGTACCACTCTGTCCCACCTTTTTTTGCACCATTGGACTTTTACAACTATTCACTGAGTACTTTGACCCAGCAATTTAGATAGCAAAACTTTGGAATTTTTAGATAATTTTTTCGTAGTGTTGTAGAGTAACTCTTACTCTACAAGACCATAAGAAAATTATCGAAATATTACATCATTTTACAATCCAAATTATCGGGTCAAAGTGACCCAGTTACTGGTGAAAAAGTCAAATGGTGCATACACACACACACACACACACACACACACACACACACACACACACACACACATATATATATCTATATAATAAAACAGAACGGTGTGGGTCCCATGCATATTTTTGAAAGACATTTTTCAAAAGACATTTTGAGGAGACATTTTCAGCCGTTAGATTAGGTTAGAAAAAACATTATGGGCCTTCGGATTTAGGTTCCTGAGATGCAGTGAAATGTCTTCCGCCTCTACCTTCTCTCACTCAGAGCAACCCGTCAGATTCATGAACTGCTCGCCGACGTCCGGTGATAGTTATTTTTCTCTGAAGTGTTGAGGAGGTGCCTTGAATGTGTTGAATTAGTCAAAGGCGGTGGAATAATGAGGTAGCAATTGTTAGGAATTGTTTCCATATCAAATATGGAAACTTATGGGCAGCAAGTTTGTTTCCAATTTGGTTTTGGAAACCTTTGGCCTGTGGGTTTCCTCTAGGGTACTATATAAAGAAGCTAGTAGTCTCTCTGCTAGGTATGCAAAAAACATTGTAATTGTTCCTCTTAAGTGAATAAAGAGTGCTTTTCCGCCGTGGAGGTAGTTAGCAAATATTTTGCTAGCGAACCACGTAAAATAATCGTGTTCTTCTTTTATTCGTTCTTCGTTCGTGAGGTGGTTTGACATAACAAACTGGTATCAGAGCCAAGGTTGACGGTGTTTCAAGATCAAGATCAAGGCGGAGCAAAGCTAGGGTTTCACAACTTGGTGAAATCAAAGCTAGGGTTTTGCGATCTAGTTGGAGCACGCGACTAGGGTTCAAGATCCACCAAGAACGATGCCCGGATCGATGTTGAAGATCGACAGGTTCCCAGGAGGGAACAGCTTCAGTCTGTGGAAAATAAAGATGGAGGCTTTGCTCAAATCGCAAGGCTTGTGGGCACCTTTGACCGCAGACAAGGGAGGCATGAATGTTGCATCAGCGGATTTCAAGGCGATGGAGGAGAAGGCACACGCAACGATTATGCTGTGCTTATCGGATGACGTGATCATCGCGATCGTAGATCAGAAGGAAGCAGCGAAGCTCTGGCTCAAGTTGGAGAGTCTCTACATGACGAAGAGTCTCACTAGCAAGTTGATGCTAAAGCAAAGGCTCTTCACCCTGCGGATTCTCGAAGGTACGGATCTCATGGACCATCTTGATCAATTGAACACAATTCTGTTAGATTTGCGTAATATTGGCGAGAAGGTGGAGGATGAGGATGATGCACTTTTGTTATTGATCTCGTTACCTCCATCGTATGATAACTTCGTGCAGTCGTTCATTGTGAACAAGGACGACTTATCCCTAGAGGAGGTGAGATCGGCACTCCATGCTAGGAACTGTGCCATAAGGGTGCAGGCACAGGTATAGAGGACCATGATTCCGGACTGATGGCAACGGGGGGAAGCAAGAAGGGTAAGAAGAACAAGAAGAAGCAGTTCTCAGGTTCTAAGTTACCTAAGGATGTCTGCGCTTTTTGCAAGGAAAAGGGGCACTGGAAGAGAGATTGCCCGAAACGAGGTCAACAGGGGCAGAATGGATCCGCAGCCGTAGCAGAACAAGTTAACTCGTCTGAGGATGATTACGCTCTAATGGCGGATGTTGTCACGCACTCTCAGGATGCGCGGGTCCTTGATTCCGGAGCTTCCTATCATATTTGCTCTAACAGGGAGCTATTCTCGACGTACAACCAAACGGATGGAGGGTCTGTCTACATGGCAAACGGAGTCGTCTGTAAGGTGATTGGGAGCGGCTCGGTTAGATTGAAGACGAATTAAGGTAAGTTATGTACTTTAGAGCAAGTCAGGCATGTGCCACATATTAAGAAAGAATCTGATCTCCTTGAGTCTACTCGACAGCAAGGGATACTGTTTCAAAGGTGAAGGTGGAGATCTACAAGTCTGCAAGGGTTCTAAGGTGATTCTCAGGGGAGTCAAGAATGGGACTTTGTACATGCTGCAAGGTTCGACGATCACAGGTTCTGCTAGAGTTGTCTCAGCCGAGATTAAGGAAGCTGATCTAACCAAGCTGTGGCATATGAGGCTCGGTCATATGAGTGAACGTGGAATGCAGGAAATTCACAAGAAGGGGTATCTCACCGGGCATGCGCCCAAGAGCCTAGGGTTTTGTGAGCACTGCGTGTATGGGAAGCTACAGCGTAGCAAGTTCCCTAAGGCGGTTCATAGAACGAAAGGTACTCTTGATTATATCCATTCGGATTGCTGGGGCCCATCTTGAGTCGAGGCGATTAGAGGGTACAGGTATTTCCTAAGCATCATAGACGACTACTCCAGGATGAATTGGATATTCGTGATGAAGCACAAGAGTGAAGCCTTCGCAAGATTCAAGGAGTGGAAGACACTAGTAGAGAATCAGGTGGGAAAGAAGGTGAAGAGGCTGCGCACGGACAACGGCTTAGAGTTCTGTTCATTAGAGTTTGATGAATTCTGCAAGGATCTGGGAATAGCACGCCATCGCACCGTTCGGCACACACCGCAGCAGAACGGTGTAGCCGAGAGAATGAATCAGACACTTTTAGCGAAAGCAAGGTGCATGCTTTCGAATGCAGGTCTTTCTAGAGGTTTATGGAGAGAGGCAGTTTCCATGGCATGCTATCTCATAAATCGGAGCCCGCACACAGGTATAGGATGCAAGATTCCTATGGAAGTCTGGACCGGTAATGCAGTGGATTACTCGGATTTGAGAGTATTTGGTTGTGTTGCCTATTATCACGTTGATGATGGCAAACTAGAACCAAGAGCTAAGAAGGGAGTATTCATGGGTTTCGGAACAGGTGTGAAGGGATACAAGATATGGACTGTTGGAATTGTGCCCTAGAGGCAATCAATTAATTGTGACAAATATATGGATTTACGATTCATTATGTTATCGATATGGAGATATGCTAACATGAATGAAGTCCTTAGAATATAAGGTGTTATATTCTTAAATATCCCTAGTCAATTATAATGATTAATGGGACAATCATCTATAGACTAGTATGGGGTTGGATTGATATGGAGATATCACGATCCAGCACATGGGTATGCATTAGGAGTAATGGCATACTGGATTGACCCACGACGAAAAGGATACATTAGATTATGTGAAGTCACAATCGCTTTTCGTAGTGCTAATATTATTGCAATCCTTGGACTTGAAGTCACTAGATACTCTAGTTGTGAAATATTGCGCTTTGATGTTATCAAACGTTACACCGTAACTGGGTAATCATAAAGATAGCTATCGGGCGTGATAGGAAGCAAGCTTAGAGATCGTAGTGATGTAGATAGGATTTGTCCCTCCCACATAATGGGGGTAAATATCCACGGCCACTCGAGGGATGAGGCACATTGAATGTCTGGCCAGACTCAGATAAATTAATATAGAGATATTAATGTTATCTGCAAGCATAAGCGTATTCCCAGGATCGAGGAACTATGGATTGGATATACGAGTGTGACTATTTATGTCTCGTGTCCAATCCGGATATGGAGACAAAGGGATAATGCAATATGACATATTGGGCACAAAGGTTTGTCGGGATCACTGACTATTTCTATTGGTTGGGTGGCATGGATGTGTTGCTAGACACCGCTCCATGTTAGTAATAGTTACTACCAACTATGTAGAAACCTATGGGGTCACACGTCAAATAGAGTAGAGCTAGATTTGGGATTAATTAATATGGATTAATTAATAGAAGGATCATTGTGCAACAGCTTGCAAACTTAGTAGGACTAATTTGTAAGGAAGGGAATAGTTCTAGTCCTACTAGAACAAGAAAACTCTTTTATGGAAACAACAAGGAGTTGTTGGAGTATATAAAGGAGGCTCTAGCTTCCTTCCCACTACATGAGTTATTAGTCATAACACATAAAGAGTGGGAGAGAGCAAAAGAGAGAGCAAGACAAGGTGCTAGGGCCGAAACCCTAGCCACCCGTCCGCCCCCTACCCGACGGCAAAGAGAGGCCGCCTCCTCTCTTGTGCCTTTGGTGATTCGTTGCTTTGATCTTCATCCCTCTTCCTCCGGGTTCAATCTAGCACTTGTGGAGAAGGAAGAATCTAGATCTCACCTCTAGACGTGGATCAACCGTAGAGACGAGGACATCATTCTTCGTGTGATCTCACAAATCAAAAGGTACACATCTTCTATGTCCTTGATCATGTTATGATGTCTCTTCCTGTGATCCTTGGTGGGCTTTGAGTAGGATTAATTTTGTTATTCCGCTGCGTTACCTACGTCAAAACCCAACAGTGGTATCAGAGCCACAGGTCGTAGAGCATAACATGATATTATGTGTTTACGATTTCAGTTCATACACCGTATTATTGTTTATTACACGAAAACTGAAAAATTGGCATAGTAGATGCAATATTGAATTTGATTCAATCAAACAAGACCCAATTTAACATTGGATGTTAGAATTGGTGAGTTTAATCACATAGGATGTGAATAATTGGGTTCTTGAAAAATTAGGGTTCATGGGCACATGCTTGGAAAAGGGGTTTTCCAAGTATGGAATTAATTAAACTTGGGCAACAAGGAATAAGTTGTTTTGGAAACAACTAAACTTGGGAAACAAGTAAGAAGTTGTTTATGGAAACAACTAAACTTGGGAACCAAGGAAAGAATTATTTTGGAAACAATACCATAAGGGTGTTTTGGAAACAACCCAACAAGGAAGGAATTGTTTATGGAAACAATTCCATATATTGTTTTGGAAATAATTCCATGAATTGTTTATGGAAACAATTCCATGAGGAGGTGTGGCTCATGTAGGGACCGCCCCTCTCTCTCCTTGCCGCCCAAGTAACACACGGCACAAGAAGGGGGCCGGCACACCCTAGCACACGGCCTAGCCGTGTGGGCTAGGGGCCGGCCGGCCCGGGCCTAGTGTGGCGGTTCCTTGGTTGATTTCGGCCATTCTTTGGTAAATCCTTTGGACCGTTGTGAAACCCTAGTTACCCAATTTCATTAAAATTAAACAAGCGCGTTAAAAATTAGTTTTAACTGTATTATGTGCTTTATTGCATGGTGGATGGATATGGCCTGGGATTGTGGATGTTTATTGTTTTGTGGTTTGGTTTACGGCCTGCGAGCTGATCAAATTAATGTAATAATTAATTAAGTTTTACGGCCTGCGAGTCGTTCTTTTTCTCCTCGACATGTGAGGCTTTTATTATTTATTTATTCTAGATGTTAGGCTAGAATTAGAAATATTTAGATGATAGCCAAGAACATGGAGAAGAAGACTGGAGAACCAAAGGAGCCAAAAGACATCCCTAGGCGCGCGGCTATGGTGGAGCACATGGAGATGAGCTCGGCACTTTAGGGCAATTAGATATTATCATTGGCTTGATAATATCATTAGTCTAGAGGCCATATCCATGCCACGTTTTTTTATTTTGTGGATGTTTATTATTCATGCCTTGTTATTTATTTTGTGTGTATGGCGCTACAAGCAAAACGATAACAAGATAATAATAAACAAGGTTGGTCTTTTATTGTGGATGGCCCAATCCAAATAAGTAGACCATGTTGATAAGATCAACCAAACAATTTAAAAGGAAAAATCCCTCAATTAAATATTGCGTTTTGCCTTCTCTTGCCAAAACACCCTTCATGATCGTGACCTATTAAAATTCGGGCTTGCCAAAGCAAGGCGATTTTAAATTTCATGGTGTGTTGCGGACGACGCAAGCTAGTAATGCGTGTATGTTGAAAGCAAGAGGTTGGACGCAACTAGGCAAGAGTCAATTGGATTGATGAGCTTAGAGGCATGACAATTAGGAGTTATCCAATTGGATAAAGAATAAAGGAATTTATTCACCTAATTGGACCAAGAGTTGCATGGGATGCAATTGGAATGGTTCCTACCTAAATAACCAATTCTTGGGTGACTTGCCAAAGCAAGCTCAAGAAGAAGTGAAAAAGGGATCTTGGACCCACTAGAAAATATATAAAATATTTTCCGCATTAATGGTGAGGGCTATTAATCCGAGAAAAATAGTGGGAGCTATATTTAATAATTTAAATCCTTGTTGAATATAGTTGTACGTCACAATGCTTTGCATAATCCTATAAGTGTTGAATACCCATCGCATTAAACAAACAAACGCGACTTTATGTCCATGAGATGGACAAGATGTCTGGAATCTATTTTCTAGATTGGTATAAAATTGAGAATTGTTCTCAAATAAAGGAAATATGTTGTACATTGTAGAGCATAAATTTATCTTCCCACCAACTACCGAAACACACTAAAGCCTCATGGAAGGAACATCAAAGAATGGTTCTTTGGATGTAACTTGTATCATGTCAAGCTCCCATGGACTCTGAGCTTTGGAAGCAAGATGAGAAATTTGGAGGCATATGATATGATCATACGAGCTTGTCATGAAAGGCTTGAGGAGTTGCTCCACTTTGCAATCTCTTGCTTAGCACTCGTCATGGTCAAGATGGAATAATTTCGGGCTTGCCAAAGCAAGGCGACTTAGTTCATCGAGATATGACGCGACGACACAAGTTAGTAATGTGTGGCTGCTGCAAGAGGTGAAGCGCAAACTAAACTATCTCAATAGGATTGAAAGCTTAGTTATTGGGAGTTATCTATAAGATATATAAAGAATATATAGTTATTCTCCCAAGTGGACCAAGAATTGCATTGGATGCAATTATAGTTTTAAAGTTGATTTACTCAATATGATTGAAAAAATCGCTAAACAAAACACTCATAGTGGGCATGGGCAAAGCTGTTAATAGTTAACAGCATGGGTAAGGGCAAATGGTTTGCGCCGACCCCATGAGTATAAAGCAAGCCTGTTGCTAAAACCAAGTTGCCTCGAAGTCCCATAGGTGGTGTAGAGGAAGAGAGACTACCCAAAGTACATGGAAGTAAATAATAAAGGAATTATGAATTCTGACTTGGGTATTTTATAAAATTCAATATGTCTATCTCATCATCAAGAGTATATGATACTAGATGAGGATCTCACATTTATAGAAATGTGGAGGATCTCAAGAGACGAAGACAATTGGATAAGGAAGAAATAATCCTACACGTGGGGCTATGAAGCAAAGGGTTGTTGAAAAGCCGTAGGGAATTATTTCTACCTTTTAGAAATTGTTCATGAATTAGACAAAAGGGATAATGTCCCTGCTATGGGTAGGACCATTATCATAGTTTCTTGTTTGGACAAGAAAGCTCCTTATCATAATAAAAGGACAAATGTTGTTCCATTTATTATGGTATGCATTATTGTAATGCAATTTTCTCTAAGTGGATTCTATATCCATGATCATGATAATTTCATCTATAACATTAATACCTAGAGGTTTGCATATAATGATATGAACTTCACTTATCTTTAGCATTATCGTTTAGGCCCCATAAATAAGAGATACATATCTAGAATTCCATTAGGATGGATTTCTAGGACTCATTTGATTATTGAATCATATGAGACATGTAAGACTTATTAGGCAAAGATATGATCTTTTGGGAATCATACATATTGATGTATGAAGGCCGCTAAGCACAAATACTAAAGATGGTTTTAGTACTTCATCATATTTACTGATAGGATCAGAGAAATATGGATTTGTGTATCTTATGAAGAAACAAATCAGAATCCTTTGAATTGTTCAAAGTATTCAGGAATGAAGTAGAGAACCAACTTGGCAAAAGTATTTAGACTCTACGATTGGATCATAGAAGAAAATACTTGAGCCAAGGGTTTGACAAGAATCTATGGGAATATTGGATATGATCCTAAACTCGCTCCACCTAGCACGCCACATGGGTTTTGGCGTGTCTAAAAGGAGAGTTCGAACCTTGTAGGACACGGTTCGGACCATGATGAGTCAAACAGAACTTCCAGTTTACTTTTAGGGGCTATGTTCTAATTACAGCAAATTTCGCCCTTAACCTTATTCCATCAAAAAAAAAAAAAACAGATTATGAAAAAACACCATATGAGATATGGACTAGGAAGTGTCCTAGTATGTCATTCATAAATATTTGGGGTTATGATGTTTATGTAAAAGAGTTTACAAATAAACTTGGACCCAAGTCGGATAAATGTTTTGTGGGATATCCTGAAAAGGATATTATTTCTACAACCTAATCGAGAACAAACTGTTTGTTTCTCGAACCACAGTGTTTCTAGGTAGAGATTGTCTCTAAAAGAAACAGTGGGAGGACAGTAGAACTTGAAAAGTTCAAAAACCACAATAGAACATTAATCCGTTTGATGGAACATGAGCAGGATCACAAGGTGTTGTGGAGCAACCTACTCAGATAACACAAGAACCTCGTAGGACAGGTAGGATATGTCAAGGGACTAGAGAAATAAGAATTTCTCATAACCCGTGATATATTACTCATCGAGATGAGCCTACAACCTATGAGATGGCCACGTGTGGGCCATACTCTCAGAAATGGCTTGGAGCCATAAGATATGATATGGAATCCATGTATACCAACAAAGTATGGACTTTGGTGGAACCACCTGAATGGGTAGGACCCATAGGGTGCAAGTAGGTTATGAGGAAACCAACATGGATGGTAATATGATTACTTTTAAGGGACAACTGGTCTGAAAGGGTTTCATGAGAATTCATAGTATAGACTATGACGAAATCTTTCCTCAGTTGTGATGCTTAATTCCATTCACATCTTGCTTATAGCAATCTATTTATAGATTGGATCGAGCTTCTTGGAGTTGGACTCTTCAAATGGATGATGCAATCAAAGGAGTTTGGTTCCATCAAAATTGAAGATGATACTTGTGTTTACAAGAAGGTTAGTGGGAGCATAGTTAAATTTCTGGTCTTGTATGTAGAGACATACTAATCATTGGGAATAATGTCTCTACTCTGCAATCTATTAAAGATTGGCTAGAGAAATTAATTTCCAATAATTGACTTAGGCGAGACAATCTATAAAATCTATGGAGATAGATTAAAGTAATTGTTCAGCCTGAGTCATGGTACATATATTGACAAGGTGTTGAAATGGTTCAATGTGAAAAGAATATTGATTCTTACCCATGTCACATGGAATTAGTCTTTGGAAGGCTAATTGTCTTGCCAATTAGATTGGGAATGGACCGTATGAATTAGATTCACGAGATACGCCATGAGATGTACTAGGCCAGACGTGTCATAAAGCATGACACAAAGATACCAATCAAATCTAAGTGAGGTGTCACTTAATAATTATCAAGATTATCCTTAAGTACTTGAGAAGGAATAAAGGATGAACTCTTGATTAATGAAGGATAGGAAAAGTTTACTGTAAGGGGTTACAGTGATGAGAACTTTCATCTGACAAAGAAGATTTCAGATTATAGTCGAGTTTTATGTTTTATGCTAGAGGGAGTGACTGTGAGCTGGAAAGGTTCTAGGCAAGATTCAGTCACTGATTCTAACATAGAGGACTGAGTAAATTAATGCATAAGATGCATTTATTCAGAATATTCAATCTCAATCAAATTGTTGATGGAGGAGATGTGAATATTTGCAAGGTGCCAGCATATGTCTCGCCCCTATGCAGTGTAAGCGTGGAGGACCGCGCTAGATCAATAGGCATATGATGCAGGAGATTGACTCTAGTGCAAGTGGGAGACTGTTGGAATTGTGCCCTAGAGGCAATCAATTAATTGTGACAAATATATGGATTTACGATTCATTATGTTATCGATATGGAGATATGCTAACATGAATGAAGTCCTTAGAATATAAGGTGTTATATTCTTAAATATCCCTAGTCAATTATAATGATTAATGGGACAATCATCTATAGACTAGTATGGGGTTGGATTGATATGGAGATATCACGATCCAGCACATGGGTATGCATTAGGAGTAATGGCATACTGGATTGACCCACGACGAAAAGGATACATTAGATTATGTGAAGTCACAATCGCTTTTCGTAGTGCTAATATTATTGCAATCCTTGGACTTGAAGTCACTAGATACTCTAGTTGTGAAATATTGCGCTTTGATGTTATCAAACGTTACACCGTAACTGGGTAATCATAAAGATAGCTATCGGGCGTGATAGGAAGCAAGCTTAGAGATCGTAGTGATGTAGATAGGATTTGTCCCTCCCACATAATGGGGGTAAATATCCACGGCCACTCGAGGGATGAGGCTTATTGAATGTCTGGCCAGACTCAGATAAATTAATATAGAGATATTAATGTTATCTGCAAGCATAAGCGTATTCCCAGGATCGAGGAACTATGGATTGGATATACGAGTGTGACTATTTATGTCTCGTGTCCAATCCGGATATGGAGACATAGGGATAATGCAATATGACATATTGGGCACAAAGGTTTGTCGGGATCACTGACTATTTCTATTGGTTGGGTGGCATGGATGTGTTGCTAGACACCGCTCCATGTTAGTAATAGTTACTACCAACTATGTAGAAACCTATGGGGTCACACGTCAAATAGAGTAGAGCTAGATTTGGGATTAATTAATATGGATTAATTAATAGAAGGATCATTGTGCAACACCTTGAAAACTTAGTAGGACTAATTTGTAAGGAAGGGAATAGTTCTAGTCCTACTAGAACAAGAAAACTCTTTTATGGAAACAACAAGGAGTTGTTGGAGTATATAAAGGAGGCTCTAGCTTCCTTCCCACTACATGAGTTATTAGTCATAACACATAAAGAGTGGGAGAGAGCAAAAGAGAGAGCAAGACAAGGTGCTAGGGCCGAAACCCTAGCCACCCGTCCGCCCCCTACCCGACGGCAAAGAGAGGCCGCCTCCTCTCTTGTGCCTTTGGTGATTTGTTGCTTTGATCTTCATCCCTCTTCCTCCGGGTTCAAGCTAGCACTTGTGGAGAAGGAAGAATCTAGATCTCACCTCTAGACGTGGATCAACCGTAGACACGAGGACATCATTCTTCGTGTGATCTCACAAATCAAAAGGTACACATCTTCTATGTCCTTGATCATGTTATGATGTCTCTTCCTGTGATCCTTGGTGGGCTTTGAGTAGGATTAATTTTGTTATTCCGCTGCGTTACCTACGTCAAAACCCAACATGGACAGACAACAAGATTATACTTAGCAGAAGTGTAGTCTTTGATGAGTCTCATATGTTGAAAAACTCCGTGGAGGTGGAGCTTGGGGATGCAAAGAAGAAGGTGGAGGGAGAGTCGGATCCTATTGATCCTAAGGATTTCGAAATCCTTACACCGCCGCCGGAAGCCGAAGAGGAAGAAGCAGAAGAGTCTGATAGTGAGGATGCTTCTACACCAGAGGAACCGGTTCATCAAAGTATTGCTGAAGGAAGACCAAGGAGAGTCATAAACCCTCCGGCGAGATACAGAGATGATGGTATGGTGGGATATGCATTACAGGTAGCGGAAGAGGTAGAGGACGAGCCATCCTCCTACAAGGCCGCTATATCTAGTTCTGAGTCAGCACACTGGATTGCCGCGATGGAAGAAGAGATGGAGTCTCTTAGCAAGAACTCGACTTGGGAGCTTGTTAAATTGCCAGCGGGAAGGAAGACAGTCAGCTGCAAGTGGGTTTTCAGAAGAAAGGAAGGAACTACATCTGGAGAGGGCGTCAAGTATAAGGCAAGGCTAGTTGCAAGAGGGTTCAGTCAGAAAGAGGGAGTTGACTACAACGAGATCTTCTCACCGGTGGTCAGACATACTTCTATCCGGGTGTTACTAGCTTTAGTGGCACACCACGACCTAGAGCTTGAGCAATTGGATGTCAAGACAGCTTTCCTGCACGGAGAGTTGGAGGAGGAAATATACATGAGCCAACTGGAGGGGTTCCAAGTTCCCGGAAGAGAGAACCACGTGTGCAAGCTTAAGAGATCTCTCTACGGACTTAAGAAGTCGCCGAGGCAATGGTACAAGAGGTTTGACAGCTTCATGTTGAAGATTGGTTACCACAAGTGCGAGTATGATTGTTGCGTGTATCACAAAGAGTTGCATAGTGGATCACGTATTTACCTAGTTCTATATGTGGATGATATTTTGATTGCAACTCGAAATATCAAGGACATTAGAGAACTAAAGAGGTCCCTTAGTGTGGAATTCGAGATGAAGGATATGGGAGCTGCTCGGAATATATTGGGAGTTGAGATCTATAGAGATAGGAAGAAGAAAAAGCTTTTCTTATCACAGCAGGGATACATCGAAAAGATCTTGGCAAGATTCTGGATGTTATCAGCTAAAGCTATAGATACTCCTATGGCAACTAACAGCAAGCTAGGAATGTACATCGTTCAGACTGAGGAGGAGAAGGAGTACATGTCCAAGATTCCATATGCTAGCGCAGTTGGAAGTCTCATGTATGCTATGGTCTGTACTCGACCGGACATAGCATTCGCTGTTAGTGTGGTTAGTCGTTTCATGGCTCATCCGGGTAGGGACCATTGGCAGGCGGTGAAGCGGATATTCAGGTACCTTAAGGGTACGTCAGACATTGGCCTATGCTATGGGTCACGTGAAAACATCTTGGTAGCTGGTTTCTCGGATGCAGACTATGCGGGGGATATTTACAGTAGAAGATCAATGACAGGCTACGTATTTGCTCTGGGAGCATCTGTTGTGAGTTGGAAGGCGACGCTACAGCCGACGGTGACTTTGTCCACCACGGAGGCGGAGTATATGGCTCTAACGGAAGCAGCAAAGGAGGAAATTTGGCTTAAGGGAATGGTCAATGATCTAGGGCTACTTCAAGATCAGGCGATAGTCTACTGTGATAGCTTGAGTGCAATTTGCTTGACTAAGGACCAGGTTCATCATGAAAGGACCAAGCATATCGACGTCAGGTATCATTTTCTGAGAAACGAGAGCAGGATCAAGGTGATGAAGGTGGGGACTGCTGACAACCCCGCGGATATGTTCACCAAGCCGGTTCCGGAGAGCAAGTTCTAGCATTGTCTGGAATTGCTCAACATCTTGAGCCAGTGAGGCCCTTAGGGGCCATGTCGGACCCGGTGGGGGTCCAATGAGTCTCTGTGACGAGAGACAATTGGGAGCGGAGAAGACGTAGCTTTGTTTACGAGAAGAGGAGCAACTGCTGTTGACAAGAGAATTCAAGTCTAGGTGGAGATTTGTTGAGGAGGTGCCTTGAATGTGTTGAATTAGTCAAGGGCGGTGGAATAATGAGGTAGCAATTGTTAGGAATTGTTTCCATATCAAAGATGGAAACTTATGGGCAGCAAGTTTGTTTCCAATTTGGTTTTGGAAACCTTTGGCCTGTGGGTTTCCTCTAGGGTACTATATAAAGAAGCTAGTAGTCTCTCTACTAGGTATGCAAAAGACATTGTAATTGTTCCTCTTAAGTGAATAAAGAGTGCTTTTCCGCCGTGGAGGTAGTTAGCAAATATTTTTCTAGCGAACCACGTAAAATACTCGTGTTCTTCTTTTATTCGTTCTTCGTTCGTGAGGTGGTTTGACATAACATGAAGGCTTGAAGCGAAACTCTAATCTGGATGCCGTACTCACCCTCTCTTTGCTCGAATCAGGTCAGATATGCTCTCTCCCTCTCGATCTCTCTGCTTCTAATAGTGAGAGTGAAGAATCTGGTACATGGTGGTTGGGGTTTGTACCGTACGTTATCGGGGTTGGGTTATGAATGCAGGCACTACAAGAAATGAAGGCTATACCAGCGGCCGGAACCGCTGGTATAGCCTTCAAAAACCGTGGGTGAAAGTTTCTCCAGCGGTTTCCAAAACCGCTGGCAGAAAAATGACAACTGCTGGCATGTAGGCGTCGCTAGAAGTCTTACCCGCGGTTTCCTTGACCGCTGTAGCAGGCTATAACTGTACCAACGGATTTGAAAACTGTGGGTGTTGAGTCCCCAACCGCGGGCACTAATGAAAGATTTACCAACATTTGTACCCGCTGGAATAGGATCCAAAACCGTGGGAAAATGTTTCTCCCGCGGTTGTCGAAACCGCGGGCGCAAATTGTGACAACCATTGGAAAGTAGGAGGCCTAAAAGTTTACCCCCAATTTCTTTGGCCGCTGTAAGAGACCATTTTTTCAACAAATTTCAAAACTATGGGCATTGTGCTGTTGGCTGTGGGCACTAATATTATCACAGTGGTCATATAATATTGAAGTTGAAGTAAAATTCATTGTAATAAAATTATTCTTAATACATAAACTATCAATTCCATATATTCATGACCAAACAAAAATGTAGCAAACTTCATCTTTGAAAGAAAAAAACATATTATATCCTGATGCAACATTATGCCCAGAGATGATTCACCAAGTTAATTAGGTCCCAAAGCAATGCATGAATATCCAAAACTATCTTAAGCAAATATATTACTCAAAGACAAGATATGAAAGATCATAACACTACGCCAAAATGAATCAAGGAAAGAAGGCTGATCCGACTCTACCCATCTGCATCTCTTCAAAGATAATGCACGCTCAAAACCTGGAGGATGGATTGCTTCAGCTTACCAGCCTTCTCCTCATCAAACACACAGAGTGTAGACCTTGTATTATTGGACCTTGTATTTCACATCTTTGCTCTTCTAGATCTTCACTGACCGTGCATCCTTCCATCTGGCAGCCAAGAGAGGAAAACCTTGATCTCGTGAATTTGCTTAGGCTGAAAGACATAAGAAATAAGGTCAAACTTTGATGAAATTGAAACAAAGGAAGCATCATACTTTCAATGAAAGATCCAAAAGGGATCTACAACGATAAGACTCATTGATTGAAGACCTGAATGATATAGAGCACTACTCAATGTTAAACAGAATGAAAACAAAATAGGGAGAAATGATAAGCATCTAGTTATAGCGAACATGGGCATATATTTTACAGCATACTAATGTTATTGACCAGGGGTAACAAGGTTTCTTCATAAATATCCATTTTAATTAACATATATTTTCACTAAAGAGCAAATTTATAAACACTTCATGTTTGTTGCGCAGTAGCAGACAAACAGATAGTTCAATATCACCTTCAAGAAGCGGTGTTCTTCTCCCAAGTTATAGAGCGGAACGAACAAAGTGTTAATGCAATGAAAACACCATTCACCTGCCTAAAATAACCTGTTCTACATAATGGCGTACCCGTGTATTACCCGTCTACACCCAAAACCTACTACACCAGAAATTACGAAATTACCACCCCAAGGGAACCCCATAAATTCGGGTTAGAAAATGAAGCATGGATTACTGTTGGTTACCATTCCACTATTATGAGCTTGCCCGAGGACAATAACAGGGCTCCAATCATGTTTTCAAGCACTACTTCCAGATTTTATGTCTTGAACTACTGCAATATGAGCTAGTCTGATCCCTTCCACCAGACTGTTCGAAGTTTTTCCATGCTTCTCCCTTTCAGACATCACCGAACACTAAAAGTCAAAAATTAATGCAAACAATAGAGCCATATTATTGTTTAAAACCCATAAAACACAGGCCAGCGAACAACCATAGGAACAGTCGAAATATTGAAACCCCAACTCAATCAACAGAGCATCTAACCAAGCAAGCACGCAATCAGAGTCCAAAAACTAATTTCATTAAATGGTGTCAGTCAAGTTAATAATAACTTGATGTCATCAATTCCAAATGTGTTTGATGACTTGACCTAAATGTCGTTGGCTTGAGAGTCGTCACTGATTGTACAATACTCTTTTAGTCACTTCCAGTGAGTGGAACCTTTCCCGTCTTACACCACTGTAACTAAAGATGTTATCAAAATCAAGGTGATCTAAGTATTGTACCCCCATGTGAATTAGATTCTTGAAAGTTTTGCCCAAAGAAGAGGGGTTCTAGGAACAATATATAAAAAATTTATACAAGTGGCCTATTTGTCCAAAAAAAAAGCCTGAGCATAAAAGTTGTTCAAAAAAAAAAAAAAGCATGAGCATAAAAAGTAAATTGACGGGTTCAATAAAACAAACCATATAGATCGAAGCTTTTCCACTCTGCCAGTAGACAAAGAAGAAATTGCAGAGCTCCAGGAAGCTTGGATTGAATATTCTTGAATTTTTTTATCAGCTCTCACAAGTCCAGGGCCCTTCGCATTGGTGGACCCTCTTTAAAGACATCAAATACTGCATCAATTTTCTACAAGAACCAGAAAAAGATACTTGAATACTTTCCAATACTTATACGTGATTAAACAAGAATCACAATCAAAAAAGATAAATTTAAAGACTTACAAGCCCTTTCAAATCTCCCCATTTGATCAGATTAGAGATAAGGCCTACTAATGTCACAAAGAGCTGAAAATTGGCTACATCCCAGTACTCTCTCTTTGTTGGATCCACATGTTTCTACAGAAACAAAGCAATCAGGCACAAAACCACCAAATAAGAGACATGGTAGGAAATTAAAAGGGGAGAAGGGAAAACAAGACAGTTATAGCACCTTGTTGTTGAAGTTCCACCTGCCATTGCAAGGGAAGAAATCTTCCCCATTTCCTACTTTCAACTGCAATAAATAATAATACCCAAGTGAATCAAGAATGAAAATTACATCTCCTAATAAAACAGATGAAAGCTAAACAACCAAATAAATAAAACCATTAACCTGTCATCTGGAACAAAATTATACATACCTTAGGAGCTAAGTGCACCCTCTCTCCAACTTGGGTGAAACCAGAACTGATAGAAAAAATTAAAATACAATCAGAATAATGTTTGTGATTGTTGAATTTTTTTTAGACAGATATTGCAGTAGACCATATGCCCTTCAATATTTATTGATTACAAAACTAGGTATTGCCCGTGCCTAAAGGCGCGAACATGAAACAAATAAGCGATCATGTCAATGTACTAAATGTACTAATAGTACTGATTCTACAATCTCCATTGCACAAAACAATGGAGGCAAAACATTCAAATATAAAAACAATTGCTATAGTACACAATTTGGGAATAGAATCACATCGGATAATAAAAGCCAAATATGTTTCAGTATATACTAAGTTTATGTTCTGATCATATGTGACCACTTAACAATCCATTAAACATGTAATATGTATGGACATAAGAGTCATTCAGTTCACTAAATTTCAGCTTATCCGATCACTTCATAAATTAAAGAAAGTTCAAGGACAAATTATCCGCAGGAGAGTGTCGAGCAATGGAGAGGCAATTATAAGGAAGAGTTTGGAACAAAGGCAAGGTAAAACTATACAAATATCTCTCTGGAACTTACATAGAAGTGCACATAAGTGGATCTTAATCTTACATTCTGTATTCCCTTTGATCAACACCTTCAGTTAAACGATCCATACCTTGTAACATGAAGAATAAGTGGGTAATAAGAAAAACGAAATATAAATGACAACATCAGTAGCTTACAGAATTGAGATATGAAAATCTAGCAAGCATGTATCTATGTTTTGATAGTAGAATGAGGATGATAGCCCTTTTTGTCTTGTAAATACTTCTCCGTTAATCATAGTTCGGTAGTGCCATAAATATCGACTTAAATCAGAGAATAAGAACTGTTAATCATACCAATCAACTATCGCCTTCCATTTCATGCTTCTTCTAAACCTTTATGTTTTTCAGATTAATGTAATCTAAAAATCAATCAAGCATCCTAGATTGATCCTTGTACCTGGTGACATAGAACGATAAATGACCATTATGCACAATATCTAATACATCCTGGAACCATAAACACGTTCGTAAGAGTTCATAATAGAAAGCATATATGCATTATGAAGATAACTTACTTCAAAGAAAAATTAATGTGAATCTGTTGGTATCATTCAGTTTTATTTCGTAGAAGACCAACAACCTAACAAATAGAAAGAGAACACGATGAAATTATAGTAAAGAGAAGAAGAACATAATCAAGATTAATCAAAAATCTAGCCAAGGCATAGCTTGTTATGGTCAATCAGAGGAAATTTAATTAAGGGAAAATCCCTATCGCACCAAAACAGAAAGAAATAGGAAGTCTGCGCCGTGAAAAATTTAAAATATAACCTGCAAGGAGTACTATCACAAACCTGGGAACCCTAGCTTCTTTTCATAGTCCTGAAAATAAAAAACAATGAACACTCATTCCAAAAAAATTCGAGGCCCTGAAAGTCGAGAGGCTGAAATCGAAGTCATTAAGAACATGTTCACTATGTTAGGGCTTCTTTAAAGAACCTATTGAAAATTAAAAATCAGACACTGAAAATCAAAATCGTACCTCAGGTAGTCATTTTCAGACGAAATCAACCCTCGACGTGGACTTATAACCACTGAAATAGAAAATAGGAAAACCAATGTTCAATTGGTTTCCATAGAGCCTCCAGTGAGATGAAGATATATGACATCGAGGCCTTGAATCGCGTTAGAGTGAGAGGTCGACATACAGTTGGAGAGTTGGACAAGGATTGAAAGATAGTGAAACCAATTTGGTTGAATGATCAAATGCGCCTTCACTAGCGTATCTACTGGAGAAGAAAACCCTTGCGTCCTTGTTGGCAGAGAACTTGGTAACAGTGAAGCACAGTGAGGGTGAGAAAGAGAGAGGGAAAGCAGAGATTTAGGATTGAGTTTTGGGGGGAGAGATTTCAGATCTAGGTGAGCGATGGAGGGAAAAAATTGGGTAGGGTTGAAAATTGGGGGAACTCTGCCGCCCATTTTTCACCCTGCCGCCCAAGAATATGAAAGAGCTACTCTTTTATGATGTCTTATTTAGGCACATGTAATTTTACAAATTATGCATTTTAGCCATTAAGTTTACTCTATCTCCAAAAAAATCTTTAAGTTTAGTCAAATAAGTAATGTTTTATTTAATTTTTGGCCCACAGAATTTCAATACTAGTCACTTCAATCTCATGGTGGCAGCGGGCCGTGTCGGGCCAAGCCGGGCTGGGTATGGGTCGTGCCGAGGGGTAGGGCGTGCCGGGCCGAGCTCGAAAATTCTAGAAACTTGGCACGTGCCGGGTTGTAGGGGGTGGGCCGTGCACGGGTCATGTCGGAGGGGCCTTGTTTGTGTGGGGCGGGCCGGGTTGGCTAGGGGAGGAACCTGACCCGGTTATGCCACGGATTGAGCGGGTCGTGCCGTGTCGGAGGGAGGAGCGGGCCGTGCTTGGGTCGTGTTTAGAGCGTGCCAAGGGGGGCTGTGCCAAATTGGCACATGGGTCGGCCCATCTTGCCACCATGAATTCAATCCTTCCCTCAATCATTCATTACTTTTATCGTGAATTGCAATAAAAATAGTATTTTGTCTATTTCATTGGTCCAAGTAGGTCAATTAAGAGTTTTGACTGCTTTCATAATTTTGAAGGCTCTACAGTCACGATTGACTTATTTATTTTTCAATTTGTAGATCGATTGATTCACTGGTGAGTTAGAAAAGAGTCTGTTTGGTCAATTAGCAGTTCAATTGAGATCAATGGGTCATAACTGATGTTCTATTATAAGTAAGGTTGAGCTCATTAGTAAAGATCGGCAGTCCATAATTAGCAGAGATCGATAATCCACTTGAGCATAAAGTCATAATTGATTGTTCACTTTGACCAATTAGAAGACCTATTCAGTCAATTTAGCATTGAACATCGGCCCTATGACGCGAGAGCCAGTCGAGCCCAACCCTAACATACTAGGGCTTTCGATTAATGGTTTCTTAAAAACGCTGGGATATGGTTTAACATTTTGGCCTGAATTTCTAAGACGGGCTTGTGTTTAAAAGTTAGGCCTATACTCGGTGCAATTTAGTCAATTTAAAGTTTCATTAAGTAAAATAGTATAGATCGATTGTCACTATTTATAGCCTGATATGGTCAATTAGTAGCGCCATCGTTTTCATTAATTAGTGAGGATCGGCAATCCAACTGAGAATTCAGTCACAGTTGATAGCCCAAATTCGGCCAACTTGTAGTTCGATTGAGTACATAAATACCAGTAATTTCTGTATTGGTATTTATGTACTCAAGTCTCTTTTGTACAGGAACATACGACAATGCTTTGTCGAATACAAATCATTCTGATGCACATCAAAGATCAAACATAAAAATTTAAAATATTAAACAATGGTAAAGAAATAAATATTTATGATGGTGAATAATAGAATAAGTTTATTAAAATGGCATACAAAGTATCAGCAAAGCCACTTGCGGTTTGGGGTTCAAACCTCCTAAGAGATCTAGAACTTTTTTTCTACTCAAAAACCGCTGCTAATAGTAAGACAACCGCTGGTATAGATATTGATTTACCAGCAGTTATAGAACCGCTGGTAAAAGCGGTTACTTACCCGCGGTTTCAAAGCGGTCGCTGGCATTGGCATTAACATGTACCAGCGGTCGACATATTTCCCAGCAGTTTAGAAAAACCGCCGGTGTAGCTGTTCTATACCAGCGGTTTATTGAAACCGCTGCCACTGAAACCGCTGGCAATTCCCACATTTCTTGTAGTGAGGTAATCCCCTTTCTTTCTCCTACTTAGATCTTTATGGTTCAACTCTTTCAATGGATTTAATGTTTTTCAGACCACCACCGCTGCAACAACAACGTTAGTTGATTCACCTACAGCTCTCACCCTTTCTCCCTCGAACAACCTGTTGGGTCGTCTCTCTATCTCTCAATCAACACCAAGATGCCGCCACCATTCCGCGGTTGAATTAACCCCCAGGTTTGATTTCCTTTTTTCCTGTGCATTGGTGTTTATTGTTAGTTGAACGGATTTCAATTTCTTAGAGGGGCTAAGGATCTGAAATTAGATTAGGCCGCCTTGAATCAATGTACCTCTTTTACCTCTTTACTGTTTCTAACATTATTAAATTCTTAAGGTGATAACGGTGAAGGGTGAATGGAGAGTTTGGGTCTCCTTAAGTAGGTAATCATCTCTTCTCATCTCAATTGTTATTTTTGATTGTTCATGTTGGTGTTTCAGTTCGGGTTACTGTTGGTTTTCATGTTGGTGTTTGCAAAACTAACTTGCTCATACTGAAAGTTTGAAATATTTTTTTATCGAAAATTGCAAACTTTTGTTTGGCGTTTGTAATAGTCTGATTGCCAAATGTTTGCGTACTCATACTGCAGATTTTGAATTTGATTCACAGACACCGCCGTCCAAGTAGCTATGAAAATTGAAAATAGATTTCCCGCTACAAAGCTTATGACGGAGTTGCTGCTTGAAGTCAGCTGGGAGATGTAAATTTCCTCTCAAATGCGAAGTATATTTAGGTGAGATTTCCTGATTTAATTTTTCATTGCTTCCCCCGTTTCTTTGAACAATTATAATATAATTTCAGTGTCCTTGCCATCATTCCCTGTTGATACACCTTGATAAATATTGTAGATCGACATAATTGATCTTAGAAGTCCCATTTTATATATACCATGAATGTCATTTCTGCCACGGTTTCTTTTGGATAATTTTTCTGGACAAAAAAGCATGAGCCATCACTCCTTCAAGTTAAGGTAGATGTCACATCCATGTACATGCTCATAAGCTAGACTGATGATAACCCAGTTTATAGGTTAGAACCATGCTACAAATATATTTCTATTATGCAATCTTGGATTATTCTTCAGCCACTCTTACATTCTTACCTTACGTGACCATCCGTCAGTGTGTTAATCTAGAACGCCGTTCTAATTCTCACGATAATAAACATTAAGTTCAGTAGTTTGCTGAACACCACATACATATAGTAAACTTCTAGCTTATATCATGGGTTCCAAATATTAATTAAAACTTATACCAAAGCCTAATCGGCTGAATGCGGTCATTTACCTAAAATGGGTATTCTCTTCTATTTGTTAAGTTTTAAGCTCTCTCAGCAATGCATACAAATCCTAATAAAATGGGTATTCTCTTCTAGCCGTTGTTTCTAAAATGTACATTAGATTTTGAGAATAATGATCAACCCCTGCAGTCACACTTTTCCTCTAATGTTAATCAGTATATTTTATCTTTTGCTTGCAGTCGGCTTGCAGGCATGGGAAACTCATTTATCCTTCAACTTTTGGTACAATGTTGGAACCATGTTTTTTTTTTGTTCTTTTTAAAAATTCGCATTTCATGAAGATCAAGATATTGCTCTATTAATTCAAGTTTTAAGGTCATCTCTAAAGTCGGGCTTCATAGGTTATACAAAAGAGATTGTAAAGTTTTCCCTTTTTATTTATTTTGGAAGGAATTGTCAATTGTGGCTTTTTTTATAAAAGAAATTAAACAGGAGAAGGATTTTTGTTATTTTTAAAGGTAACATTTTGTACTTCTGATGTTTTGGTCAGTAGTAAATTTCTGTGTTTGCGAAGCATGTTATTGAAGATAGTAGTACTGTCAACTTCAGAGTGTCTATGCTAAAATTGATAAGTATAGACTGTGAGATTAGAGAAAATTTAATGTTAATTCAGGTTGTTGTCTACATGCAGGTACTACTCGAATTCAAATGATTGTCCGAGTTTCCTAGGAAACTCCAATAAAACCCGGTATAATCTTCTACGCATTCTTCTCCATTTTAAGTTATATTTTTTCCATCGATGCGTAAATAGGGCTAACTTTTATACTTTCTACTGGTGGAGTCCCAGACTCCCGTTGTATGGCGTTAACATAAATATTTAGTGTGATACATGTCATTAAACTAAACATTGTCCTGGTTTTAAAACCTCAAGAGTTTAGGGATGCAGATGCGGGTTGAAGAACCTAATTGTGCAGCATCATGTAGACACTTAAGTTATTCTTCAAGTTCTATGATACTATAATTTGTAACTTTTCTTGTATTTTGTTACCTCACTAAACTGACCACCTATTTTTCTTGGATTGAAGCAAACAAAATTATCCTACTGAAGTTAGTGACAATGTCATCCAGTAATCAAACCTCTTGATTATCTGAACTTCAAGCCTACTTATGGATTGTAAACTCTTCTGATTTGATTCTTGATTTTGGAAAGGTTTTCCACCTACTCTTATTTTAGACAAACATTTATAATGGTCAAGATGTAGTGTTACTCCGTAAATTTTTTAAACACTATTAAATTCTTATTCTGTATATGAACTCTAAGTGGTTGACAAGTGGAATTACTTCTTTTGACATAATTTTATTTGCTGATATATGCATGTATATAATTGAGAGTTTCGAATCAACACTTTTAATGCCATCATTGACTGAGTTTGTTTATTTTTTTTTCCAAATGTGCATTTAGGCTCTATCTGTTTTATTGGCTGCATTTGCACAACATGTAATCTTGAGTTTCATAGTGAAGTTTGTTACCTTTTTGTGTCTTAAAAGGATATTGAGGGTTGTGACATCCAGATGCCGGAGATTCGTGAAGTTGTATAACGACCTTTGCTTCATCATGATCTATATAAGCAAATTGGCATTGAAGCTGCGTGAAGTTGGTCTTGATTCTCATCCTATAGACTTTTATGCAATTTTTCAGGATTGTGTTAGATTATCCGATGGTTATTCTTGATGTAATTTTTCTTTTGGTGAGGTTTGGGAAAAAAAGTTTTATGGTTTTGGTTAACCAAATTGTAGTGGTGTTTGCAAGAGGATGGAAGGGTTTTAGAGAGAGAAAGATACAATTAGTGGGCCAATTTATGTACGTAGGGTTAAAAAAGTTATGTTTTTGGTTGGGGTTAACCAAACCGCCCTTCACAATCTCTGCACGTTGTGCATTGTTGTTGTTTATTATCTCTCCATTGTACTCGAGTTTGTTACACTATTTTTTTCCTGGTTCAACACAATAAAAAGAGATTGTTCCCAAGTGATGCACCCTGTATTTCACCCTTCTTAAATTACCCATCTATTGGAATTTAGTTGATGTCGTCTTAGTTTTAGATCAATGTTAATTCATTTGCAATATTGCAAAGTTGAAACATCCGTGTTACTGAAAGTGAGCCTTCAAGTCTTTGTTAATAACTTCCAATACCTTTTATCAGGTTAATCACTCAACTACTTGCTGTCGTTGCAAATTTTTTTGCTCTATCTATATATACATGATCAACAAAATTGTTTAGTATTCGCTCTGGTAAGAACTGTTCGACAGTAACTCAAAACATAAAAATATAACGTTCCATTATGTTTTCAAGAGATTATCACTGGATTATGTATTATGATTGTTTCTCTATACTCTTTTGTTTGTTCTGCAATAGGTAGAAATTTGAGGATGGATCAGTAATTTTCTTAAAAGATGGAAATATTCCAACCTAAAACAGTGGGATGGAATGTACAAGAAAAGGACAAAAATAAGTAGTAAAAAAAAAACAAAGAATACTGTGCTTATTGAAAGACATAATCTGAGAAGGATATTTCGTGTAACCGAAAATGTTGAAGAAACATATTTATTCTACTCAGTGGGATTCTCTTATTTTAATTTTCCATCGTGCCTTTAGGCACGGGCAATACCTAGTATATATATATAACGCAAGGATATATACACTTGTTTGGTCCTATGGTGCAGTGCTGAAACTTATCACCAAAGGAGACTTGGGACGCATGGAACTATGACTTTTGGTTGGTGTACCTGTTAGTTTCGTCATGAGTTGGGGGAGGAAATATTATTGGAGTCGTTTGGTCACAAAAGTCAGTTGTTAGAGGTTGGAGTGGATTCTGAAACACTCACAAATCATATGTAAAGCGTAACTTGTACGAAGTTTCTTTATGCAAAATCTAACACAACTTCACGATAAGCACGCATTAGATGGTACGGTTAGTAACATGTGTTTTGTTCGACTGGTTAATATTAAAACAGGGTAGCAGCCACTTAATGGTTGTGGTTACTATCATGCGAGCGCTCGAGGTATTGGGTTTGGCATATCCTTTTGATTGGAGGGAAAAAGGAGGAAAAACTTTGGCAAATCCTTTTAATCATTTAAACTACTGCAAACTAACTTTTTTAGCATTACATTTGATTTTAAATTGAGAAATCAAAATGTTAGCAAATTACGTGTAGCACCAGTGGAGTTCTTTGTAATAAGACACAAACTCCTAGGGGTTGAGATCTAAACAAGCTAGATGTTATGTTTATAAATAGAGACAACTTCATATTGAATAATAGACAGTAGAACACAGAAGAATAAATCACTTTATTAGCTAGGAACTCTAGCCTCTCTCTAACTCATCCAAAGGTTGAACGTGGTGTGAACCATGGTGTTCGTCCTAGAGATCCGCACTAAACTGTTTGGAGCAAGAGGACGTGAGTCCAATCAACAACAACGATCTTCATCTACTGCGATCATTCAGGAAAATAGGTAAACACGAGAATTGTCTACTTTTATTTTGCGTTTAGATCTATATATGTTTAGATCTATTTTCCCTTCATTGGTATCATATCCCTAGCCTTGTTCTTCGTACCTCGTAGACTGTACATGAATCTAATTGTAAGAAATTGAGCTTTTAAGTTTTGCGATTCAGTACGCGAATCTTATACCGTTGAGTAAATCTTTTAACGAGGATTCCAGAAATAATATTTTTTGACAAACGTAGTTAAAGTTATTGCTGTTTTAAGATTAATAACTATATTAATATGGAATTTGTAGATTTGATTATGAAATCGAGTTTCTAGAAACTTGTTAAACTTGGGATTTGAACACATAATCGAGATCAGGACGACGAGACAAGTCCAACGATGTAACGATCATCGAAAACTAAGCATGGGAAGGCAGTGTGCGAGGCTCGCGCGCCAACGACGGCGTCGCCATCCGCGGCCACGTGCCCCATGCGCCGCACGCTCCAAAAAGCTGGCGCTGGCTGTTGACGTGGCATTAGGGATGACGTGGCGCTGACGTGACAGCCACATGTCGGTTGACGTGGAAAACCCAATCAGCCTAGGCACTGACGTGACATGCCATGTGTTGCTGACTGGACCGCTACGTGGCAATACGGACCAAGGAGGGCGCGTGACGGAGGCAGACGCGCCCACGCACGGCAGAACATGAGGGCGCGTCCGGCCTCTTCCGGCCACCATTTTTTGTCCAATTTTTTTCTGAGTACTCCAAATTGAATTTCATATTTTTTGAGATATTTTTCATAATTTTTAAAAATAAAATTATTTTATTAATTTTAAAATTAATTAGTTAGTGTTTAGCACACTTCCCGAGATAATTAGGCGACCTTAAGCACACTGTTTTCCGTCCAAATTTTTTCTAGAGACTAAGCCTATTTTCCTTACAGTCCACCATAGGTGGTGAGATCATATGAGGTTTGGAGCATGATTTTAGTATTTAGAGTAACTAGATTATTGCTTATTAATTTCCAGTAATTAGCGTTTGATTCTGGAAATTTCCAGAAAATTTTAGAATGTGTATTATTCTATTTTGCATTTTATTGTGGGTTGAATGGATGTGTTTGGTGTATGGATGTGGCATAGATGCGGTTGTTTTATTTATGTTTTGGTTTTGATTTTATTATGTAACCAAACTACGCCCCCCCATGTCGTGTCTCTCTGCAGACTCTATTGTCTTCTCTTCTCAAGTGATCGCCTCTTCAGAGGTTCTTCTTATTAGAAATAAGATAGCTAGTGAAGATTGAAGATAGAAGCTTCAAGGAGATGGCCAAACCGAGAAACATGACAGTGGTGCGCGGAGCAAAATCAATGAATCTAAAAACTTCAAGAACGACGTTATCAAGAGAAGAAGATGCTTGAAGCTGGATTCAAGACTTACACAAGACGTATTCTGATTGATGAGAATTCACCTTAGGGAGCACATCCATGCATATTTAAGTTTATGGTTATGCTTGTTTTATGTTATAACTGCTTGTGATTGGATATATATTTATATCATCGTATAACCTCGCATGTTTAAGGACTAAAACCAAAGAGCTCACATTAGGTAACGTGATTAAAATTAATAGTTAATCATAAGTGACGAGATTTGATTCCTAGGATATACGCTAGGTTTTGGTGGAGTCCTTATGGGACACTATTAAGGTTTAATCGATGTCTCATGTTTTGGAATAACGTAAATGCTAGTATTAATTTCCTATTTATGTCTCAAATCAATCGTGTCTAAATCAATCCTCAATGGGTTAAATGGTAAAAACAACGATGTGACATCGAAATATGTACCACTCAATGGACATAAGTTGTCGAACCACCTACAACATGGTTGAAACCGTGATGATTAGTTGTCACAGCAGCACATGGACATTGTATTTAGGCTCACCTTTAGCGAGATGTCACAACCAAGATAATGTCGTAGAGCGTGCTATGCCAGGTGAGGAAATGACCTCACCGGTAAGTTGAAGACCACCTTGAAATTCAAGGATTGTAGGAATTGATCAAAGAAGAATATGGGATTCACCTTAGCCGTTTGCGTTTATTGATTGTGAGTAATAACTAATAAATTCTTCCTTAACTATGAATAGTGAATTATATCATAATAATGAGCACTCGACGATAGCGTCTCAGAGCAATGTCATTTATGATCAGAGAGTTAAAGGATGTCAGGTACAAGTTATCCGATTAGCAACGAATGCAATTCTTGCGATCTCTGCCACGTTTCAGGGAGTGCCACACTTTATGAATGTCAAAATGTTTGATGAGGTCGCTCGATTATATGATCTAAGAAACTTGAGATTGATAAGAATACTAGTCCAGCATACTTTCTAAAGTCTAAGTGGTAAATGATTGCTAAGACTGCTGGTGAAGTATTATCGGCAGATGCAGTCCCTAGGCCGGTGTTGGGACCTGGAGGCGAGGGGAAGAGAAAGGATTTCTTAAAGTTTTTCTAAGTGCATGTCTTCGTGCGAAGACCTCATCTCCTTCGCGCGAAGAGTCTTTGCATTTGAGACAGAGATTAATTCCACGAAGACACTTTGACTTTGGCTATGTAAATGTTTTCATGCGAAGACTATTGTTTCGTGTGAAGACCACCAGAAACTCCATTCTTCTTCTTCGTTTTGTTGAGTTCCTCTTTTGCGAAGCGCTCGTTTCCATCTCCCGCATGATCCACAAGCTATATTTTTCTGCCAATCAAAACAAGAAACCAAAACCCGCGATCATATCACAATAAATGAACAAAAATAATCAAGAAACACCCGGATTCAACGATGATGGTACATGAACTCAACGTAATCAATTAACACACAAAGTAGCTTTAAATGACGCCAAATTATCCATGGTTAGCATTAAAAACACATAAAATCAAGCACAAAGATAACTCCAAAATCGAAGTTATCAAATCCAAGTGCCATCGCGATTATAGAAGCTCGATTATCTGCAATCCAATCTGACGCAGACGGAACAACTCCTTGTCCCGTAAAGATCTAATTGGCCGTGCCACCAGTTCATGCACCGTCAAGAATCTCTTTCTTATTGACTCCATCTGAGGATAAGTGGCTCGCATGTGGTGCCCAAGTGACGACTGCTGACTTGAGTGAAACTTTCAATACTTTACGGAGGATTTAGTCAAGCACTGGATGATGCAGATACGAGGGCATGGTTATTGGGGTACCTCATATGTCCCAAATCTTGGAGGGTATTTCTCTAAGGTCGAGTAAATTTGAATTGATGATAAGGTGTCTCTTGGCCTATACTAGGACTTTTGTTCAAGGCACGCAACCCCCTAGCTCAGATAGGCGGTCGATCTTAGAGAAGATTACTCGTTGGCTCCATAGTCTTGGTGAGAAGACTCCCGTGAACACAGGTGAGTTCAATGTGCTATCTTTGTCTGACACTCTTGGCCACTTGGAATCATATCGTAATGGGGTGCTGGAGTTGAGCTGGCTAAGAAGAAGGATGCAGAAAATTCACAACTCCTTTCTCCTGAAAAGTAAGCATCTAGAGTACTGGAAAAAGTTGGAGAAGCTGCAGAAGGATCGTGAAATAATGTCGAACGTCACTCGGGCTTATCACATTTCGGGGGCACGAGTCTTAACCTAAGAGAGAATCTTGAAAAGATGGAGCAAGAATCATTGTCCCTTAACTCGGAGGACAGCCTCGACCACTAACTTATCCCTGAATACAAATTTCATGAAATCCTCTTTTGCTGCCATTTTCTTGTATGAACAACACTTCGTCTTTTTGATACTTTTTGTTGGGAATTGTATTCAGAAAGCCATATTTATGGTTGAATTATTAATACTCAATAGATTACTGTTTGCATCTTGATTTAGGAAACACGTGAATATGAAAACGCTATTTATTATTTTCCATGTGAATATGCATTACAAAGTCTAATGTTCTATATCTAATAAAATCGGACATGCAGACGAGTTCGGGCATGCGGGAGATTTATTGTCATTTATTTGTGGAATATAAGTAAGGGTTCACAGTCCAGATGATTTTGGGCAAACCATCGCAACGACAGTAGTGTAATATTTTAGTGACACATCTCGGTCAAGGAAATGGTATAGTTTCAACATGTTACACTAGCATACTGTGTGTATGTTGAACATGACCACCATATAAAATATAATTATCTCGGACTGAACAAAGTGAGATAATACAATGTTTCATTGCTATTGGTAATATTGGAAACTCTTAATATATGATTGCTTATGTGGACACAAATCTTAGTTAATCATTATTTTGATATATTGAGTGAGATTCAAATAGGAGTCTGAAAGTGTAATGTAGGTGTAAACAAGTCAAGTAATACTCTAGAAGGGGGGGGGGGGTTGAATAGAGAATGCTAGCTTTTGCCAAAACTCAAGTTTTTGAAACTTTAGTAAAGGAAGCTGTTGATATCTCAAAGCTTTGAAATAGATTTGAGAAGCTGAAAGATATAACAATAGAGTATAGAGGCTTCAAAAATTTGAGACTTGGAAAGCTCCAAAGCTTTGAGACTTCCAATTAAACTGTATGTAAAAGCAGCAAAAAGTAAATAGCAAGGACACATATATTTACAGAGTTCAGTCACAATTGGACCTAGTCTCTCCCTGAGGGATCTAATCCCTCCAGGATTCAAACACAAATTCTTATTAATCACCCAGATTTAGCCCTAAATCTCAAGCCTAAGTGAGCTACCTCACACTTATACAGCTTGTGGTTCCCAACCTATCTAGTTACATGCTACAATCTGTTGAAACAATAAGAACCTCTTATTGTTCACTTGAACTACCAAACTAATAAGTTTAGTGAGGTTTAGAAATACATATAAAAAATGATACAATTAAGTACAGAGAGAAGAACTCAGAAGGAATAAGATGTTGAAAGCCTGGAAGAGGTCTTATGGATTTGAGTGATCTTCAGCCTGCTTGAATTGATTCCCTGAATGATTTGAAGAGCTGTATCTATTTGATCTTCCCAGATTATTTCTCTCTTCAAAAATACGACCTCTGTGTCTCTAAATAGTCTCTGTAATTCAAACTTGGCTAGCTGTTTTAGTCTGCAACCAACTTGAGAGATTTCAGGAACAGAATTCCTAAAATATCTCTTATCTGTAGGCTCCTGTTAACAGCTCAATTTGAATATATTGCTGATCTGTTTATGGACGTTGGAGAGTCCAGCAAACCTGAAAATACTTAGCAAAGAAGGTCAAACAAATAACAATACAATCTAGCAAAGATATCTGCTTGAAACAGTAGCTAACAAATAAATAGATAACTATGCTAGACTGTCTACTGATACTTCTGAGTTAACAGTTATATTCAATCTCATGAATATATCTAATATCCAATATAGATTCCACAATAATAGACAATAATCAGCATGTAACAACATCCAAGTAACACTGAATCCATCTGCACACAGAAAGAAGGTCAGATGAACTTAGCAGTAAAGAGTAACTTGAAAATCTCAAAGCTTTTAAGCTTTGCCTGCTAACTTCTTTGGAATGTGTATTGGATTGTCAATCCAATCTAAACCTGCAATGATCCTCTTGGAATGTAGATTACTGAATATAACTATATAACTAAACTAATCATCATCAAAACATAACCAAAACCTGCACAAAATAGTTAGACAAATACACCATACAAGAGCTGCTACAGTAACTCAAAGCTTTGAAGCTTTGGTACTTAGCAAATTCTTATGCTTGTGTTTCTGGCTTTCATCATCAAGGAGCTAAGTTCTCTGCCTATATTTTCATAGCATAATGTTCATGAGATTCAGATTTATTAATCTCCCCTTGATGAAAAACAAAACACATTATCTGAACAATTTGATATCCTGCAACTTACAACTGCAGTAAATAAATCATAGAACATTCAAAAATAACACAAAATTGCATAGATAATCATCATCAGATCCACAAATTATCACACATTGTAAAAGTAGATACTAAGCGTACTAAACATCCTAAAAAAATGAAACTAAAGCACATACTAAAACACATAAAACACATAAATCTTCTCCCCCCTTTTTGACTTTCATCAAAAAAGTTGAAGAAAATGTTGGATCTGTTCAGAGTTTTTTTTATTTTTTGAAAAGAAAATAGAAATAGTATCCTAAGCTTCAGAAATGAAGAGAATAAGTAGAATAGGTAGGTGAGGTTCAAGGCTTTGAAGATCCTTTAGAATTTGATGCTCCTTTGCCTTTGTCCTGAGTCTCTTCCTGTTCTTCTTCTGAGACTTTTGCATCTTCTGCCTCTCCCTCAGCTGGCTCTCCTTGCTCTTCAGTCTTCTTTCCTTGAGCTTCCTCAGTTTGCATCTTCTCAACAACCTTATCAACCAACTTGACCAGATTAACAGCTTCCTGTTCAGCTTTCTCTGCAGCAGTGTCCTCATCTTCTGCCTCTTCATTCTGATCAAAGAGATCCTTTGATGTCAGAACAACGGGAATACCTTTCTTCTTCTTCTATTTCTTGAGAGCTTCTCCCAGAACATCTTCTGAATCAGTACTAGTCTCTCTGCTCTCTGAATAAGGTACTTTCTCTAGATCAAAACCTTTGATGATCAGGTCAAGCTTGTTAAGCACCAAACCTTTGAAATTAGTCATATCATTGGATAAATCAAACAATAGTTGTTTGAAATCTTCAACACCATCTTCCAGAAATTCAACCCTGTCTATGATCTGTGAAAAATCCAGATGACCAGGTACCTTAGGTGTTGAAGCAGCTCTAGGTTTGATAAAATCCTTTTCCTACAGCTCTTTATCACTTTACTCTGAATAGAACTTCCACTTTCCCTTAGCAGTACGCACAATCCCAATCCTTTGAAGGGATGCTTCATCAACTATCACAAAACAAGTAGTAATATTCTCTTCATCCTTCAAAGACACTCCAAAATGTTTAAAGAACAGTGGTAAAAGATTGGCATAGGGTAGAGAGTGGTTTCTAGTTCTAGTTCCACAGTAAACCATGTGTCCCATCACTACAGTAGAAAGGTCTACCTCAAACCCTTGACAAATCAAGTACATCAGGATTAAAACTTTATCTGTTACCAACTCTTTGGAGTATACCCTGGGTACCACACACCTCATGATAATAGAAAATATGATTTTGGCTTCACATTTGAATACATAATGTGTTAACTCTTTGGTTTCAGAAGTGGTTCCCTCCAAGAAAAACATGGATTTCGCTTTCTCTAGGATCTCTTTCCTATCAGGGTAGTCACCAACCTTATACTTTCTAGGCACTCCCAAGACTTTAGAGAACACCCTGTGATCTAACCTAATTTCCACTACAGCCACCTTTGAGGTTAAGACATACTTATCACTATCATCAAGTTCTTGTACCAGGTTAGAATAGAACAATCTGGTTAACCTAGGGTAAACTTCTGAGGGTGGTTTAACATACTTCCAACAGATGAATGTCTCAAGTTCATTATGCAGTCTAAATCTAAAATCTCCAATAATTCAGAACTGATCATACTGCAAAAATAAACCTTTGAAGATGCATACCCATCCATCCAAAATTTCTTGACATCAGTATTAACAAACCAAGATTCAGGCAAGATATTCTTACCAAAGTTTGTAGCTTTCTTGTTTTTTACTGCACTATGTTTCACCCTCTTCTTCTCAGTGGTTTTTTTCACCCTTCTTCTCTGGGGTTGCTTCTGCTTTCTTGTCACCAATTTTCTTCTCCTTTTTAGAAGATAAATTCTTCTTTTCTTTCTCAGCAACCACCTCTTTCTTCTTCTTGCTTGAATCCTCCTGATCCTTGTTCCTCTTTTCTTTCACCATCTCCTCTATTGCAGATTCTAAATATGACTCAGCCCTAGTTTCCTCTTGAACTTCTTTCTCTTTCTTGGTCTTTTTTGCAGGGGGTGAGGTCTCATGAGCACTAGCAGTACCTTCAGAGTCTGATCCATGACTGGTGATCTTTCTGTTAGCTTTTATCTTCACCCTCTTGTTTGAGGTCTGACCTAGCTGCTTGATTCTTTCGTATTTTCTCTCCATTTGGGTAGGGTTTGAGAAATTGAGAGAATGGGGAGAGAGAGAGACGAAGAGATTGAAGTAGAGAATGAAAGAAGATAAGTCCTAAAGGTGGCTTAAGTTGGTAGAGAGTTTGACTAAAGGTAGGAGATTTGCTTGCAAAAAGATTTGAGAAGATTTTCAAGATATTTGAAGATATTTTGAACAAATTTATTAACATTTGAAAATATTCTGTAATTATCTAAAATGATAACACAAAATTTTCCATGATCCAATTTTTAAAGATAATGCAAATCCACTCATCACAGCAATGAAACAGTAGTTCAAAGCATTGAGAAGTTTCATAGGAATATAGAAACTTCAAAGCTTTGAGCTATATTTTCAAGGCTTCAGAAAATATAATCTCAAGGCTTTGAAATCACACAGATACTACACATAGTGACTGATTACTCCCCCTAAACCAATGCATCCTTGTTTAACATACCCAATTCAAGTCTTAGGGATCTGGCAATGGTTTAGTAAAAATATCAGCCAACTGCTTAGAAGTAGAAATAAAAGATAGAACAATGTCACCTTTCTCTGTGTGATCTCTAAGAAAATGATGTCTCACATCTATATGCTTTGTCCTTGAGTGTTGGGCTGGATTCTTTGATTTTGAAATGGCACTTGTATTGTCACAGTTAATTGACACATTTATGAAATCATATCCAAGATCTCTTAGCTGTTGTGCAATCCATAAAACCTGTGAACAGCATGTTCCAGCTGCAATATATTCATCTTTTGCAATTGACAAGGCTACTGAATTCTGCTTCTTTGAATGCCAAACGTATCAATGAAGATCCAAGAAACTGACAACATCCAGAAGTAATCTTTCTGTCTACTTTGTAACATGCAAAGTCTGCATCTGAATATACACTCAACAGAAAATTAGTCCTTCTTGTATACCAAAGCCCCAAATCTTTGGTTCCATTCGAATATCTAAAAATCCTTTTAACAGCAACTAAATGTCTTTCTTTAGGATCAGCCTGAAACCTTGCACACATGCATACACTAAACATAATATCTGGTCTACTAGCAGTTAGATACAAATTTGAACTAATCATACCTCTATATTCTTTCTTATTTACACTCTTACCAATTGTGTTCTTGTCTAAAGACAGTGATGAACTCATAGGGGTCTTTGCAACCTTGTACTGTGACATGTTATACTTGTTTAACAAGTCGAGGATGTATTTTCCTTGATGTACAAAAATTCATTTCTTCATTTGATGTACATAAAGTCCAAGAACCTCATTTAAAAACATACTCTTGAGGATTTCTGGTAGCACATCAGAAGGACTAGATAAGAGATTTTTTCCATGTCATCAATTGGTTTCTCTGTGGAATGGTTCTCTTGATGTCTAGCCATTAAACAGAGATTGGCTTGATCATCATCTGATTCTGAGTCTGAAGAGTCTGGATCACTCCATGAAGCCACTATTGCTTTCTTCCTTCTGTTGTCATTCTCTTTCTTTGAGAATTGCATGTTCTTTTTTCTTTTGAGGACAATCTTCACCAAGTGATCTTCATCTCCACATTCATAGCAATTCATAACTTTAGGTTTATATGATTGTGAAGACGACTTACCTTTCTGATCCTTGCTAGTTGAGGATCTGAACTTTTCTTTGTTGTCATCCTTGTTTCCAGAGTTCATCTTTTTCTTGAGAATTCTGGCCAAGGCTTTGGAAATCAAAGCTAAGGCTTCCTCATTATCATCATCTTCATCTGGTTCAAGGCTTTGGGATTTTTCATTGTCTTTTTCCTTGAGTGCCAGATTCTTTATGTTGTCACTCAGTTCACCATCAACCTCCTTCATAGAGATCTCATTAGTGAGCAACTTTCCTTGCAGATCATCCAGTTCCAGAATGCTTAAGTCCTCAGCTTCTTCAATAGCTGTAGTTTTGGGCTCCCATTTGGCTTTAGGCAAGCTTCTGAGAATCTTCTTGACTTTTTCTTCATTTGAGAATACTTTTCTCAAAGATTCCAAGTTGTTCACAATATCTGTAAACCTTTTGAACATATCTTTGATGGAATCATCAGAGTTCATCTTAAACAGTTCATAATGCCTCAAAAGGATATTAATCTTTGTCTGCTTGACTTGGATAGTTCTTTCATAGGTAACAGTCAACTTATCCCAGATCTCCTATATCCTGTTGAACTCATCTGCACTAAGAGCACAATACAATAAGTGCAAAGCTTTGTAATTTTTTGATACCTATTCCAGTTCAGTAACGGAGAGATCTTCATCAGGTTTGACAGTTCTAACACCATCCACAATGGTGTAGAATAGGTTTGGCCCATTCACAATAATAGACCATAGTTCCATGTCCTGATCTATGATAAACATTTTCATCAATTCCTTCCAATGCACAAAGTTATCACCATAGAATAATGGAGGTCTATTAGATGCCCTTCCCTATGAGAATCCTCCTTCACCTACAAAACTCATTGTCACAAGATTGTTAGATCTTTAAAATGTGACCCAATGCTCTGATACCAATTGAAAGTGTGTAATGTAGGTGTAAACAAGTCGAGTAATACTCTAGACGCGGGGGGGGGGGGGGGGGGGGGGGGGGGGTTGAATAGAGTATGCTAGCTTTTGCCACAACTCAAGTTTTTGAAACTTTAGTAAAGCAAGCTGTTGATATCTCAAAGCTTTGAAATAGATTTGAGAAGCTGAAATATATAACAGCAGAGTATAGAGGCTTCAAAGCTTTGAGACTTGGAAAGCTCCAAAGCTTTGAGACTTCCAATTTAAACTTTATGTAAAAGCAGCAAAAAATAAATAGCAAGGACACATATATTTTACAGAGTTCAGTCAAAATTGGACCTAGTCTCTACCTGGGGGATCTAATCTCTCCAGGATTCAAAAACAACTTCTTATTAATCACCCATAATTAGCCCTAGATCTCAAGCCTAAGTGAGCTACCTTACACTTATAAAGCTTGTGGTTTCCAACCTATCTAGTTACAGGCTACAATCTGTTGAAACAATAAGAACCTCTTGTTGTTCACTTGAACAACCAAACTACTAAGTTTAGTGAGGTTTAGAAATACATAAAAGATTATACAATTAAGTACAGAGAGAAGAACTCAGAAGGAATAAGCTGTTGAAGCCTGGAAGAGTTTTTCTGGATTAGAGTGATCTTCAGCCTTCTTGAATTGATTCCCAGAATGATTTGAAGAGCTGTATCTATTTGATCTTCCCAGATTATTGATCTCTTTTTAAAAATACGACCTCTGTGTATCTAAATAGTCTCTGTAATTCAAACTTGGCTAGCTGTTTTAGTCTGCAACCAACTTGAGAGATTTCAGGAACAAAATTCCTAAAATATCTCTTATCTGCTAGGCTCATGTTAGCAGCTCAATTTGAATATATTGCTGATATTTTTATGGACGTTGGAGAGTCCAAAAAACCTTCAAATACTTACAAAAAAAGATTAAACAAATAACTATACAATCTAGCAAAAAGATCTGCTTGAAACAGCAGCTAACAAATAAAGAGATAATCATGCTAGACTGTCAGCTAATACTTCTGAGTTAACAGTTATGTTCAATCTCATGAATATATCTAATATCCAATATAGATTCCACAATAATAGACAATAATCAGCATGTAACAACATCCAAGTGACACTGAATCGATCTGCACACAGAAAGAAGGTCATAAGAACTTAGCAGTAAAGAGTAACTTGAAAATCTCAAAGCTTTGAAGCTTTGCCAGCTAACTTCTTCAGAATGTGTATTGGATTTTCAATCCAATCTAAACCTTCAGTGATCCTCTTGGAATGCAGATTACTGAATATAACTATATAGCTAAACTAATCATCATCAAAACATAACCAAAACCTGCACAAAATAGTTAGACAAATACAACATACAAGAGCTGCTACAGTAACTCAAAGCTTTGAAGCTTTGGTACTTATCAAATTATTATGCTTATGTTTATGGCTTTCATCATCAAGAAGCTAAGTTCTCTGCCTGTATTTTCAAATCATAATGTCCATGAGCTTCAGACTCATCAGAGTCAACAATCCTGGTATATTGGGTAATGATTGTTATGATTTGGTGAAAGCTAAACAAATCATGTAGTCCACGTCTGGTATGAGAATGATAAACCCTCCTTGGAGCTCACTAGGTTTCGTTATGTCAAGTAAGGCCAGGTAGTTATTTGTAACCAGACATAACGGATAATGGTTGAGCGGTTTAGATCAGGGAATACATAAGATGTTGATGAGATCGAAATATCAGTAAGAGTAGATCGACATTAACGGGTATCAATAATATTAACGTGGCGAGTTATCTAATATTAATAACAGAAGCTCATACATAATGATGAGAATAAATGTCGGAGTGCAATTATAGTTTTGTGGTGGAGTAAATTATAATTAATCTTTAGTTTTGAATTTAATTCGGGTTGAATTATGAGTACAAATATATTATTGGGAGCCGATTCATTTATTTTTCCTGAGGTCCCCGATGTAGTCCAACATAAGCTTGATCATGTGATTCACAAGTGTTTTCGAGGCTCGAGTGTGTGGAATGTAAATTGAGATTTTGTTTGACATTTTATAGTTTATGGGTAATACTATAACTGTATGATTATGGCTTAATTGCAAGCTACACTAAAGTTGGTAGGGAGGGACTTGCTATGCAAAGTTTTCCTACAAGGGACTTGTGTGAAATTATTGGTATTTCTAATATTAGGGTTAGTAATGAGTCTCTATAAATAGTCCATCATAATTCATAAGTGAGTATGCAATTGCAGGGAGTATGCAAAGGTAGTGTATGCACGACATGGTCGGTTTTGCAAAAAGACAGAGTTTTATGCAAGCAGGATGGTATGCACAGGGATTGCTCGGGACGAGAAATATTTAGTGTGGGGGTATTTGATAACGCCCAAATAGGGGTTATCTTATAGCTCGGTTTTTGTGCTTTTGTGTCGAAAAATCATGTTTTAGCCAATTTTCACCCTCGGAAAGCCTCGGTTTTAAGAACGAGACAGTTATTTGCTCTTTATAAATTTCTGCATTTTTCGTACTGTTATTGGATATAATCGCGGGTGTGTTCGTGTTGTCTATGCAGGAACATGGCTCGGGAATGCAGCAGGAATTGATCGGGAATGCAGCGGGAGGCAAAAGATGCAGAAAAGAGCACCTAGCCTTGCTGGTTGCGTATTTTACGCAGGCAGGCTGCGTATTATACGCAGACAGCAAGGCTAGGGGAGGGTTTTTGGCCAGTTTTCTCCCCTTTCTGCGTATTTTACGCAGCATCTTGCGTATTATACGCAGCCAGGGGGAGAAAATACGCAGAAAGAAGAGGAAGAAGGCACATGTGGGGTCTCTGTTGCGTATTTTACGCAGGGGCTGCATATAATACGCAGACAGCAGCAACAATAGAAGAAAATAGCACATGAGAAGACCCTGGCTGCGTATTTTGCGCAGCAGGCTGCGTATAATACGCAGACAGCACAAAAATTAAGGCGGTTTCGGGCAGTGGCAGTTTCGTAAATAAAGGCAAGTTCCAGAAACTTCTCCAGCACTATATAAAGACTCGTCCAGACTCGTTTTGAAGACACAATTAATCCAAGGAAAAGTCTGAGCATCCCCAGAGAGCACGGAAGCACTCATCCAGATCCGAAGACTTAGTTTGATCTTATTCTCTCTCTTAATTTCAGAAAATTTGTTAGTTCATTATGTCGATTAGTAGCTAAACCTTTTACCTAGGTTCTCGGTGAACCTAGGGTTTCGTTTTCAGACATTGTTCTACAGTTTGAGTATGAATGCATGATTACGTTATCTTAATTCAGCAGTATTATCAGTTATTCTGTCTTTGATTATATCTGTTTATGCATGATCGGAGTCGCAAACCAGAATTGCTATAGACCCGAGCCTGTAGGTGAAAACGTCAGGTTAGGGTTAGGAAGAAAAGACAGGATTTAGTACCTTACCCTGATAGACCGACCAGAAAAAGGGAGATAGGGCTAGCCAAAACGTATAGACCAAATGTTAGAGAATTTGACCCGAGCCATCAGGATAGGTTAGAAAGCCTAGCAGGCTTAGAACGAGACTGCAGACTGAGGCAGCTTAACAGGAACCCGAAAGTCTGCAGGATCGTGACAGCGTGTGGAATCTGAAAGGTTACTGCACAATCGGTACGTGGCACGGGTAATTGAAACTGCTGAGTGTTTTCATATCAAAACGAAGAACATAACTCTGAAGAAAACCTAGGGGATCCTGGGACCTAGTATTCAAAACCCTAGATTTACAAACTTTCAAGATTTTCCGAAAAACGTCACAAAAAAATATTTGCGCTTTATTTGTTTATTTTTGGTTTATAGTCAATCACAATCCTAAACTACTCCTACTTTTACACTCTGCAAGTTAAAACTGAGTTCTCGAATAACTCAAAATAGTATACTTGCGAACAGCACGATAGTTTGCGCATCACCGCACAAAAACTGACACCGAAACTGCAATTAAACCAAACCCTTGAGATTTGGAATTTTTTTGCTCGAACTGAATTGGAGCGAACCGTTTTCATGGCTATTTACAAAACACAAAGAATTGTGGTCAGCAAGCTTGTATTCATAAAACTTCATACACAAACCTATCCGGAGCGAACCGCTTGGGTCATTTGAAACTCTTCTAGGATTGATAGGATCATGCGGACAAGGCGAAAACGTTATTCTCTTCCTCTATATTCTAGAAAATAAGTCACCAATTTCATCTCAGGTGTACATCGAACACTCAAAATCAAAAGTATCATTGACACTCATGAACGACATTAAAAAAATTAATCAATCAGATTTGAACGATTTCATTTGATAAATCTTCTGTTAACTTCTCTCTAAACCTTCCCATTGCTGTGTGATCTGATTCGATGATCTTCAGGTGAGATCATAACAGGAACCACATTTGCAATAGATATTATCATCTTCACTGCAGTACCCATGAATCTTAACTATGTCTGCGAGATTGGGTCTGGTGCTGAACCAGGAGGAATGATTCATTCATCCTCTTGCAAATTTGATCTCAAAGAGTTCTATTATCCCGTGTCCCAATACCAAGCTTGTCCAGTGAACAAAGATCGGCAAACACGCCACTTGATAATAACCAGAATATATAAACACCTCTGGGAATGCATAATAATCTCAGGTTTTTTACGGAAGAATTATCAAAGATATCTTGCGATGTTTGGACGATGTACGGATGGCAGAAACAGAAACTATTATTATTGTATTCCTAGTTGAAACTTTAGCGATTTCCCTCAAAATATGTAATTCCTGGTTACCGTAATTCCTTCAATGATAGCCCAATTTATCATCTTTTCCGAATCAGATTTATTGTTCACAAAATAGCAGCAGCAGGGAGAAGATATAAACCCTAGGTTCTTGTCTGATTTGAAGAATTATCAACAATAGCTATATAAAACGGAGATTTTCGTCAACATGGTCCTTGATTTTGTCAAAATAAAAACTTTATATGTAAGCCATGATTTCTGGTACTACTTTTTCCTGGAACACATGAAAACACAAAAAACAATAGAAAAGAGAAACGAGTGTAGGGATGGCAATATGGTCTGATCCGATCTGTGATCCGAGCGATCCGGGCCGAATGGATCGGATCCGATTTGGATCTGGAAAGCCAGATCCGACCGGATTTGGATCTGGATTTGGATTTAAGGGCAGATCCACCGAGTTTCGACCCGATCCGATCTGCCGTATATGTGTGCTTTACAAATATATTCAAATTACCTCGCCACTTTCACTTCCAAGAAGAATACATTAGTAATTCCAACCTACAAAGCTATTTCTGTTGTGTTTTAGGCTTCATAACTTGCGAACATGCCTTAGCTAATGAAATACTGTTTATTTCTTATGTTATTTTTTGTATTTTGATGCAAATCCAAGCCGGATCCGATTCGAATCCGATCCGACCACGTATTAGATGGATCTACGAATCGAATTTGGATCTGCTGGATGAAACCCGATCCGATCTGATCCGAATCCGGTGATGATCCGAACGGCTCTGGATCGGATCTGGATCTCATTTCTCCCAGTCGGATCTGGATCGGACCTAGCCGTTTCCATCCCTAAACGAGTGACACATTACACTAGTGTTCTACAAACAACATTAAGTCTACGATCAAAAAAATAAACCCAAAATCAAAATAAACCCAAAATCAACAATTTTCTTAGCAAATCTTAGAGCCGCCACCAGCACCAATAACACTGTCAACACCACCGTAGCACCACCTCTACTATCAACAAACCCAGAATCCGGCCACACCTCCATTCTTTCGGGTCAGCTTGGCCTCCAGTATCCGAACCCCTCTAAAACGCCCACCCAACCTCCGAAACCCTCTAAATTTCAATATTGGTCATCTCTCTGCCGCTAATCGAACCCCCAACAAAGTCAACTACTGAGACCCAATCCAACCGCCAAATCCCGATTCATCCACTATCGGCGAAGACTAGCCCCAGCCACTTATTCATGAAGAGAGAGAGAGAGAGAGGACTGAGGAGAGATCAAAGGGGGTGAGAGTAAATCGAGGGTGAGAGAGGAAGAGTGAAGAGAGACCAAACCCATACCCATTCATCTGCGCCTCTTCACAACCGATACATCTTCTTCGTCTTCACTGTTTCTTCTTCTTGTTTTTTGTAATCTGAGGGTCTGCTTTTCTTCAGAAAGGGAGATAGAGAGAAGAGAGAGGGAGGGGAAGAACGAGAGGTTGAGAGAGCGAGAGAGAGACGAGAAGCAGATCGAGAGAAGGATAGAAAGAGGGAGAAGTGACGGAGCTGCGTTGATGTTTTTCTTTTTTTCTTTCTTTCTTTTTTATTTAGTTTACTATTCTTTTTCTCATTGACAATTATGCCCCTAATAGAGTTAAATTTGTAACGAAAAATTTAACAATATTAAACTTTAGATGTTAATTAGTTAGTTTCCAAACTGGGGGTGGCACATGGATCATTATGCCATACTGAAAGTGGGTAATAAGTAATTGATCCTTTTAAAAAATATCAATAGTTATATATACAGAAATGACACGTGTCATACATTTTTGTCATTTTACCCTCTCACAACTTCACGGTTGATTTTACCAAACACAAAATTACTATATCAATATTTCACAACAACTTTTGCGTAATATTTACCAAACAACATTTTATCAAGAATTCACAGCAACTTTGCCACCGTGTTTTCACACAGCAGCTTTCTAGTACCGCCACAACATTCCCAAACTAGCCGTTATAATGATTTAAAAGTGATGTGGAGATGTTGACCAGGAGAACCCATTTAATTATTGCGAATGGAGGGGATATGTATAAGTTAAGCCACTCACTTGAGTTCTCTAGCAAAACTCATAATCTCTTATTTACCACATCGCAGTCTTCTTCCACCTCATAACTCTACCAATTTCATGCCATGAAGGTTATAGTGAAGAGTTCCAACGTTGTTAAGCCAACCTATCAAGGCAAGCCACCATCAAAAACAGATTACATTCCCCTGAGTGTCTTGGACAAGGTCACATTCAACATGAATGAAGCATTAATCTTGGCCTATAGTGGTCGAAGGTGTTAGGTTCGTTGAGGCAGTGGTCGAAAGCACCTTCATTGAAGCCATGCCGAAAGATCACTCACCTGCTTTGCTCAATCTTCATCCAAGCTTGAAGGGTGTTGAAGAGTTGACACAGGTTCAGCTTACGCGGTTCACTTGTGGCTCTATGCTTTTGGGCTACACCACACACCATTACGTCACCGATGGCCAAGCTATCATCAGCTTTTTGTCTGCATGGGCACAAGCTTGTCGAGGGCTGGAGATAAGTCCCCTTCCATGTCATGACCGAAGAATTTTCTCTCCTCGGAACCCTCCTGTGTTTGAGTATGACCACATGAATGTCGAGTACATGAATGGAAAAGTCAAGAAACATGAACCTCTTGACAATTCTAGTACTACTGTGGATGAAATTGTGGTGCACAAAGTCCATTTCTCGTCCCTGTTTCTTGCAAAGCTGAAAGATAAGTCATCTTCCATGTGCAATGGTCAGAAAATATCCTACACAACTTTTGAAAGTTTGGTTGCCCACCTTTGGAAGACCATAACAAAATCCCGTTCGATCCCACTCTACGAAAACACCCATGTGAGAATAGCCGTGAATGGACGCACACGGCTAAACCCAAAGGTTTCTGATAACTATTTTGGAAACTTGGTGCTTTGGGCTTTCCCCACATCAAACGTCAAGGACCTTTTGGACCAGCCATTGCCATACGCGGCTAAGTTGATACGCCAAGCAATCTCCGGTATGACCGATGACTACTTCCAGTCATTCATTGACTTTGCGAGCTACAAATTAGAAATGGAACAACTTATCCCCACAGCAGACGCGGATGAGTTGGTCATGTGTCCTAATTTAGAAGTCAGTAGCATGACCGGTTTTCCTTTCTATAAGCTAGATTTTGGAGAAAGGGGGCCTTTTATCTTCATGCCAACATATTTGCCATGGGAAGGGGTGATGTTCCTCTTGCCTTCTTTCATTGGCGATGGAAGTATAGTTGCTTACGTATCACTCCTAAAGAAACACTTGGCCTCCTTCCAACAGAGTATCTACTCCATAGATTCTGGGGAAGTTTTTGCCTTGAAGACAATTCTTAGCTCTATGTAGTGTGTGAACATGAAATATCAGTTCTGAGTACCATACATAACACGGTTTTAATTGTTTAAATCATCTAAGTACCATATAGAATTACTATTTGTATTTTGGTTAGAGTGCCATACATGGTTTGGATTGCTCTGCGAGACTTGTTATCATTTAAAGAACCTGTGACTATTTAAAGGTTATTTGAAATTGTTTCATCCAGTTAGTGCATGTTTGGTTGCAGATTAAAATTTCATTTGAGATTAAAATCTGTCAAAAAATGTAATCTCGTTTGTTTCTTAGAATTTTTTGTGTCAGATTTTAATTTAAGTTGGCTAATAATCTGCAGATTATATAATCTTCAATTTTGGAGATTTTTTAGGTTTAACGTCAGAAATACCATACTCTATCATCTCGTTAATCCATGAATTGTTCATTTGTGCAAACGCATAACATCCTACGCGTATCATAAGTTCAAAAAAAGACATTTATTGTAAATTTGATAGTAAAAGCTACAGGTGTTGCCAAACCCAATTATATTTTAATTTCAGATTTTCAGAGCATGTCAAACATGTTTCAGATTATGATTTCAGCCAGTTTATTCACCCCGGATTATGTTCATCAGATTATTGAGACTTTATGCTGGAACCAAACAAGCTGTTTAACAGATGATTATACAAAGTTTGCCAAAACTAAATTGCACAAAGCTGCTTCTTCACTGAAAGGCTGGAAAAAATAGATCACTTCTGTAGGCCAGGAAATTGTCATAAAATTCGTATATGATGTTAAGTCAGTGACATGAATCAATTCAAGTGGGCAAAACAAAGTGAGACGGTGGGGTCGGCTTGGTGATTCCACCACCACACTCACTTTGGCTATGTACATGATTCTTTTGTTACTCATAACATATGAACACATACGATAGCATTAGAATAATTGTTAGAGTTTTTTCAAGTGTCTGTGCCGGGTGGGTGTTATGTAGGTGGCTGTCGTGGGCGTTGTGGCCACAACGTGCATTGTAATCGAGATCTCTCTCAGTAAAATGTCATAGAGGTAGCTATCGAGTTCGTTGCGAATTCGTTAGTGAACAACGTTATATTTTTGTCTCGTTCTTGTTTGTTCTTCAGTGTTCTTGCTCGTATACCACCAGGTTATAACAAACCGGTTTCAGAGCGGTGTCCAATGATCGGGGTGGAGCCAAGTGCTAGGGTTTCATGTTTTGGTAGAGCTCAAAGTTAGGGTTTCGCTATCAAGGTGGAGCAGGCTATTCAGAGGTAGGATTTCGAGAGTCTTCCAAGAACAATGTCTGGTTTTGGTTCAAGATCGATCTATTCGTGAGGAGAAGTGGGCTATGTTCGTTGGACTTTGAAACAGGTGGCGCAGGTACACCCACCATCTGAAGCCCCGTGGAAGGGCTATCTGGGATTCTGTTGGAGTCATCTAGAATGCACCTAATTAGGTGTGCAAGGGATCTGGAAAATCCAGCACGCACTCGGCTCCAGGGCAAATCAAGTGGTTCACACGCATCTGACGTTTGTAATTGGCAGTCAGGCGCAATCCGACTCCCGCCGTGGAGTATTTGGCATGTGAATTGAATATGGTTCTAGCTCATGCGTTGCAGGAACTCGTTGGAGTTGGAGCAAGGACATGGAGCATCTGACGCATGAAATTTCTGTCACGCACATCTGGTCCTGGTTCTGGCGCGCATTCGGCACATGTTCGTTCTTGCGTGCATATGACCTGTATGAGCGTGTACCATGACGCGCATTGAGCTCGTGTAGGGTTTTGATTCATGGATCGCGCAAACGGAAGCATAATCAAATAAACAACCATGCAAAACCCTCCAAGGATCACAAGTCTAGATGCATAACGATAGTGAAGGTAAGAAATCATAAACACACCTTTGGGTTCTCCTTGATGACTTCAAACGCGAATAGTGTCACGTTCTCTATAGTTGATCCACGCCTAGAGTTGATCCTAGATCTCCAATCTCCTTGGTGCTAGCCCGGAATGAAAGGAGGGTGAAGGAATCACGCAAAACGAGGCACAAAAGGGGGTTCGGCCCCTTTGTGGCGTCGGGGACGAGTGGGCGGCGGCAAGGGGGCGGCGTCCCTCTTGTTGCTTGCTCTCTCTCTCCTTTGTTCTCTCCTACTCTTGTTATGTTCTCTTTAGAGCATAAGTTGTGTAGGGAAGGAAGGAGGAGGGTCCTTTATATAGTCCAACAACTCCTTGTTAACTACCTAAAGGACTTATTCTAGTCCTACTAGAATTCAATTTAGTCCCTTCCTTGCAAATTAGTCCCTACTAAGTTTGCAAGGGTTTGCAAAGTGATCCTTCTAATTAATTAATCCTATTAATTAATTCCCAAATCTAGTACAACTCTATATAGCGTGTGACCCCATAGGTTCTATCTAGTTGGTAGCAACTCTTTGCTAATATGGAGCGGTTTCTAGCAAAACATCCATTCTAGCCAACTAATAGAATAGTCATCTAGACAACCTTGTACAAGTAATTGTCTCATCCCTTTGCCTCCATATCCGGATTGGACACGAGACATACAAGTCACACTCGTATATCCAATCCCTAGTTTCTCGATCCATGGAATAGCCTTATTCGTGCAAATGACATCAATATCTCATATATTGATTTATTTGAGTCTGGCCAGACATTCTATAAGCACTATCCTCGAGTGCCCTTGGATATTTGCTCCCGTTATGTGGGAGGGGCAAATCCTCTCTACGTCCACTACGATCCCTAAGCTTGCTTCTCATTGTATCCAGTACACGCCTTTATAACTACCCAGTTACGGTATAGCGTTTAACGCTACCAAGATCACAATGATCCACAACTAGAATATCTAGTGACTTCAAGTCTAAGGATGACAATACCATTGTACCCGAGAAGCACTTGTGACTTAACATAACATGTATGTAGCCTTCTCGGTGATGGGTCAATCCAGTGCAACATTCCGTAATGCACACCTATGTGTTGGATCGTGATATCTCCATATCAATCCAACCCCATACTAGTCTATAGATGATCGTCCCATTTAATCATTATACTCGACTAGGGATATTTAAGATAAACAACACGATTGTAAATCTAAGGACTTCATTATATTAAATATCCAATAAATAATAAATGAATTTCTAGCCAATTACAAATTCATACTAAACTAGATTGCCTCTAGGGCATCTATTCCAACAGTCTCCCACTTGCACTAGAGCCAATCTGGCGCATCTCGTATGCCCATACTCCTAGTGTGCCCTTCATGCTTCCACTGCGTGAGAGGCTTTGTAAGCGGGTCTGACAGATTATCATCTGTAGGAATCTTGAATATCCGAACGTCTCCTCTATCGATAATATCTCGAATCAGATGAAACTTCCTGAGCACGTGCTTGGACTTCTGGTGCGATCTTGGTTCCTTTGATTGCGCGATCGCCCCAGTGTTGTCACAGAACAACTCCACTGGATCCGCAATGCTAGGGACCACACCAAGTTCAGAAACAAACTTTCTGATCCAAACAGCCTCCTTTGCTGCGCCATTTGCAGCAATGTACTCAGCCTCTGTTGTAGAATCAGCTACCGTCTCTTGCTTGGAACTCTTCCAGCTCACCGCTGCTCCATTCAGGCAAAACACATATCCCGACTGTGATCTGAAGTCATCTCTATCGGTTTGGAAGCTTGCATCAGTGTAACCCCTTACACGCAACTCTTCCTCACCGCCAAACATCAAGAAAGCATCCTTAGTTCTTCTCAAGTACTTTAGGATGTTCTTGACAGCAATCCAGTGACTCTCACCCGGATTGGATTGGTATCTGCTTGTCATACTCAAGGCATATGACACATCTGGTCTAGTACATAACATGGCGTACATGATAGATCCTATGGCTGAGGCATAGGGAATCCTACTCATGCGTTCCTTCTCAATCTCATTGGAAGGACATCCACTCTTCGAAAGAGTGATTCCATGTGACATGGGCAAGAATCCCTTCTTGGAATCTTGCATGTTGAACCGTTTCAACACCTTGTCAATATATGTACTTTGACTTAGGCCTAGCAACCTCTTAGATCTATCTCTATAGATCTTTATACCGAGTATATAGGCTGCTTCCCCTAAGTCCTTCATTGAGAAACACTTTCCTAGCCAATCTTTCACAGATTGCAGCATGGGAATGTCGTTTCCAATGAGTAGTATGTCATCCACATACAAGACCAGAAAAGCTACAGAGCTCCCACTAACCTTCTTGTAAACACAAGACTCATCTTCGTTTCTGATGAAGCCAAACTCTTTGACCACTTCATCAAAACGTCGATTCCAACTCCTAGAAGCTTGCTTCAATCCATAAATGGATCGTTGCAGCTTACAGACTTTGTTGGCTTGCTTTGGATCCTCAAAACCCTCCGGCTGTATCATATACACGTCCTCGAGGAGATTCCCATAAAGGAATGCTGTTTTGACATCCATCTGCCAAATCTCATAGTCGTAGTATGCTGCAATCGCAAGTAGGATTCGGATGGATTTGGTCATAGCGACTGGTGAAAAGGTTTCATCATAGTCAATACCATGAATCTGTCTGAATCCTTTAGCCACCAATCGGCCCTTATAGGTAATCACATTACCATCCATGTCGATCTTCTTCTTGAAGACCCACTTGCACCCTATGGGCCGCGCCCCATCAGGTGGTTCCACCAAAGTCCATACTTTGTTGGTATACATGGATTCCATCTCGGATCTCATGGCTTCAAGCCACTTCTGCGAGTCTGGGCCATTCATGGCCTCCTCATAGGTAGTAGGCTCATCATCTATGAGCATCGTGTCACCGGAATCAGTTACGAGAAGTCCGTACCTCTCGGGTTCCTGGCGCACTCTACTAGATCTACGAAGCTCTTGTGTTACCTGAACAGGTGGATCCACAACTGCTTGTGATTCCTGTTCATGTTCCATAATCGGTTCAGTGATTTGTGGTTCTTGAACTTCTTCAAGTTCTACATTCCCCCCACTTGCTTCTTTAGAGACAAACTCTCTTTCTAGAAACACGCCGGTCCGAGCAACAAACACTTTGTTCTCGGTTGGATTGTAGAAGTAGTATCCCTTAGTTTCCTTAGGGTACCCCACAAATTTACACTTATCCGATTTAGGCCCTAGCTTGTCTGATTGTAAACGTTTTACATAGACATCGCAGCCCCAAATTCTCATGAACGACAGTGTGGGACGCCTCCCACTCCACATCTCATATGGTGTCTTCATGACTGATTTAGATGGAACACGGTTAATGGTGAAAGCTGCACTTAATAGAGCGTAGCCCCAAAACGATAATGGAAGATCGGTTTGACACATCATAGACCGAACCATATCCAATAGGGTTCGATTCCTCCTCTCGGACACGCCATTCCATTGTGGCGTTCCGGGTGGAGTGAGTTGGGACGCGATCCCACACTCTCTAAGATAGTCGTCAAACTCTTGGCTCAAGTATTCTCCTCCACGATCCGATCGTAGAGCCTTGATACTTTTGCCAAGTTGCTTTTCTACTTCATTCTTGAATTCTTTGAACACTTCAAAGGATTCGGATTTTGCCCTCATAAGGTACACAAATCCATATCTACTGTAATCATCAGTAAACGTAATGAAGTAGACATAACCACCCCTGGCAGGCGTGGCAAATGGCCCACACACATCGGTATGTATGAGCGCCAATTGCTCACTAGTCCTCTCACCTTTCTTGTTGAAAGGGGACTTTGTCATTTTTCCCAATAAACAAGCCTCACATGTCTCATATGATTCAAAATCAAATGAGTCTAGTAATCCATCCTTATGGAGTCTAGATACACGTTTCTCATTTATGTGGCCTAAACGACAATGCCATAAATAAGCAGGATTTAAATCATTTATTTTAATCCGCTTGGTATTAATGTTGTAGACAGGATTACTTAGATCAAGGACATAAAGTCCATTAAATAATTGCGCACTAAAATAGTGAATATTATTCAAATAAAAGGAACAACAATTGTTCTTTATTGAAATAATAAAACCTTCCTTGTCCAAACAAGAAATAGAAATAATGTTTCTGCTCATAGCAGGCACAAAATAGCAATTATTTAATTCTAAAACTAATCCTGAAGGCAGAGATAGCTCGCACACGCCTATGGCCAACGCAGCAACCTTTGCTCCATTCCCAACGCGCAGATCTACCTCCCCTTTAGCCAATCTTTTACTTCTCTTTAGATCCTGCATATTTCGACAAATATGAGATCCACATCCAGTATCTAATACCCATGATGTAGAGACAGTTAAATTGACATCTACAACAAAAATACCTGGTGGTGGTGGAATCACTATTCCAAGCCTCTTGTCCTCCAGATATTTTGGGCAGTTCCTCCTCCAGTGTCCAGGTTGACTACAGTAGTGACATTCACCCTTAGTCACGACCTTGGCAATGCCACCAACAGGTTTAAGGGCTTGTTCCTTGGACTTAGCAACTGACTTGCCTTTGCCCTTGGAGGAAGAGGCAAACTTTTTACCCTTTCCTTTATGCACCATCATTATGGCCTTGCCCTTACCCTTGTTGATGCTCTGTTCAGCCGTCCTCAACATGTTGAGCAAATCTGGCAGTGGTTTAACGATCTCGTTCATGTTATTGTTCATAATGAACTGTCCATAACTCTCGGGCAACGATTGCAACACGAGATCGGTTGCCAACTCTTGGCCGACCGGGAACCCAAGCCGGGCGAGATTCTCCAAGTACCCGATCATTCGGAGTACATGGGGTCCCACCGGGTTCCCTTCTGCCAGATGACATTTGAACAGTGCCTTTGAGACCTCATACCTCTCTACCCTCGCCTGCTCTTGGAAGAGCTGCTTTAGATGTTCGATCATATCGACAGCATTCATGTTCTCATGTTGCTTCTGAAGCTCAGAGGTCATGGTGCAAAGCATTAGGCAGGCCGCATCATTAGCGTCATCAACACGCTTTTGATATGCCTTTAAGGCAGCAGGTGTCTGATTCTCTGGACCTTCTGGAACTTGCTCCTCTATTGCGTACAGCTTCTTCTCTTGCTTGAGAACAATTCTCAAGTTTCTGTACCAATCAAGGAAGTTGGTTCCAGAGAGCTTGTCCTTCTCAAGGACAGATCGTAGGGAATGTTGTGAACTCGATGAGTTGTTTGCCATTTGGAATTCTACAAAATGAAAATACGCAAGTTTTAGTATTTGTGAATTTTTGACTATATTTAATAATGGCTAGTTTATTAAATATAGCTCCCACTATTTTTCTACGGATTAATAACCCTCAAGATATTAATGCGGAAAATATCCTTATATTTTCTAGTGGGCCAAGATCCATCTTTTTCATCTCCTTATGAGCTTGCTTTGGCAAGTCACCCATAATTCGATTACTTCTTAGGTAGGAACGATTCCAATTGCATCCCATATGCAACTCTTGGTTCAATCGGGCAAATAACTCCTTATTTATCCATCCTCATGGATAATCCCAATTGATTGCCTCTAGGTTTCTTAATCAAATTAATAGCCTAGTTGTGTTCAACCTCTTATCTAAACAATTGCACATTGTTACGTGCCATCGCATTCCATCATTATGAACCAAGTCGCCATGCTTTGGCACGCACGAACTTGATAAATAATGATGATAATGAGTGTTTAAATAACGAGAAGGCAAGAACACAATATTTTAAAATTTGAGGGATTTTTCAATTTTAATTATTTTGTTGATCAATATCAACTAATCTATCTATTTGAGTTTGGGCACAACTCCAAATAATAGATCCGGGTTGTCTAATTATCTTATTATCCTAATTGCATGCATCATCCATACACCAACCACACAAATAATAAGACAATAAATAAACAACCACAAAACAGAAATTAAACGTGATGTGGATATGGCCTTTTCTAGACTAAGATAATTACAAGCCAATGGAATTATCTATGAACCCTAAACAAACACATCTCCATGCGTCTTGATCTTTTGGTCCATCCTTCATAGTCATGCGGAATGCTCCATGCTCCATGCTCCATCTTTTGTGGCTTCTTTGGCTTTGGGCTCCTTTTCTCCAATCTTGGCTAACAATCTACTTTATCTAGCACTAGCTAATATCTATACTAAATAAAATAAATCTCACAAGTTGAGAAAAAAAATGGCACGCAGGCCATAAAACCCTAATTAATTATTACAATTAATTGATCAGCTCGCAGGCCGTAAAACCAAACCACAAAATTAAACATCCACATCAAACCACATCCTAAGGCCATATCCAATCACCATGCGATTTGCCCATAAACAGTTAAAATCCAATTTTAACGCGCTTGGTCAATTTTAATTGATTTTAGGATTTCTAGGGTTAAAACGGTCCATGGGCCCAACAATCCAATTGCCCGGGCCCAAATAAGTGAACCATAAAGCCCTAGGGCCGGCCCGGCCCAAAACCCGCAAGCTAGGCCCGCGGGTTAGGGCTGCCCGGCCCCATAGGGCGCCAAGCTTGGGCGGCAAGCAAGGGGGCGGTCCCCTAGGGGGCCGAATCTCCTTGTGGAGGTTGTTTCCAAAACAACCTCCTTGCTTGGAGCCCAAGTTTGGTTGTTTCCTTGTTGTGGGAGAACTCCTTCTTCCCCAAGGATGCCCAAACCCTAGATCTAAGATCCTAAAATTTCTCAAACTCACCAATTCATGCATCCAATGCAATAATTGGGTCTTGTTATGATTAATTCTTTGACAAATTGCATCCAATGCTTGATTTGTCTTGTTTTACGCGATAAACAACAAATTAAGGTGTAAAACAACAAGAATGTAACACATAAACTACGTTTATGCTCTATGACCAGGCTCTGATACCACTGTAGGGTTTTGATTCATGGATCGCGCAAACGGAAGCATAATCAAATAAACAACCATGCAAAACCCTCCAAGGATCACAAGTCTAGATGCATAATGATAGTGAAGGTAAGAAATCATAAACACACCTTTGGGTTCTCCTTGATGACTTCAAACGCGAATAGTGTCACGTTCTCTATAGTTGATCCACGCCTAGAGTTGATCCTAGATCTCCAATCTCCTTGGTGCTAGCCCGGAATGAAAGGAGGGTGAAGGAATCACGCAAAACGAGGCACAAAAGGGGGTTCGGCCCCTTTGTGGCGTCGGGGACGAGTGGGCGGCGGCAAGGGGGCGGCGTCCCTCTTGTTGCTTGCTCTCTCTCTCCTTTGTTCTCTCCTACTCTTGTTATGTTCTCTTTAGAGTATAAGTTGTGTAGGGAAGGAAGGAGGAGGGTCCTTTATATAGTCCAACAACTCCTTGTTAACTACCTAAAGGACTTATTCTAGTCCTACTAGAATTCAATTTAGTCCCTTCCTTGCAAATTAGTCCCTACTAAGTTTGCAAGGGTTTGCAAAGTGATCCTTCTAATTAATTAATCCTATTAATTAATTCCCAAATCTAGTACAACTCTATATAGCGTGTGACCCCATAGGTTCTATCTAGTTGGTAGCAACTCTTTGCTAATATGGAGCGGTTTCTAGCAAAACATCCATTCTAGCCAACTAATAGAATAGTCATCTAGACAACCTTGTACAAGTAATTGTCTCATCCCTTTGCCTCCATATCCGGATTGGACACGAGACATACAAGTCACACTCGTATATCCAATCCCTAGTTTCTCGATCCATGGAATAGCCTTATTCGTGCAAATAACATCAATATCTCATATATTGATTTATTTGAGTCTGGCCAGACATTCTATAAGCACTATCCTCGAGTGCCCTTGGATATTTGCTCCCGTTATGTGGGAGGGGCAAATCCTCTCTACGTCCACTACGATCCCTAAGCTTGCTTCTCATTGTATCCAGTACACGCCTTTATAACTACCCAGTTACGGTATAGCGTTTAACGCTACCAAGATCACAATGATCCACAACTAGAATATCTAGTGACTTCAAGTCTAAGGATGACAATACCATTGTACCCGAGAAGCACTTGTGACTTAACATAACATGTATGTAGCCTTCTCGGTGATGGGTCAATCCAGTGCAACATTCCGTAATGCACACCTATGTGTTGGATCGTGATATCTCCATATCAATCCAACCCCATACTAGTCTATAGATGATCGTCCCATTTAATCATTATACTCGACTAGGGATATTTAAGATAAACAACACGATTGTAAATCTAAGGACTTCATTATATTAAATATCCAATAAATAATAAATGAATTTCTAGCCAATTACAAATTCATACTAAACTAGATTGCCTCTAGGGCATCTATTCCAACAGCTCGCACCTGGCTCGATCTGTTTCTGGCGAGCAACTGAGGCATACAGGGCGCTTCAGGCACGAAAAATATATTTGGGCACTTGTGATTACGTGCATCGGGTCTGGTTGGTAATCACATATGGCACTTGTCGTAGTGAATATTTCTGGTGAAATTAGGCGCATCAGAATACATTTGGTCCTATTTCGCAGTGAATGTATTTTAGTCCGGTTCTGGGTGGAGCATCTTGTTTATTTTTCGGAAGTGCATCCACATCTGGTGCAGTTGTTGCAGGACTTATGGTGGTAGGAGCAACGATTTGGGTTTCGTACACAACTATGAAATATGTCGTTTCTGAATCTGGGAGACACATCTGTTTGAGGATTGAGGAGAGAAGCATTGGTCCGATTTTTAGGTTGTTGAGATGATTCATGGCAAGGTGGAGATTTTTTAAGTCAGTGAGATTAATCTAATCAAATGGGCAAACCAGAGTGAGGTGGTGGAGTGGGCTTTGTGATTCCACCGCCATACTCACTTTGGCTATATAAAGAATTCTTTTGGTACTCACAACATACACACAGACGGTAGCATTGAAATAATTTTTAAAGCCTTTTGTAGTGCGTGTGTCTGTTCGATTTTATGTGTGTGGTCGTGGCCACGACGTGCATTGTAATCTGGTTCTATCACAGTAAAGTATCAGGTTTTGGTCCTGGAGGTAGCTATCGGTTTTGTTGCGAATTCGTTAGTGAACCACTTTAGATTTCTGTCTCGTTCTTGTTTGTTCTCCAGCAGGATCTTACAGAGGGAGTCTATGTACTCTAATCAGGTCTGGGATCTTGTAGATCCAACAGAGGTAAAACCCATCGGGTGTAAGTGGATTTACAATAAAAATATAGGGGTAGACGGTAAGGTTGAAACCTTCAAAGAAAGGCTTGTTACGAAAGGATTTACTCAGAAAGAAGGGATCGACTATGAGGAAACTTTTTCTCCGGTAGCCATGATTAAGTCTATGAGGATTCTCTTGTCCATTGCGGCTCATTTCGATTACGAAATTTGGCAAATGGATGTCAAGACAACTTTCCTTAAGGGAAGTCTTGATGAGTGCATTTATATGATGCAACCACAAGGATTCATAGCTAAGGGTCAGGAGCACAAGTTGTGCAATCTTAATAGGTCTATTTATGGACTTATGCAACATCTAGATCATGGAACATTCGTTTTGATCAGGCAATCAAATCTTTTGGTTTTGTTCAGTGTCCGGATGAGCCATGTGTGAACAAGAAATGTAAGAGACACGTGGTGCTATTCTTGATACTTTACGTTGATGATATATTGCTCATTGGAAACAATGTGGGCGTATTATCTAGTGTGCGGGTATGGTTATCAAGTCAATTTTATATGAATGACTTGGGAGAAGCAGCATACGTTCTAGCAATCAAGCTTACGCGAAATCGGAGAAATAGGATGTTGGGCTTGTCACAAGCCAATTATATTGATAGTGTTCTTGCAAGGTTTAGCATGCAGGATTCCAAGAAAGGGTTGATCCCTTTCAGACATGGAATCGGTCGATCTAAGGATCAGTGTCCTAAAAACACCCGATGAGATAGAGATTAAGAATGTGGGTCAGGACTTTCTCTTAGAACCACCTTAAGGGATGGTGGTGTACGCTCCCTGACTTCACTTAGGCTAGAGACTCGTACCACATGGAACCAACTAAACACAAAGGTCCACCCCAGATTCTAAGAGACCACAAGTTTCCACTGGAAACGGAATAATCAATCACTTTAAAAAATTAATTCTCCTAGCACAATAAAGGAATCAAAAGTATGCCTGCAATCTACCTTCACCTTTCCCTAGATACCCGGGACATCCCTTCGTGAGACTTGTGCACAAAATACTAGAATTAAAGTCTCCCTACTACGGCGCTTCCTACTCTCTCGAGCTCTTTCACTGGATTCTCTTCGGTTTCTAGGTCCTAAGTTGCCCTTTCTAAAAAAAATTCAATTTTTAGGATTTTTCATTTTTTTTTTAATTTTTTTAACTCTATATGCTTGAGCCTACTCGATTAACAACAAAATATGGTTGGTGGACTCAATAAAAAAAAAGTGAAACACATATATACAATGCATAAAATAAACGTGCACATGCAAATGCATATCTAACCGCCTCGACACCTACATGAAAACTGACTCACTAAACTGCATGTAACAAAGCTATGCAATGGCTAACTAGAGGATAGCTAAAACTACCCCACACCTAAGCGCTTCATTTTCCTCAACTAAAAATAAAGTGAAATCAAGAGGAATCGGCTGCCTAAGCGAAGGGCCGGTGGGTCTAGTCGATGTGAGTCCTATCGTCGTCCTCAACTCGGACGTCGGGACTCGACTCTGGGTATATGTCAGACTGGTAATGGAACAATCCATCGTAGGTATGCGAGTGCTGCAACTGGACATTGGCCTTCACAGCCAAGTCCTGTATCCACCCTCCCTGCTGGGCAATGTCAAAGCTAAGCTGTTCTATGCCGCGGCCAAGCTGGCACTGACTAGCACGGATGTGTGCAAAATGTCTCCGCTCCCTAGATTTATCCTCATCAGCTTGGACTCTTTGAGACTCCATCATTTGCATGAGCGTGTTGAGCTATCGCTCCATGTTGGAGCTCGAGCTACTCACTTGGTCTCTGCTAGGTTGTGAGGGTTCAACAGGTATTTGGCCTTTGAAGGGGTCGGGTATTCTCTCCCAAGTACGCGACACATCTAACTTCTTCTTCTTATCCTTAGAGTCATACTCTAGACCACTCAAATTAGCGCTGGCATCTGTTGCTAGCTTTAGGAGCAAGCAAGTGTTCCCGGGAGATCTACGGTTATAGAGTGCCGTCCTCTCCATAAGAAAACGATAAATGAAGTACAAGACATTGATACGCTTACTGCTCGACAAAGAGTAAGCCATGGTGCATAGCTGGAAGGAGTATGTGGGTTGAGCGGTGACGCCATAAACCCAGTTCTCAAGAAAAACTTGACACGCTTTCTTACGTGGTACGCAAGTGCACAGTTCAAGTAATATAGGGTAGTATATCAACCCCGAGTTATCGATCCCACGAGGACAAGATTGAGATTATTTAATCAGTTATTAGATTAGAGTACGGTACAAGGAGGAAGAATTTTGATTTAAAGAGTTGTCACCCTCAAACAGGTGACTGAAATAAAATAAACAACTAAATTAATATTTTTTGGGTTTTTATTTTTATTAAACAAAGATGGAGAAACTAGTCAATCTCTAGATCACCTAGGGCTGTAGACAATTTCCGGATTAGCTATGTAACACGTTAATACTATTCTAGTTAAGACGGGTAATTTACTAACAATCTACTATCGGTCTCATGTCGTTCTACGTCACGGTCTACTTGTGTCCTGTCGGTCCACCTACATCTACGGGTCCAATCTAGTAGGCTAACGACAGTGCACGGAATGATGTCCTCTCAGACCACCATCACACGAACACCTCTCTATCTCCTAACGAATCTACCCACTAAGGCCAATCCTAGACACTTCTCTTCTCAGTGATTAAGTATTGTTGTTAATATCTCATCACAACTAGGTTAAGTCGCTTTCACGCACTTGCTAGCTAATTAACAAGTCCGGTTAATTACTCCATTCTTGCCAAGGATTTAAGCATAGCATATGAATCATTACTAAAACAAAGACGAACATTAAGCATGATTACAATCTAAGAAGAACACCTAATTCCGATGAATATCAATTCCTAACATAGTCGTGTCAATAGACTACGCTCATTAACAAGTTCATGAAATCAAAATTCATCCAATAGATCAAAATCCAAAAGCATGAGACAAGTCTAAAATCCGGAAAAACATAAAGTCTATGTAAACCATAGGCTCTCTAGAGAAGCCTATCAAAACGCTTAGATACTACTTGAAATCGTAGCAAAGAAATAGAGTTTATCCATAAAATCAATGAAAAGAGAAGAGAAAGAAATCAAACGGGGAAATCCCCGATTTGGGGATGATCCCAATCGATCTCCTCAGCTCCCTTGCGTCTCTCTCTTCCTCCGTATGCGTGAATGAACCCCTCTAGGTCTTCTATCCCCTTTTTACCAGTTGGGGCCGAGTTTTTAATGTACTTTGGCCAAAATTGCATTTCAGCCCCTCCTGTTTGTATTTCCCGGACAGAATTGTAAGCTGATCTTGCGCGGGCCATTACTCTCTCATCCGAACTCCGATTAAGCTCCGTGACCTATCGTTGGAAAGATCTTTGATTATAATTTCATTTAGCACCTGTCTCACTCCCAAATTAATTGTAAAACTTCATATATTATCAGATTTGTGAAGACAAGTCTTTCTAGCTCCTCCAACTTTGCTTCTCTTTGTTCCAGTTGTGCTCCCGTTGTTTCCGAAGTTCGTTCTGAATGTTTGTAATGTAGAATTAATACAGGACCAAAATACTCTAGAAGGGGGGTTGAATATAGTATGGCAACTTTTTGCTAAAACACAGAATGATGCAAGTAAAAGATAGAAATCTCAAGGCATTGAGATTTTGTAAGCCTGGTCAGAAACTTCCTAAGTATAAAACAAAGCTTCAAGGCCTTGAACTAGCACCAGTTCCAAATAGTCTGTAAACCCTAGTTTAATTTAGATCACTTGCAAGAATAAATAGCTAAACTCTAAAGTAAAGAACACAGGGCAATTTACAGAGTTCGGTCCCAATGGACCTAATCTCTGCCTGAGGGATCTAATCCCACCAGGATTGGGCAAACATTTCTTATTACTCATACGGAAACAGCCATAGATCTTCAAGCCTTAGTTAACTCCCTTACACCTATACAACTTGTGGTTCCGAACCTATCTAGTATCATCTACTATCTGTTGAGCTAACAAGAACCTCTTGTTGTTCACTTGAACAACTAACCACTAGGTTTTGTGAGGTATATACAGAAGATAAGCAGATTAAGGTAGAAAATAGAAGAACACAGTAGGAGAATCAGCTAAGAAAGCCATGATGTTTTCTTCAGTAAAACTGGAATGAATGATCTTCTGAATGCAGCGATTGAAGGTTGAAGTTGTGAGGATTGATGGTCTGATCTTCCACGAATGTATCTCTCCTTATTTTCACTTCATTTTTGTTCTCTGTAAGCTTCTTTTTTTCTTTCAAATTCAAACCAGTCTTTTATCTACTTCTAGCAACTGAATGAGAGATTTTAGGATCTCTGTTCTTTCAAATCCTCATCCTATATAACTGCATTTCAAAACAGCTCTGAGTAGATATCCTTTGGAGTTTGTTGTGATAATATTGCACGTTTGAAAAACTTGCAACAACATTAAGCATAGCAACAAACAAAATCCAAATATATCACAGCATTAAGTCTATTTGGATATTCAGTTTCTGAATAAAATTGAATAAAAAAAAAAGCCATTAACCTCATTACCAATCAAACATATAAACCAACACAAACCAGTTTAAGACTTGTAAAATTCATTAACCAATCATAATAAAAAAATCAAATCGTGCAATAAAGAATCATGTTAGGTTTGTGAAAACTGTCAGAAGCTCAAGGCATATCTCAAGGCCTTGGAGCTCTGAACATTCTTCACAGTTTTTCAACTTTAACACCAGAGTTCTTTGATTTACTCTAATTATGATATCTGTAATATGTTAAAAATATAAAGATTAGATAACAAGAATATTTGCAACATATATCTGATCTTAAACATCAGATTAAACACCTGAAACACAAGATTGTCAGATCACATTTCTTATGAAAACAGTTGTCAAGGCTTTGAGGCTTTGATTAATATCTCAAGGCCTTGGAGCCTTGATGACTTTGAGAAACTTTGTCTTTCATTACTCTAAATGATTACTTCCAAAAACACACTTAGAAGTCTTGAATCAACAATCTCCCCCTTGATGAAAGACAAAACCCATAATCTTGTGTAAATATCCCTGCAACTAGTTTTATAACAATTAGATACCAGAATTTGCAGAAACACAATCTGAATAACTAACACAGATTAACATATCACATACATAAACAACTGATTCACATAACAAAAATGATTAATCTTAAAACAAAATACAGAACAAAATCACATAAAACCTTCTCCCCCTTTTTGACTTTCATCATATAAAGGTAAAGAATTGTTGGATCACTACTCAGAGTCTAAAAAAATACTTATTTTTAAAAACATTTCCTACTGAATGTCAAGGCCTTGAGATCAGAAAGAAGAGAAGAAAAAGAAGGAAAGAAAGAAAGAAAGAAAATTTTAAGGCTTTGGCTTTCACAAGTCTTCACTTCTTCTTTGATGATTGGACTTTCTCTGAGCCTTCTACAATATCTTCATCACTTTCAGCTTCATCTGCAGAATGATGATCTTCCTGTTCAGCATCCATTTCAGCAACAACTTCATCAATGATTTCATCCACTTTCTTGTCCTTGATTTGCACAAAATCTCCCTCTGTAGTTGCATCAACACCTATGTCTTCTTCAGCTTCCTCATAATTAGTTTTCTTATATAGATCCTTTGATGTGAGCACAACTGGAATAGGCTTCTTCTTCTTCCTTCTCAAGAAATATCCTAGCCTCTCATCTGAATCAACACTAGTGTCATGACTAGTAGCAGAAGTGATTTTCTCCAGATTCAAACCTTTGATGACTAGATCTAGCTTACCATTCATCACACCCATCAAAGCTTTGAACTGATTAAACTCAGAAGACAAGTCAAATAGCCTTTGTCTAAGATATTCAATCTCAACTTGGTGTTCTTCAAACTTATCAATCAATTGAGAATAACCTTCATTAGCTTGTCCCCTTGATGTTGTAGCCCCCTTAGGTTTGATAAAAAAATTCTCCTCAAGCTCAGCTTTAGACAACTCTGAATAAAACTTCCAATGTCCCTTTCCTGTCTGAACCACACCAATTCTTTGTAAAGCAGAATCATCAATGAACCCAAATCCACCAGTTATCTTCTCCTCTCCTTTCATAGGTACCTCAAAATGCTCAAAGAAAAGAGGTAGTAGGTTGGCATATGGAATAGGATGGTTTCTGGTTCTGGTAGCACAGTAGAACATATGCTCCATCATCACTGTCGGTTGATCAATCTCAAACCCTTGACATATCAAGTACATCAGGATGAGTACCTTGTCTATTACCAACTTCTTGAGTTTTCTCTAGGAACAACACTGCTCATTCGAATTGTGAACAAGATTTTAGCTTCATAGTTGAGCACAGAGTGTGTCAAGTGTTTGGGACCAGTAGGAATATCATCTATGAAGAACATGGATTTGGCTTTGTCTAGACATTCCTTCCTATCAGGGTGATCAACAACATTATACTTCCTAGGAATGCCCAAGACCTTGGCAAAAGCCCTATGGTCTAGCTTTAAATCTATTCCAGCTACCTTAGAGGTTAACACAAGATTTTCTTCCCCTTCTTGGACCAAATTCAGGTAAAACAACCTAGTTAGTCTAGGATAAGCTTTAGAACTAGGATTTATAACCTTCCAAACTGCAGATTCTCTTAATTTCCTCATACACTGAATATCCAACTTGTCTAGTAACTCCTCAGAAATCAAACTAAAAAAAGCAACCTTAGATGATGGATATCCTTGCATCCAAACCCTTGTAACATCTGAAATAATAAACCAATCAGAAGGTAGTGCATTTTTACCTTGAAAACCCTTTTTGGTTGCAGCAGCAACATGCTTAACCCTTGATTTCTTCTCAGCAGGCTTATCCTTCTCTGGTTCCTCTTCAGAAAATTTCTTCTTCTCAACATCAGCGGACTTCTTTTTGCCTTCCTTAGCAGACTTCCCCTTTTCATCTCCATCTGGCTTTTTCTTGTCTCCCCCTTTCTTCTTGTCTAACCTGGACTGATCATCACCATGTACTTCTGTCTCCTTCTGTGGATCAACACTTGAACCTTCAACCCCTTTCTCTGTTCTGATCTTCTTTGCAGGAGGTGAAGCTTCATGCAAACTCTGCGTCCCTTCTGAATCTGACTCAGAAATTATGATCTTCTCCTTCTTGTTAGCCCTCTTCTTAGATCTAGCAGAAGGCTTACCCTGTTGTTGAATCCTGGCTGATTTGCGCTCCATTGTGGAATTAGGGTTTTGAGAGAAGATTGAGATTGAAAGAGAGAGAGAGAAGAGAGACGTAGAAGACTGAGAGAGAATGAAGAAAATAGAGAGAAAAGCCCCGACTTTTAGTTTAAGTAGGTTGAGAAAGAGAGTTTAAAAAGGACTCTTCTAAAATCCACATGTAAAACATATCTAGAAGATATTTTAGGATATTTTAGAAAATTCTCTCAGTAATTCAAACATTATATAATTATCTAAGAAGATAGTATATAATATTTGGTGATCCATTTATTTAACAGGTAAACTATACAGATGTTTCAAGACCTTAGAGAAAAATCTCAAGGCCTTGAGATTTTCTGCAGTTTCAGAAATTTCAAAGCTTTGAACTATACTTTCAGGGCTTTGGAAAGTATAATCACAAGGCTTTGAGATTTCAATAACTAATCACAAGTAAGTACTAATACTCCCCCTAAACCAATTCATCCTTGTTTAACATACCCATTTCAAGCCTTAGGGATGCAAACCTATCATCTGGCAAAGGTTTAGTGAAAATATCAGCAATCTGCATGGTAGTAGAGATAAAAGATAGAACAACATCACCTTTTTCTGCATGATCTCTAAGGAAATGATGCCTTACATCTATATGTTTGGTTCTTGAGTGCTGTACTGGATTCTTAGAAATTGAAATAGAACTTGTATTGTCACAATTAATAGGCACATTTCTGAAAACATAGCCAAGATCTCTAAGCTGCTGAGCAATCCACAACACTTGTGAGCAACAAGCTCGAGCTGCAATAAACTCAGCTTGTGCAGTTGATAATGCTACAGAGTTTTGCTTCTTGGAATGCCAACTAATTAGTGAAGAATCAAGAAACTGACAACATCCAGAAGTACTCTTCCTTTCCACTTTGTACCTTGCAAAATCTGCATCATGTGATTCCTTGTCTAAGTATAGTGAAGAACTCATAGGATTTTTGAGTGCCTTGGACTGTGTCATATTGTACTTGTTCAACAAGTACTTGGTATATTTTCCTTGATGTACAAAGATTCCTTTCTTCATTTGTAAAATATGAAGTCCAAGAAAGAAATTCAGTTCTCCCATTAAGCTCATCTCAAACTCCCTGCACATTAGACTAGCAACAGGAGAAAATGTCTTCTTATAGTCTATGCCTTCTTCTTGATTGTATCCTTGTGCTACAAATCTGGCTTTGTTTCTTACCACTTTGCCATTCTCATCAAGCTTATTTCTGAACACCCATCTAGTCCCAATAACTGATTGCTCTTTTGGTCTAGGAACCAGATTCCATACCTTGTTTCTTTCAAATTCATTCAGCTCACTTTGCATTGCAATAATCCAATCTGCATATTCCAGTGCTTCTTTTGCATTCTTAGGCTCATTCAATGATACAAAAGCACTAAAAGCACATAAGTTCTTCAACTGTCCTCTTTTCTGAGTTCCAGTAGTTGGATCAGATATGATATTGTCAGCTGGATGGTCTGCAAGATACTTAAACTTCTTCCTTGGTGTCCAGGAATATGTTCCTTCAAGGCTTTGAGTTCTTGAAGCAGTAGAAGGAGCATCATAGAAAGTTTCAGTTTCAGTCTCAAGGCTTTGAGATTTTGGCTCTGCAAGAGGTTCAGGGCCTTGAGATTCTACTGATTGATTATGCATTTCAGTTTTGCATTTGTTTTCTTTCACAATGTCATCATCAGCCTCATGCTTGTTCAAATTAAGATCTGCAAAACTTTCGCTCGAAGAATCCTTAGTACTTTCATAAAAAAACACATGAATACTCTCTTCCACAATATTGATCTTTCTATTGAAAATTATATAAGCTTTGCTAGTTTGCGAATATCCAATAAATACACCTTCATCACTTCTAGCTTCAAACTTACCAAGATTGTCTTTACCATTATGATGCACAAAACAAGTACAACAAAAAGGTTTGAAATAAGAGACACTAGGCTTCCTACCTTTAAACAGTTCATAAGGAGTCTTTTTCAAAAATTTCCTTATCAAACATCTATTAAGCACATAATTGGCAGTATTAACAGCTTCTGCCCACAAATACTTTGGCAAATTACTTTCAAGTAGCATGGTTCTAGACATATCCTCAAGTGTCCTATTTTTCCTCTCAACTACTCCATTTTGTCGAGGAGTTGTAGGTGCGGAGAAGTTGTGTGATATGCCATGCTTTTCATAAAATAAATCAAAGTCAAGCTGATCAAATTCCCTACCATGATCACTTCTAATAGATGCAAGAGGCAAGTTTTTCAAAGTTTGAAGCTCTTTGCACAGTTTAGAAAGTTCAGATAAAGCTTCAGTTTTGTCTCTAATAAACATAACCCATGTAAATCTAGAATAATCATCTACTATAACAAGCATATACCTCTTACCTTTTGGAGTTTGAACTCTCGTAGGACCATACAAGTCCATATGCATGAGTTCTAAGGGTCTATAAGTACTTACAAAGTTATTTGTCTTGAATGAGCTTCTTGTTTGTTTACCTTGTACACATGCCTTATCTCATCACCTGAGAATTTTTGTGATGACTTCTTACCTAGTCCTTTGAGATGAGTTTATTCAAGGTGTGTATTCTAATATGCCCAAGCTCTCTATGCCGAAACTTTGAATCTTCCTTTAAGGCCTCGAGGCATTTCAACTTGTCACCTGCAATACTGTTAGTACTCATAGCATATAAATTGTATGATCTTGGAGCAGTGAGTATGCAACTTGTCAAATACAGCTTTATAACCTTTAGCACATAACTGAGAAATACCAAGCAAATTATATTTAAGTCCATCCACAAGATAAAATCAGAGATAGAGTTGGTAGAACCATTACCAATACTACCTATATCAATAATATTGCATTTTGCCTTGTCACCAAGTGTAATTGTCCCACCATATTTCTCTGTGAGCTTAGTAAAGAGAGGCTTCTTTCCACTCATATGTCTGGAACAACCTTTGTCTTGTATCCATTCCTGATCCTTCAGGGCCTTGGTGACATCCCGAAAAAATAAATCATTGCCTCAACAGGCTGTTAGACCAAGTGCAGAACTTTGAGTCATACTCAGAATCAACCATGTTTGGTGGTCTTATTTCTTTTAGGAACCAAATCTGCTTAACCTGTCCCTTAAGTTGATAAGGATGTGTTCCTCAGAATATGAGGTTCTGATCTTCTGAGGGACAAGTTAATTTGATATGACCAATTTTCTACAGTAATGACATTTTGGAGAATGTGTGCTACCAGATTTGACAAAGTAGTTTGGCTTTTCTTTGGAAAATTTGGATTATAGCGAATTCCACTTTTATGCATAGATTTAAGACTTCCTCCAAGAATGAGATTCAGATTATGTTCCGAGCCTGTAAAACTGGTTAGGACCTTTTTAGACTCTTGAAGTTTCTCAGTCAAAGAACATATTTGTTGTTCTAAATCCTCTGAATGAGTCTTTAGATCAACATACTTTTCAGTTAAGAGAGTGTTTTGATCAACAATATCTTTTATCTCTGCCTTGAAGGCTTTGAATCTACTGTCCAAGGCCTTGATGTCCTTTTCCATTTTTGTCTTAGAAACTTCAATAGTCTTGTTGGTAAAGACCAAGTCCAAGTTTTCTTTTACATGATCATGAAATTTAACCTTTAAAAAGCAATCTCATTTCTATAACTTTCCTCATTTAAAAACATGCTCTTGAGAATTTTAGGAAGTACATCAGAAGGACTAGCAAGAAGGTTTTTTACCATTTCCTCAATGTGTCTGTCTGAAGATTTTTCTTCATCAAGTTTAGCTATGAAGCATAAATTTGCTTGTTTTTCTTCTGTGTCTGAATCACTTGATGAATCAGAATCACTCTATGAGGCCATCATTGCTTTCTTCCTTCTGTTGTCATTGTCATTCTTTTGAAAATTCATGTTCCTATTCTTTTTTGGAAAATCCCTTACTAAATGATCTCCATCACCACATTCAAAGCAATTCATTGCTTTAGTTTTATGTGAATGTGATGAGGACTTACCTTTGTAATCCTTGCTGCTTGAAGGTCTTGATCTCTCTTTGTTGTAGTCTTTGTTTCCAAAGTTTTTCTTCTTCTTAAGGATCCTGGCCAAGGCCTTGGAGATCAATGCTAAAGCCTCTTCATCATCATGCTCATCTTCAGTCTCAAGGCTTTGAGATTTTTCATTGTCTTTAGGCTTGAGTGCTAGATTCTTGATGTTGTCACTCAGATCTCCTTCTACATCTTTCATAGACATCTCATGAGTGAGAAGCTTTCCTTCTAGATCATCTAGATGAAGAAGACTTAAATCCTGAGCTTCCTCAATAGCTGTTGTCTTTGGCTCCCACTTGGCTTTTGGCAAACTTCTCAGAATTTTCCAGACCTTTTCCTCATTTGAGAAACTTTTTCCCAGTGACTCCAGATTGTTCACCACATCAGTGAATCTCTTGAACATCGCCTTGATAGTTTCATCTGAGTTCATCTTGAACAACTCATATTGCCTCAGAAGTATATTGATCTTAGTTTATTTGACTTGACTTGTTCCTTCATAAGTCACAACAAGTTTGTCCCATACTTCTTTGGCACTTTTGCAATTTGTCGCTCTGTTGAACTCATCTGCATTAAGAGCACAGTACAAAAGATTCATAGCCTTGTAATTTTTGGATACCTTTTCCATTTCAGTGACCGAAAGATTTTCCTCAGACATGATGCATCTAACTCCATCAATGGTAGTGAAATACTCATGAGGACCATTCTGAATTATTGACCATAATTCCATGTCTTGATCTATGATGAACATCTTCATCAATGTCTTCTAGTGCATGAAGTTGTCACCACAGAACAAAGAAGGTCTGTTTGCTGCCCTTCCTTGAGAGAAGCCACCATCTCCTACATTACTCATAGTCACAAGATTGTTAGAAATCTAGTAGTGACCCAAGCTCTGATACCAATTGAAAGTTTGTAAAGTAGACTAAATACATGACCAAAATACTCTAGAAGGGGGGGTTGAATAGAGTATGGGAACTTTTTGCTAAAACACAGAATTTAACTATGTGATGCAAGTAAAAGATAGAAATCTCAAGGCCTTGAGATTTTGTAAGACTGGTCAGAAACTTCCTAAGTATAACAGAAAGCTTCAAGGCCTTGAACTAGTACCAGTTCCAAATAGTTTGTAGACCCTAGTTTGATTTAGAACACTTCCAAGAATAAATAGCTAAACTGTAAAGTAAAGAACAAAGGGCAATTTACAGAGTTCAGTCCCAATGGACCTAATCTCTGCCAAAGGATCTAATCCCACCAGGATTGGAAAACCATTTCTTATTACTCACACGGAAACAGCCCTAGATCTTCAAGCCTAAGTGAACTCCCTTACACCTATACAGCTTGTGGTTCCAAACCTATCTAGTATCAGCTACTATCTGTTGAGCTAACAAGAACCTCTTGTTGTTCACTTGAAGAACTAACCACTAGGTTTTGTGAGGTATAAGATATATAGAAGATACGAATATTAAGGTACAAAATAGAAGAACACAGTAGAAGAATCAGCTAAGAAAGCCTGGATGTGTTCTTCAGGAGAACTGGAATGAATGATCTTCTGAAAGCAGTGATTGAAGCTTGAAGTTGTGAGGAATTTTGGTCTGATCTTCCACGAATGTATCTCTCCTACTTTTCACTTGATTTCTATTCTCTGTAAGCTTCTTTTTTTCTTTCAAATTCAAACCAGTCTTTTATCTACTTCCAGCAACTGAATGAGAGATTTTAGGATCTCTATTCCTGCAAATACTCATCCTTTTTAACTTCATTTCAAAATAGCTCTGAGTAGATATCCGTTGGAGTTTGTTGTGATAATATTGCACGTTTGAAAAACCTGCAACAACATAAAGCATAGCAACAAACAAAATCCAAATATATCACAGCACTAAGTCTGTTTGGATATTCAGTTTCTAAATAAAACTGAATAAAAAGATAAGCCATTAACCTGATCACCAATCAAACATATAAACCAACACAAACCAGTTTAAGACTTGTAAAAGTCATTAACCAATCATAATAACAAAAATCAAATCCTGTAAGAAAGAATCAAGTCAGTCAAAGTGTGTAATGTAGACTAAATACTGGACCTAAATACTCTACAAGGGGGGGGGGGTTTGAATAGAGTATGGAAACTTTTTGCAAAACTTAAAAGTTTAACAGGAAAGCTTTGTGTGAAACTCAAATCTCAAGGCCTTGAGATTTTGTAAACTGTCTGAAACTTACTAAGGCAAAGATGTAGGTTCCAAGACCTTGAGCTGTGAACAATTCTAAACAGCTTTTAAATCCTAGTTTGATTTGAGTTGTGTGCAGCAGATAATAATCAAACAGAAAAGTAAAGAACACAAAGAAATTTATAGAGTTCAGTCCCAATGGACCTAATCTCTGCCTGAGGGATCTAATCCCACTAGGATTGGACAAACATTTCTTATTACTCACACAGAAACAACCCTAGATCTTCAAGCCTAAGTTATTTCCCTTACACCTATACAGCTTGTGGTGTCAAACCTATCTAGTTCCAGCTACTAACTGTTGAGCTAACAAGAACCTCTTGTTGTTCACTTGAACAACCAACCACTAGGTTAAGTGAGGTTTAAGATAACATAGAGATACACAGATGAAAGTACAGATGAAGAACACAGTATAAAGATAAGCTGTTGAAGCCAGGAAGTGTTCTTCAGGAATGACTGGATTGATTTGATCTTCATAAGCCTGGAATGAAGCTTGAATGATTGTGTGTTTGAATGGATGATCTCCCACGAATTTTTCACACCTCCCAGAGTATTCTGCAAGCCTCTCTCTTCTTCAAAATTCAAACCAGTCTCTTTTATCCACAGCTGCAACTGATTGAGAGATTTTAGGATCTCAGTTCCTACAAAACCTCCTTCTGTTTTCAACTTAAATTCAAACAGCTTCAGGTGGATATCCGTTGGAGTTTGTTGAGATTTCTCTTGCACGTTTAACAACCTTGCAACAGCATAGAAACACTGCAACAACAAAATCCAAACATCTAATAGTACTGAGACTGTTTGGTTAAACAGTTTCTGATAAAACTGTTTAATAAACTTAGAACAATAATCTGCATATTCTCTAGAACAAATAAGACATGAAACAGTTTAAGACACTTAGAAGTGAGTGAATAATCACAATACTAAGAGTCATAACCTGCAAGAAAGAATCAATTAAGTTCTGTAAAAACTATCAGCAGCTCAAGGCATATCTCAAGGCCTTGGAGCTTTGAACCTGCTTCACAGCATTTCAAAATTAAACCCAGATAACTTTGATTCTTCCTGTTCTGATCATCTGCAATTGTGTTAGATATATAAATAGTACAAACCACAAGTATATACCATACACCACTGATTTGCATAATCAGATATCCAATTCTGCAACACAAAAATGTTAGAACACATAGCAGGATAAGATAACTCAAGGCTTTGAAGTTAAGTCAATCTCAAGGCCTTGAGATAACTGAAATGCCTTTGCTGCTAATGTCTTAGCCTTTTGTCTTTCATCACTCAAAAAAATTACCAGTCAAAGCACATTCAGGGATCTTGACTCAACAATCTCCCCCTTGATGAAAGACAAAACCTACAGTCTTGCATAGATCTTCCTGCCACTCATATTAAAAAATTAAATAACCACAATCTGCAGATATAAAATATATACTGAACCCAAACAGATAACCAGGAGAATAAATATTACAAAATACCGCATAATTACCAGAGAAATAAAAAATTTACCAAAATAACCAAAGGCGAACTCTTATTATTATTACTAGATGCAAACAAAACACAAATACATTCTCCCCCTTTTTGACTTTGATCAAATAAGGTTGAAGATATGTAGGATCATTACTCAGAGTTTGAAAATAAGCTTAAAAAAAAACTAGCTAAAAAGTCAAGGCCTTGAGACAGAAAAGATAGAAGAGAATGAGATAGAAGGTCAAGGCTTTGGCAGTCTCTGATCTTCACTTCTTCTTTGATGTCTGGCCTTTCTATGAGCCTTCCCCAGTTTCTTCCTCACTTGCAGCTTCTTCTGCAGACTGATTACCTTCTTGTTCAGCTTCAACTTCAGCAACCACTTCTTGGATTATCTCATCTACCTTCTTCTTAGTCTGTACTGAATCTACCTCTGTAGCTTCATTAACACATGTATCTTCATCAGCATCTTCTTCATCAGTTTGTTCAAACAAGTATTTTGAAGCTAGACCACTGGAATTGGCTTCTTCTTCTTCTTCTTCAGAAAATCTCCTAGATTTTCTTCTGAATCCACACTGGTGCCATGACTAGTAGCAGAAGGTATCTTCTCCAGATTCAAGCCCTTGATGACTGTAGATAGTGCTTTCTAGACAAGCAGATCTTGGCAACGTGGCGATCATCCAGCACACCTAGCTGTGCTTCACACACACTAGATCACCAGCCGCGCTGATCCACGTGGGGGCTGCGAGACAGGGCCCTCGCATACCACCACACGGGACTTGTAGGGACTTAGTGGTTTGGAGGCTAGAGTAAGTCCTTTCGCGCGCGAGCGACAACCAAGCCCGCGCGCGACCCCTAGTAACTGCTTTTGAGAGATTTATGGCACGAGCTCCATAAACCCGGTCAACCCGGTCAAACTGGGTCAACCTCGTAACGGTTCCGGTATACGCGGATAACGTGCTGTAACGATCCCTATATACGCGAACGAACGTGCCGTTGTGGTTAAGTTAATTAAGACGCCATTGATGGGCGCATTAACCACACTGCAACGGTCACATTCTTCGTTATATATATAGGATCGTTAACCCTTCCATACAAGGATAATCACCTGAGATACGCGAAAGCTCTGCCAAAATCCTGTCTCTCTCTCATACAGTGCTATTGCCTTACTCTCTCCCTACACACAACCCTATTCTTACTGTGTTATTTCTATTCTCTACTCTTGGTGCATATTGAATTCTCTCTGCAGGATTCTCTCGTACACATTTGGTAAACCTGACGTGAAACTTACCACTGCAAGCAACCATGTATCATGAAGATGATGTCAGTAACAGATCTCCCTCCACAGAGACCACCTCAGGAGAGGAGACCCGCCGCACTCCTACGGCCGCCGGTGAGGCTCCGACGCTAGAGGCTTTGGACGCTACCATCCAGAATTAGGCGAAGGCTCTCAAGGCTCATTCTGCTCAACTGGAACGGATAATGGCCATCCTGGGGACTCTCGCCCCGAATCCCGCATCAGCCACTGCTGCCTCTCAGGGAGGAGGAGCTTCTACCACTCAAGGGATGGGAGTATCAACCACACCACCTAATCCTAACCTTCAAACTCCACCGGCAACGGCGCAGTTACCCCCAGTTCAGTGGAAAACAGCTCAAATGTTGCCTCTTGCCGCTCATATGCCTCAACCGCCAATCCTGGCGTCTAATCCATCTTCACAATACCCTTTGCCTCCTCCGCCGGCGGCGTGGGGCAATGCGAATTCATAGTACGATCCTAGCCCTTCCACGGCATACGTGTCGCCTCCAACTGCAACAGCCCCTCCTCCTGCTGCCAGAGGAAGTGTGCCAGGGTGCATGACGTCGCTGCAGCGGCGCATGGAAACTTTCTTAGCCAACCAAAAATTTACTGATACCATCATCCCGAAGCTTGACAACGATCCACCTATCCCACGAGAGATCTACCTCATGCCTAACCCTGCCGGGTACAAGGCTCCTAAATGGGATAAGTTCGAAGATGTCAATGGAAACGCCCACGAGCATGTCATGCGTTTCATTGATGTGATGGGGCCGTATGGGGCTGATCCTAAATTGCTGATGCGCGAGTTTCCGAAATCTCTGGGGAACGTGGCCTACAAGTGGTATCGGACACTGGAGGCTGGATCCGTGAAGACCTGGGACGATTTGGTCCAGAAGTTCTATACCAAATTCTTCGAGATGGAAGAAAAGGTGACAATGATTCATCTCTCGCGGATGTACCATAAGCGCGAGGAGGATGGAGTGACATTCATCAAGAAGTTCAGGGCCAAGTCCTTGGAATGCAGAGACGAAGTGCTTGAGGGCAGACTCGTGGAGATATGCCTGCAATGCATGCGAGACGAATACAAAGGTATGCTTATCAACCTGCAGACTCCTACATTTTCGAAGCTTATCGAATGCACAAAGAACATAGAGACTATAGTGGAGAGGCAGAAAAAGAAGCATGCCCTAAGAGATCCCCGAGCGGGACTACCTTTAAAATTGGGAGGTTCAGCTACAAGAGGGGACGTGAGGCTGAAGTGAATACGGTCTCGCCCCAAAAGCAGCCGAAGGTTGCAAACTTCGGTGCGCCAGCTCTACCATGTTCGTTAGAGGAAGCGAGCGACTTGTGCAGAAAATGGCGTAAAGATGGTATCTTGCCGCCGCTCAAAAGGATACCCTCCAAGGAGATGGTGAGAGACCCAAAGTGGTGCGAATGTCACCGAAAGGTCATGCACCCCACGGCTGATTGGAAGAATCTCAGGATCATGGTAAGCCGAAAGATGAAAGACGGCGAGTTGATTGTCAGCGACCAGAGACAGGATGTGCGAAACAATCCACTGCCTGCCCACGTGGAGCAAGAGCCGAAGGGCAAAGAGGTTGCCATGATCTCGATTATGGACCTTGAAGAGATTGCGGAGGATGGTCTACCCATCATTGCCGAGATCCACAATGACGAGGACTACAACATAGAAACGGAGGACAAACGTGCCGATCGGATGAAGGGGTCGCACGGGTTCAGCAGGTTCTTCGATGAAATGAACTTTTCGGAGAAATGCCGGAAGGAAATGACAAAAGCGATCCTGAGGATAGAAGAGGATTATTAGGGCATCTCGCTCTACAGAAAAGGTCATAACCTTCTCCGCAAGAGACAAGAAGACAGATGCGAGCCACCAGAAGCCTTTATACGTGACGGCAATAATCAATGGTGTGGAGTTCAAAAGAGCATTTGTCGACGGAGGAGCGGCAATTAATGTCGTCTCGATCAACACTCTGAAGCTAGCAGGAATCCCGGAGCAGAAGATTATCAGGCGTCCATCCCCGCTGATGGGATTCGGAAGCGACTCCAGAATGACGATAGGATGGATCCGTCTGGGTGTCCAGATTGGCAAAATCAAGTGTTCAGCCAAATTCTATGTCATTGATGAAAACACTACGTATCACATGATTATAGGTCGGGCCTGGATTCATCGCTTCGATGCGGTCTCTTCAACAGCTCACCAAGTGATGAAAGCTATCTGGAATGACAGAATAGTAGAGATACCAGCCTCGATAAATCCTTTCAACCTGGATGAGGCGCACCTCACGGAGGCGGTATGGTTCACTAAGATGGCAGATGAGCAAACGTCGGGGCCGTTTAACCCCACTCCTTTGCCTCGATGGGAGGACATCAAAGATCAGTCACCCGCAGGAGTCATGGTGACAAGGGAGGAGTCGAAAGAAAAGCCTTCTGCGCGAGAAGAGACACAACGAATTGCCTATCAGCGAAAGAATGTTTACACCCTGAAAAGGATAGCAAAGCTGATCCCGAAGGCAAAGAGATAGAAAGCTTCTACGCTAACGGGAAGAAATGATACCGTATATGAAGGTGCGCGGGGATACCCCCACGTGAGCATGGGGATATCCCTGAGCAAATCAACCAAATCGAGCAGGTTATGGAATTAGACGAACCAACGCCAGGCGTTTTGGTGGAAAAGCTCAAAGAAGCGCCTGAATGCATGGAGGACAAGCCCAAACCGCAAAAGCAGGAGCTGAAGGAGGTATTCCTAAGCCCAAACGAAGAAAAGAAGAGACCAATCTTTATGAGTGTAGATCTCACGAGCGAGGAAGAAGAAAGATTGCTGCAGCTGCTGACCGCGTACAGGGATGTGTTCGCATGGGAATACGATGAGATGCCTGGCCTGGATACGAGCATCACCATGCACAGGTTAGATGTAATCCCAGGGTCCAAACTGATAAAGCAGAGCACAAGAAGCTTCAGGCCGGAGATCAATGTGAAAATCAAGCAAGAAATTGTCAAACTGCTGACTGCTAAATTCATCGAGCCGAATCACCATCCTACATGGTTGGCTAACATCGTGCCTGTGGTGAAGAAGAATGGGCAGCTTCGCATCAGTGTGGACTTTCGGGACCTTAATCGTTTCTGTCCCAAAGACTATTTTCCACTTCCCAACATCGATCTACTCATTGATTCGAACGCGGGTCATCGCATGTTCAGCTTTATGGACGGCTTCAGTGGGTACAACCAGATCAAGATGGACCCTGAAGATGCACGGAAAACCGCGTTCATCACGCTGGTGGGAGTCTTCAACTACACGGTTATGCCTTTTGGACTAAAGAATGCAGGTGCAACTTATCAGCGAGCCATGATGGCCCTGTTCCATGACATGATGCATAAAGAAGTAGAATTATATGTTGATGACTTGGTCATCAAATCCAAGGAAGAAAGGGACCATCTGGAGGATCTGCGGAAAGTCTTCGATAGATGCAGAAGGTTTCAGTTAAAGATGAACCCCATGAAATGCGCATTTGGAGTAACCTCGGGGAAATTCTTGGGATGTGTAATACATCGCCAAGGCATTGAGTCTGATCCCGCAAAAGTATCAGCCATCACCAGCATGACGGCGCCGCCCAATCAGAGTGCTCTGAAGACATTATCGGGGAAATTAACTTACCTGCGAAGGTTCATCCCTGCGATCGCAGAAATAACCTTTTGTTTCAGTGATCTGCTAAAAAAGAATGCTGTGTATAACTGGACCACAGAACATGAAGCCGCGTTCGGAAGGCTAAAAGACTTGTTGACGTCAAGAAGGGTAATGATCGCGCCACAGCTCGGATCACCGCTCTTGCTGTACCTGACATTGACGAAGAGGTCTATAGGGGCACTTTTGGCTCAGGAGTATGAAGGGCAAGAAAGGCCGATCTACTACATTTCCCGAATAGTGCAACCAGCAGAATCAAGGTACACGGACATTGAACGCCATTGCCTTGCCTTATTCTTTGTAAAATAAAAGTTGAAGCACTATTTCGCCTCGCACCAAGTGGTAGTAGTTACAAAGAGTGATCCCATACGGTACCTCTTGACTCACACTTCCCCTGGTGGAAGACTGGCAAAATTGTATATGACCATTTCTCAATACGACATCACGTGCGTTCGACCACGGGCGATCAAGTCGCAAGCCGTGGCGGATTTGTTGGCACAATTCCCTGATAATAGCCACGAGCCCATGATCGAAGAAGAACTAGAGGGACCCGAGATATACGCAGTCGAATTGCCCTATTGGACGCTTCATTTTGATGGATCGTCTACAAGGAAGGGAGGAGGAATCGGAATAGTCCTGACCAAACCTGATGGAGAGGTCATACAGATGTCCACAAAGCTTGACTTCGCAGTCACCAACAACGAAGAAGAGTATGAAGCTCTCATCGCAGGTCTTCGCGCAGCAAGGGCACTAGAAGTAAGGAATTTGACGGTCATGGGGGACTCCAAACTAATCGTCAAACAAGCCTCGGGCGAGTACAGTTTGAAGGAGATAAACCTATTGCCCTACCGAACTTTGGTACAAAAGCTGGTGCAACAATTCTACGACATCAGGTACGAGCACAAACCCAGAGCAGATAATAGACATGCTGATGCTTTGGCGACCCTGGGATCCAAGGTTAGTGCGGATAAGTGTCCCGCAAGAATCTCGATTGAAGTACGAACGTCCGCGGCGTTGACAGAGGACGCGAGCGAGGACGAATGCATGGATGATGCAGACTGGAGAAAGTCAATATTGCGTGCCATTGCAGAAGGAACGAGTAAAGAAAACTGGGCATCCACCAAGGGGTATTGCATACATGAAAACACCCTTACTATAAGGGCCCAGGCGGAATACTCATGCGATGCGTCTCACAGCAGGAGGGACAAGCGCTGTTAGAAAAGATTCACCAACATACTTGTGGGGACAGTGAGGTGTCAATCTATCGAAAAGCCCAAAGGTATGGGATTCATTGGCCGGACATGTCAGCGGCCGCGGCATTGATTCAAGGGAATTGCGAGAGTTGTGCAATGATCAAGGATTCTTTAGAAATTGCTCTGGTTGATGATGACATGGATTGGAGGAAGCCACTCTTCGATTTTCTTACACAAGGTATCGAGCCTGAGTCAAGAAAAGAAGCCGAAAAACTAAAACGAAAGGCAGCCCGGTACGTGGTGCGAGAAGACATACTCTGGCGAAGGGGCCATGAGGGTAACCTACTACGATGCCTAGACAGCAAGGAAGCACAAGAGGTGATGGACCTCTCTCATCAAGTGGAACATCAGGGAGGTGCGAAGTTATGCAGACAGCTCCTCACAGTCGGTTACTTCTGGCCCACCATGGAAGCAGATTGCCGCGCTAAAGTAAGAAGGTGCCAGGAGTGTCAATTCAAATGCAACCTAGTACATGCTCCTGCCGTAGATCTACATGCGTTGGGCACACCATGACCATTCCATACCTGGGCTTTGGATTTTGTCGGCCCTATCCGACCAGCCTCGCACGGGAACCAGTTTATTCTTACCGCGACTGAGTTGTTCACTGAGTGGGTAGAAGCAATACCACTGAAGACGGCAAATGCGCTCGCTGTAGTCCATTTCATCCAAGAGAACATCATATGCAGGTTCGGAATTCCTAACACAATTCTCTCGGATAATGGTACCCCCTTCGTCAATCGCCAGGTAGCTGCGAAGCTAGCGGAGTACAACATAAGGAAGATATGTTCTACCCCCTATTATCCGAAAGGGAATGGTCAGGCGGAGCAACTAATAAGACGTTGTTGAGAATCTTGAGCAAGATGGTTGCGGACGACCACAAGAAATGGGCTGATTCTTTGAACATAGCATTGTGGGCATATCGAACTTCTCCAAGGACTCCCACAAGAGACTCCCCGTTTCTTTTATGTTATGGAGCTGAAGCTGTAGTACCTGCGGAGGTAAAAACCAACTCTGCAAGGTTGGCCTTCCATGCACTATACGAGAATCGACGCGATCATGACTTGGTTCTGTTAGAAGAAAAGCGGGAGCAGGCTAAACGCACTAACAAGCGATACCAGGAAAGGATCGCTCGTGCGTACCACAAAACAGTCCAACGCCGAGATTTCGCAGTTGGGGACCTGGTCTTGCGCGCATCGGACCACTACATGCGGGAGGCGGCTCACCCAAAATTCGCAGCCAATTGGGAAGGACCCTTCGAAGTCAAAGAAGTCTTCGACAGTGGCTACTGCAATATACAAAGGCTACATGGGACGGCCTCAACCCCAAGCTCAGTCAACATGCGCTGGATTAAGAAGTATTATCCTTAACTCCTCTCATTACATGTGTTACATTACAATGCCTATTTTATGCTTTGTATTGTTGAATATTCATGCGTCTTCTCTCCCATATGAGGGAATTGTAATCTCACCTCTCCCATACGAGAGTGTTTTATAATAAAAGACTTCTCCCAAATGGGAAGAACTTTATGATTTCAGCTGTCTTTATCGCTTTATTTATTTCTTCATTTCTCAATAGCGAAAGTTTATCTGCTAAGTTTGCAGCACTAAGCAAATATGATCTTAAGTGATCTTCAAGCCTATCCCCCGTGATAGCAGCACTAAGCAAATATGATCATAAGTGATCTTCAAGCCTATCCGCCGTGGTAGCAGCACTAAGCAAATATGATCTTAAGTGATCTTCAAGCCTATCTGCCATGATAGCAGCACTATGCGAATATGATCTTAACTGATCTTCAAGCCTATCTGCCGTGATAGCAGCACTATGCGAATACGATCTTAAGTGATCTTCAAGCCTATCTGCCGAGATAGCAACCATACTTGAAACACGATCTTAATTGATCCAAAGCCTATCTGCCCAGATAGCAGCAATACTTAACACTGGTCTTGAGTGATCCTCAAGCTTATCTGCCAAGATGACAAAACTATGCAATTGTGATCTCAAATGATCTAAGGGCTCATCTGCTAAGATATCAACTCTCATGAATGATTTCTATAATCTGCGAATCTATCTATTGGGTAGCAAATCATAGCGACAACACAAAAGTGCGAATATGACACTACAAAAGGTGAAGTTTGCCAATACGCATGCGAAAATTGCAATTTGTTGTAACAAGAACAGCAAATAATACAAAGCGCTTTATTATTATTATGATTCAAAATGACTTACAATTTATCTGTCTAGATAGCAGCTTACAAGCGAAAGCTCAGACTGAGCTAGTTACATAGTCAAAATGACTTACAATTCATCTAGATAGCAGCCTACAGGAGAAAGTTACACAGAAAGTAAATCCTTACTGTAAAATGATCGGCCTACAGGATCTGACAAAGGCTATGCGATACAGTAGTCTGCGACCAAAGATCTGTAGAAAGTAGGGTCTTTCTATAAAACGAACGGCCTACAAACGCTAAAAGAGCTATGCGACGCTATGTTCAAGATCCCAGGATCTGACAAGGCCTCTGTCTGGTCTTCTGCCCAAGAGATGTGCCCGATGAACCACCTGTTCAGGCGTATGCGGCGGTAAAGAACAGGCAAGCAGCAACTCCTAGGGCAAGAGGCTCCTTGTCCACGGAGACGAGCACAATGGCTCGCCACCCCGATTTCAAGAATGTGGAAGCAAGAAGTTCTCCTCCGGGAAAGCTAGAGGAGAAATCCGCCGTTCATTACAAGTTGGTAAGAAGGTTAGTACAGTACTGCACCTCGCCGGAAGGCAGCCAAAGGTACGACCTGCAAACATAATACCCGGAGAAAATTCTTCGAGCAAGCATGAGGTATTATGTGCATCTTCTTTACGATGGTTATGAAGATCAATAAGCCTCGTAAAGAAGATCTTGGAAGCTATTTCTATGGCACAAAGCACAAACATAGGTCTCACAACTTGAAGTTGCCATGAATCCACGAAAGACAAGCGTTGAAGCTAGCAGTCGTAGGGACTCATGGCAAGCCACATTGTGGAATGAGGAACCCAAGTAGCAAGAGACAGGGTTTATATAGACCCATTAGAGACTCTTCGGTTCCTTAGCTGAGTTAGCAAAGCTTGGAAAAGGGGTAAGAATCAATCACTTACACCTTGAAAAGAGGTAACATTCACTTACCCTACTAAAGGGTACGACGATTCAGTTGCGTATCCTAATTAATGACGGAAGGTCATGATACGGATGGACTTCCCAACGAAAGCGTGCTTATTTGATAAGCAAATAGCGCGAAAATCAAGGCAGAATATCGCTAGGTGATGTCATAATTGATACGCACAAAGATATTCGAGGAAATCCCGGGAAGGGTAAAACGAGCATTCAAAGCCTTGAATAAAAAAAGGGGGGGGGGGGGGGAGAAACCCTAGCAACATTAACGATAATGTTTAAACATTTTGTTCAAAACAAATACTTGCTATTGTTCAAAATAAGTCTTTGATCAGGGAGTCAACAGGAGAAAACTGAAGTGACAAATTTGTCACTTGGTCCACTTCTCGCTTCAACTGCTCATAGTTGGTGCTCATCTCATGGAAGAGTTTCACAGCCTCGTCAGCTTTCTGCCTTTTCTTTTCCACCTTCTTCCCCTCAGTTGCGAGGTTATGGAAGCCGCGCTTCAAATTCACAGCCGCGCGAATCTGGGTGACTTTGTTGACAAGGTACCCGAAGCCCAGCTTACCCTGAAATTTTGCTTGAAGGCCTAGGCACATGCTGAAAAGCAACTGCGCACTCTGAGGATAGATGATCGCAGGTGTAGCCGCAGACAGCTGCTCCAAAATCCAGATGGCTTCAGTCAAGAACAGTCTCCTGTTAAAGGGTTCTATCTCCCGAGACCTCGCAAAAGATCGAGGATAGGAGAGACGCATCCGAACCAGCCAGTCCACATCATCTTGCTTCAACCCTAAACAGTGTTAAATCAAGTTTAGAACACGAAGCTTGTAAATGAAAAGTGCGAGATGCGAACAGAAAAAGTGATAACATACCAGTTCCTTCATGGATCTCGCGCAAAGAAGGAATGCGCATTGCTGGGGCAGCTGAAGACTGTCCTCGTTCCATTGCTCTTCTATCAGCTGCAAGCTCTAGCTCTTCATAATTGGCAGGAAGGGTATAGGCCACACCAGGGGTGATTGCACCTCCTACTTGCGAATTCCAAAAGCTGCCGCTCGATTAGGGACGCCTTCAGAGGCTCAATCCCCGCCAGGGGGATGACGACAGTAGAAGCTGCCGCTCGATTAGGGACGCCTTCAGAGGCGAAAGGCTCTTGAGACTCAGGAGCACTCATTTGAACATTCACATTCGCATGTGATTCTGCATTCTCCACGATCTGCTCACGAATCTCAGCCTCAGCAGCATCTGCTTCCATTCCCTCAGCAACAGCATTAGTATCTTCCTCCATCAGCACAGTTTTAGCTTCGACATCATCAGAAACTTCGATGACGTCCTCCAAAGGCTCTCCCGCACATTCAGCAGCTGCGACGGGCTTCTCGATATGAGAGCTTCGCACTAGGACATAAGACACAGAGGGTTGGCTCCTTTGTCCCAACATGGCCTCATCAGCATAACCTGCGATGCGAGACAGAAAAATGTGAGGTAACTTGTGTTACACAAAATTTTAGGTTGATAAACTAAGAGCGAGCACCTCCACGCGAAGGTGGGATTGTAGCCTCTTCGTCATATGCTAAGGACGCGACACCATGCCCTATTAATGTATCTTCATTAAGCATGTCCTTAAGGTGAGCGTGATCTGGGGCGCGAAGAAACCAGTCATGATGATGATCGGGTTACTAAGCCTAGTTCACAAGTGATGTTCAAATGTTTACCTGAAGGTTCACCGCACTTGCTTACTAGCCAGCGGCGAATGTCGGCTTTCGATAAGCCATGCTTTAATGCACCAACAATCACGTCTCGGTAAGTTACCGCAAGATTAAAAATGTCACCTTCATTACCGCCTGCGATTTCCTCAAAGTCCGCTTGAACCTGCTCCAGAGCAGCCGCATCTTCTTCTTGAACCGCGTCTTCCTCATCGATTTGACGCACCAAGTCGTCAACATGTTGCTCTTCCAAGCTCCTTTGCTTTATGCGTTCGATCTCCTCTTCTTCTCGCCGCCTTCTCCTTTCAGCAGCCTCCGCAGCTGTTCTTCTAGACTCAGCAAGGATGTCCTCGTCTATGGTTTCGATGGTAACACCAGAGTGAGAACCCCTCTTCTGCCTCTTGGCTAGAAGGCCGCTGATGGTCTCTGCATGAGTTCTGCAAAGGAACAAACTGTTCAGCAAAATATTGCGAGAGTTAAGATAATGAGAAGATAAGTACGTTTGAGATACCTTCCGACTCTTCCTCTTGTATCTCATCTCTCTCTTCTTCTCTGACATCTTCAACTCTCTCTTCTTCTTCATCATCATCTCTTTCTCTCATCTCCCTTCTCTCATCCTCCTCTTCCTCCTGACCAAACGGAACAAAGGTCTCCACCGCGAGCTCTTTCCACGACTTGCTTGGCATGCGACCTTTGCCTTTGTCCCTGGAAGTAAGGAACTTCGTAGGGGAGGAAGCTGGAGCACTCCTAGGGAAAGAAATTGTGATTCCCTTCTGCCTTGGTCTCTTTGCCCTTGGAGCAGCCGTTGCTGGAGGAGGCAGATCGTCCATGGGAGGAGACAAGGCTGGAGCGTTGTCTATCAGCGAGTGAGCAAATACGTCCATGACTTCACGAATTCGGGCCTCAACTACGGGAGCCATTCTCATTGCTAGCCGAATCGGCTCACCCTGCCTTCTCTTAGCAACAATGGTGGTGATCAGCGACTTAGAACGCTCACCAGATGCAAACCTCCTCACATAGCACTACAACAGATAAGGGAGTATAAGTTTCGATATATCGAGCTAAAGAAATTCGACATGCGTAAAGGAGATTGTTTACCTTGGCAAAATCTTCGCTATATTTGATGACAAGCGAAGCACCCTCCCTAACTGCAGCCATCTTCTCTTCAAGGATGGTGGAGGGGCACAGGTGATTCTCGTGATCCAACAATGAATAACAGCCATGTTGGGAGTCGTCCAAGCTACAATTGGGATGGTAAGGGAAGGAATTTCTCTTGATCACGGGAGCTCTGCTCGGCCGACGGGTCGACTGGGTCTCAAACCTTGTCTGCTGGGTATTCCAATAAGCAACCCAGTTCTTGGAGTAGCCACCTATGCGGTCACCTGGGGGCTGCTCGAAGGGAAGGTTGCTCCTTAAGATCGTCTTGCACTCGCCAGATAGTAGTCGTTTGTAGCAGCCTCTTATGATAGACTGCGGCCAGATTGATGGTGCCACCGCATCAAATCCAAACTGGGGAGAAACGCGAGTAGGATCGACATCCACTGTGATCCTCTCGTACCTAGGAGTAAGCTCGCGAACATACTCCGCAAGAGCAGGAAGAGAACCTCTTAGGCACCAGCAGAAGAATTCTCGATAACGCTCGTGGAAGCGCTTATGACCATCGAAAAGCAGATCTTCCGAGAAAGAAACAGCCTTAGAAGGATACAATTTTGGGAACCATCGCACATTCTCAATGCGCGTGGCATAGGGCTTAGCCGTAAACTTGCTGCGATCGTCCCATATCAGGCTCCAGGTAAACTTAGGAAAGTGAGTTCCAAACCATCTCGCAGCCCTTCCACTGTTAAGCTCTTCCTCCGCACCCGGGACACACCATTTGTTGGGCCTAGAAGGAACAGGAGCATAGGAGGGCCATCGCTCGAAAACCCACATGGTCAAGAATGCGATGTTAACATAGGTTAACATGTCCAGGCGGCCGCGGGAGTCCTTGGTTTCTACAACCAATTGATCCAATCTGTGGTACAGAGTACCCAAGACTAGTGGCCCGAGTGCGACTCTTTGACCTAGGGTCAGTTTCACAGCAAGATGAAGGACAAGGTAGAAAACCCCATCATGAGGGTGGCCATCAATAAGATACCTCGATAACCAGGTGCAGAGAAAAGCACACAAGGTCAGATGATAACCTTTACCGTTCACATAATTCTTCGCATTCGGGTTCTGGCTCAGAAGTTTCTTGGTGATACTACTACTCGCATAATCACGGAAGAAATATTGCACCCACTTGCCCCAAGTGTTCTTCGCAGACGTATCAACTAGCTGCCAGTCAAGAAGAGGCTTCGCATATGTCCACTGGGTGGAAATTTTCTTAACCTTTGACAAGCACTCCTCCATTTGCTTGTAGAGAGCGAGTTCCAGATCGGTCCTCAAAGGGCTTAGAGGATCCACCTCACCAGCAGGAGAAAGATCATACAGCATGTGTACATCTTCCAGACTGGGAGCAGCCTCGAACTCAGCAAAATGGAATGTGTGAGTCGCAGGCGAGTAACGCGAGAGAAGGTTTAGAAGCATGGACTGTTCCAGCTTCACGGCAGCACCCTTCATAGCACGAACGGCGAAATAGATGCCGACATTGTTCAAGGTGATCGCATGGTTGGTCAACACATGGTCGATCCACTCATCCATGAAGTCCAATTTCTGAACAAACGCCTGGGTACAAATTGCAGTATGGGGGAAAAACCCATTTTCAACCCCTAATCGAACCACATCTTTGGAATCGGTCAATTCCAGCATGGCTGCGTTAACAGGTGGGGTCAATGTCTGCAACTCATCAGATGGAACAGGAGTCGGCAGGTTCTTCACCTTAAACCTAGCGTGATAAAAGTCTTTTCCGCCTAAATAGGGGGCTTTCCGCCATAGGGTTTGTGGAAGATCAGGTATCCCCTCGATTTCTTTAACGGATTTGGTTCCTTTTGTCTTCGCCATTCCTGCGGAAGAGCAAGAAAAAAGGGGGGAGAAATACACACACTTTCAGTACTTTCAGTTCGAATTTTAGGAATCAGTTCGAGTTTTCGGTTGAAGCAACGATGTTTTGTCAAAGAGAAGATGAACAGTTCAGTGTCAATTTTGGGTTTGAAAGTTCGGAATCGTTTACATTACTGGGAATTTCAGAAACCCTACATTCAGAACCCTTACAATCTGGGGACTAATTTAGTTCTGAGTTCAAAGAACAAAGGCCTCTCTTGCAGTTTCCAATGAAGTGGCATGTTTCAGATAGTTATGGGTTTGCAGATCTAATACAGTTCAAAGCATATATCAGTGCAATAAATGGAATTGAGCAAGGCCAACCTTGTTTTGGTAAAGCTTGCTTGGATGCGGACAGTTGAAGAAGACGATTGACAAGAAAGAATTGATAATTGATTATTTGAATCTGCTCTTGAAGGCTTCCAGGTATCATTCACTTTAAGAGAAAGAAGTGATGCTTTGCAACAATGGAGAGCACAGAGTATTTATCCAAAAACAATGAAGGGTTGCGTCCTTTCAGTATTCGAATCGCAACCGTCACCGTTGAATCGCGCAATCACAGGACAAGCTGACGTCATGCCTAAAACCCTAAAGATCAGATGACACGACTCTAGGGAATTTAGGTCATAATGACACGCACGGGGGCTGAATTTGTGTGTATTTGAATTTGTGCGTGGCGGCGACGCGTACGTTGGTTCCTGCGCATGGAAGCCTATCCGGCTATGCGTCTTCACGCGCAGAAAGGGGGCTAATGTAGATAGTGCTTTCTAGACAAGAAGATCTTGGCCACGTGGCGATCATCCAGCACACCTAGCTGTGCTTCACAAACACTGGATCACCAGCCGCGCTGATCCACGTGGGGGCTGCGAGACAGGGCCCTCGCATACCACCACACGGGACTTGTAGGGACTTAGTGGTTTGGAGGCTAGAGTAAGTTCTGTCGCGCGCGAGCGACAACCAGCCCGCGCGCGACCCCTAGTAACATGCTTTTGAGAGATTTATGGCACGAGCTCCATAAACCCGGTCAACCCGGTCAAACCCGGTCAACCTCGTAACGGTTCTGGTATACGCGGATAACGTGCTGTAACGGTCCTTATATACGCGGACGAACGTGCCATTGTGGTTAAGCTAATTAAGCCGCCATTGATGGGCGCATTAACCACACGGCATCGGCCACATTCTTCGTTATATATATAGGATCGTTAACCCTTCCATACAAGGAGTATCACCTGAGATACGCGAAAGCTCTGCCAAAATCCCGTCTCTCTCTCATACAGTGCTATTGCCTTACTCTCTCCCTACACACAACCCTATTCTTCCTCTGTTATTTCTATTCTCTACTCTTGGTGTATATTGAATTCTCTCTGCAGGATTCTCTCGTACACAATGACAATATCCAACTTCCCAGTCATAGTATTCATCAAGCCCTTGAATTGATGAAATTCAGTTGACAGGTCAAACAACCTTTGTCTGAGATCCTCAATCTTAACTTGCCGATCTTCTAACTTCTCAACAAGCAGAGAGTAATCCTCATTGGCTTGCCCTTTCCCAGATGCAGTCCCCTTAGGCTTCACAAACTCCTTCTCAGCAAGTTCATCCTTTGACAAATCAGAATAGAATTTCCAATGCCCTTTCCCAGTCTGAACCACCCCAATCCTCTGAAGTGCAGTCTCATCTATCAACCCTAAACCTCCATTAATCTTTTCTTCTCCTTTCACAGGCACATCAAAATACTCAAAGAAAAGAGGTAACAGGTTGGCATATGGAAGAGGATGGTTTCTAGTCTTGGTTGCACAATAAATCATATGCTCCATAACAAATGTAGGCAGATCTATCTCAAACCCTTGAGATATCAAATACATCAAAATCAAAACTTTATGAGTTACCAACTCTCTTGATTTCTCCCTGGGAACTACACTCCTCATCAAAATGGTAAACAAAATCTTGGCTTCACAGTTGAGCACAGAGTGTGTCAACTGCTTTGGACCAGAGGGAACACCTTCAACAAAGAACATCTCCTTTGCCTTATCTAAACACTCCTTCCTGTCGGGATAATCTCCAACATTGTATTTCCTAGGAATGCCCAAGACTTTGGCAAAAGTCCTATGATCTAACCTCAAATCCACACCAGCCACTTTAGAAGTTAAAACCATTCTATCATCACCTTCAGACACCAAGTTCAGATAAAATAACCTAGTTAACCTAGGATAAGCCTTTGAACTGGGATTTAAAACTTTCCAAACAGCAGTTTTCCTCAATTTTCTTATGCATTCTATGTCCAGTTTATCCAACAACTCATCAGAAATCATGCTACAGAAAGCAACTTTAGATGATGCATACCCTTGCATCCAAACTGTTTTAACCTCAGAACTAATAAACCACTAAGTTGGAAGTACATTCTTACCTTGATATCCTTTCTTAGTTGCAGCAGCAACTTGCTTAACCCTAGTCTTCTTCTCAGAGGGTTTGGCCTTTCTTGTACTCCTTCAGTTGATTTCTTCTGGCTCTCCTGAGTTGACTTCCCTTTTTCCTCTTCAGTAGACTTTTTCTTTTCTCCCCCTTTCTTCTTCTGTGACCTAGGTTGATCACCACCCTGAGTCTCCTGTTGTGGATCAACACTTGAGCCTTCATCTCCCTTCTCTGTCCTTGACTTCTTTGCAGGAGGGGTATCCTCATGCGCACTTTGAGTGTTTTCTGAATCTGAATCAAAAATCACTATCTTCTCCTTCTTGTTTGCTCTCTTCTTGGATCTGCTATAGGGCTTGCACTGTTGCTGAATTCTGGCTGATTTGCGCTCCATTTTAGGGTTTAGGGTTTTGAGAAGAGAATGTGATTGAGAGGAATTGAGAGAGAGAGAGAGAGAGTAGTCGCAGAAAATTGGAAGAGAATGAGAAGAAAAAGCCCTGACTTTCAGCTTAAGTAGGTTGAAAAGGATGAGTCATAAAAGGACTCTGCAATATCTACATGCAAAAATAGAATCTTGAAAAATCTTTTTGGGATATTTTAGAAAATTCTCTGAGTAATTCAAATATTATACAGTTATCTAAAAAGATAAGATATAATATTTGATGATCCATTTTTTTAAAAAAAAATATTACAGATATTATCAAGACCTGGAGAACAATATCAAGGCCTTGAGATTTTCTGCAGTTTGAGAAACTTCGAAGCTTTGAGCTATACTTTCAAGACTTCAGAAAGTATAATCTCTAGGCTTTGAGATTCCAACACATATACACATATAGATACTAATAATCCCCCTAAACCAATGCATCCTTGTTTAACATCCCCAATTCAAGCCTTAGAGATGAAAACCTATCTGGCAAAGGTTTAGTGAAAATATCAGCAATCTGCATTGAAGTGGAAATAAAATTTAAAACAACATCACCTTGTTCTGCATGATCTCTAAGGAAATGATGTCTCACATCTATGTGCTTTGTCCTTGAGTGCTGAACTGGATTCTTAGAGATTGAAATAGCACTTGTATTGTCACAATGAATTGGCACATTTCTGAAGTTGTAGCCAAGATCTCTAAGTTACTGAGCAATCCATAGCACTTGTGAACAGCAAGCACCAACTGCAATGTATTCAGCTTCTGCAGTTGATAATGCTACATAATTTTGCTTTTTGGAATGCCAACTGATCAATGAAGATCCAAGAAATTGACAGCATCCAAAAGTACTTTTCCTGTCTACTTTATAACTTGCAAAATCTGCATCTGAATAGCCACTCAACATGAAATTAGATCTTCTTGGATACCAAAGCCCTAAGTCTCTGGTTCCATTCAAATATCTAAAAATTCTTTTAATTGCAGTTAGATGACTTTCCTTAGGATCTTCTTGAAATCTAGCACACATATAGACACTGAACATAATATCAGGTCTGCTAGCAGTTAAATACAATAGTGATCCAATCATACCTCTGTATTGCTTCTGATTCACACTCTTACCAGTTGAATCTTTGTCTAAATAGAGTGATGAGCTCATAGGGGTCTTAAGCACCTTGGACTATGACATATTGTACTTATTCAGTAACTCCTTGGTATATTTTCCTTGATGCACAAAAATTCCGTTCTTCATTTGTAATATATGAAGTCCAAGAAAGAAATTTAGTTCACCCATTAGGCTCATCTCAAACTCCCTGCACATCAGACTAGAAAACTCTTTTGAAAGAGCATCATTAGTAGCAACAAATAATATATCATCTACATAAATCTGAACTACTAACAAATCACTTTGATGGTGTTTAATGAAAAGAGTTTTGTCTACTAATCCTCTTCTGAAATTGTTTTCAAGTAGAAATTTTGAAAGTCTGTCATACCAAGCCCTTGGAGCTTGTTTTAAACCATAAAGAGCTTTATCCAGTTTATAAACATGATCATGAAAATTTTCATCTTCAAAACCAGGAGGTTGTGCTACAAAAACATCTTCTTGTAAATATCCATTTAGAAAAGCACATTTAACATCCATTTGATAAAGCTTTATGTGATTGTGAGATGCAAAAGCAAGAAGTATTCTAATAGCTTCTAACCTGGCAACAGGAGAAAAAGTCTCCTCATAATCTATACCTTCTTCCTGATTATATCCTTGAGCTACTAGTCTGGCTTTATTTCTTACCACTTTGCCATTCTCATCAAGCTTGTTTCTAAATACCCATCTGGTTCCAATAACTAACTTATCATTAGGTCTGGGGACCAGATTCCAAACCTTGTTCCTTTCAAACTCATTTAGCTCACTCTGCATTGCAATAATCCATTCTGCATCTTCCAGAGCTTCCTTGGTATTCTTAGGCTCAATCAAAGATACAAATGCACTGAAAGCACACATCTTTAACTGTCCTATTGTCTGTGTTCCAGTTGATGGATCTGATATAATGTTGTCAGCTGGATGGTCTGCAAGGTACTTAAACTTCTTTCTTGGTACCCAGGAGTATTCTCCTTCAGGGCTTTGAGTCCTTGAAACAGTATAGGGAGCATAATAGAAAGTTTCAGCTTCTGTCTCAAGGCTTTGAGATTTTGATTCAGCGGGAGGTTCAAGGCCTTGAGATTCTGCTGGTTGATTCTGTACAACAATTTTGTCTTTGTCTTCTTTTACAGCATCATCATCTGATTCATGCTTGTTCAAATCTAGATCTGCAAAACTTTCACTCAGAGAATCCTTAGTACTTTCATCAAAAATTACATGAATGCTCTCTTCCACAATCTTGGTTTTTCTATTATAAACTCTTTAAGCTTTGCTAGTTTGAGAATATCCAAGAAATACACCTTCATCACTTCTAGCATCAAACTTACAAAGATTGTCTCTACCATTATTATGCACAAAACAGATACAACCAAATGACTTAAAATAAGAAACAATAGGCTTTCTCCCTTTAAACAGTTCATAGGGAGTCTTTTCAAAATAGGCCTGATCAAGCATCTATTCAGCACATAATTGGCAGTATTAACAGCTTCTGCCCATAAGAACTTTGGCAAATTACTTTCAAGCAGCATGGTTCTGGACATATCCTCAAGTGTCCTATTTTTCCTTTCAACTACTCCATTTTGTTGTGGAGTTCTACGTGCAGAAAAGTTGTGTGAAATGCCATGCTTTCCACAAAACAAATCAAAGTCAAGTTGATCAAACTCTCTACCATGATCACTTCTAATGGATGCAACAGGTAAGTACTTCAAAGTTTGTAGTTCTTTGCACAATCTAGAAAACTCAGATAAAGCTTCAGTTTTGTCTCTAATAAACATCACCCAAGTAAATCTAGAATAATCATCAATTATAACAAGAATATACCTCTTACCTTTTGGGGTCTGAACTCTCATAGGACCACACGAGTCCGTATGCAGCAATTCTAAGGGTCTAGAAGTACTTACAAAGTTCTTTGGCTTGAAAGAGCCTCTGGTCTGTTTACCTTGTACACATGCCTTACAAATCTCATCATCTAAAAATTTATGTGATGGTAAACCTCTGACCAAGTCCTTTGAGATGAGTTTATTCAAAGTATGTATACTAATATGCCCAAGCTTTCTGTGCCAATGCTTTGAATCTTCCTTCAAGGCCTTGAGGCATTTTAGCTTATCACCTGCAACACTGTTAGTATTCATAGCATATAGATTATATGACCTAGGAGCAGTGAGTATGCAATCACCATATTTCTCATCTTGCACCACACATTTCTCCTTGTCAAATACAGCTTTATAACCTTTATCACATAACTGAGAGATACTAAGCAAATTATACTTAAGTCCATCTACCAGATAAACATCAGATATAGAATTTGTAAAACCATTACCAATACTACCTATACCAATGATATTGCACTTTGCTTTGTCACCAAGTGTGATTGTTCCTCCAGATTTTTCAGTAAGTTCAGTAAAGAGAGACTTTTTCCACTCATATGTCTGGAACATCCACTGTCTAATATCCATTTCTGATCTTTCAAGGCCTTGGTGACATCCATGTCTTCAATGTGTCTGTCTGATGAACTTTCCTCATTATTCTTTTCCATGAAGCATAAGTTTGCTTGCTCTTCTTCGGTGTCTGAATCACTCCAGGAAGCCATCATGGCTTTCTTCCTTCTGTTGTCACCATCCTTTTTCTGAAAGTTCCTGTTCTTCTTCTTTTGTGGACAGTCCCTTACTAAATGATCTGCATCACCACACTCAAAAAAATTCATTACTTTAGTTTTATGTGACTGTGATGAAGATTTACCTTTGTAATCCTTGATGCCTGAGGGTCTTGATCTCTCTCTGTTGTAATCCATGTTACCAGAGTTCCTTTTCTTTTTGAGAATCCTGGACAAGGCCTTGGAGATCAATGCTAAAGCCTCTTCATCATCAGGTTCCTCCTCAGTCTCAAGGCTTTGAGATTTTTCACTGTCTTTTGCCTTAAGAGCTAGGTTCCTGATATTTTCACTCTGATCACCTTCCACATCCTTCATAGACATTTCATGAGTGAGCTGCTTTCCTTGTAGATCATCTAGCTGAAGAAGACTCAAGTCCTGAGCTTCCTCAATGGTTGTAGTCTTTGGCACCCACTTTTCTTTTGGCAAGCTTCTCAAAATCTTTCTGACCTTTTCTTCATTTGAGAACTTCTTTCCCAATGACTCCAGGTTATTCACCACATCAGTGAATCTTTTGAACATTTCCTTGATGGTCTCATATGAATTCATCTTGAACAACTCATATTGCCTCAGAAGTTTGTTGATTTTTGTCGGCTTAACCTGGCTGGTTCCTTCATATGTCACCACCAGTTTATCCCACACTTCTTTGGCACTCTTGCAGTTTGACACTCTGTTGAACTCATCTGCATTTAAAGAACAATATAGCAAATTCATAGCTTTGTAATTTTTGGATACCTTTTCTAGTTCAGTAACTGGGAGATTTTCCTCAGACTTGACAGTTCTGACTCCATCAATTGTAGTGTAATACTCATGAGGACCACTCTGAACTATTGACCATAGTTCCATGTCTTGATCTATGATGAACATCTTTATCAATGCCTTCCAATGCATGAAATTGTCACCACAGAACAATGGAGGTCTGTTGGCTGCCCTTCCTTGTGAGAATCCACCATCTCCTACATTACTCATAGTCACCAGATTGTTAGATCTAAAAACAGTGACACAGGCTCTGATACCAATTGAAAGTATGTAATGTAGACTAAATACTGGACCTAAATACTCTAGAAGGGGGGGGGGGTGAATAGAGTATGGAAACTTTTTGCAAAAATTAAAGTTTAACAGGAAAGCTTTGTGTGAAACTCAAATCTCAAGGCCTTGAGATTTTGTAAACTGTCTGAAACTTACTAAGGCAAAGATGTAGGTTTCAAGGCCTTGAGCTGTGAACAATTCTAAACAGCTTTTAAATCCTAGTTTAATTTGAGTTGTGTGCAACAGATAATAATCAAACAGAAAAGTAAAGAACACAATGCAATTTACATAGTTCAGTCCCAATGGACCTAATCTCTGCCTGAGGGATCTAATCCCACCAGGATTGGGCAAACACTTCTTATTACTCACACAGAAACAGACCTAGATCTTCAAGACTAAGTGATTTCCCTTACACCTATACAGCTTGTGGTTCCAAACCTATCTAGTTCCAGCTACTAACTGTTGAGCTAACAAGAACCTCTTGTTGTTCACTTGAACAACCAACCACTAGGTTAAGTGAGGTTTAAGATAATATAGAGATACACAGATGAAAGTACAGATGAAGAACACAGTATAAAGATAAGCTGTTGAAGCGAGGAAGTGTTCTTCAGGAATGACTGGATTGATTTGATCTTCAGAAGCCTGGAATGAAGCTTGAATGATTGTGTGTTTGAATGGATGATCTCCCACGAATTTCTCACACCTCTCAGAGTATTCTGCAAGCCTCTCTCTTCTTCAAAATTCAAACCAGTCTCTTTTATCCACAGCTGCAACTGATTGAGAGATTTTAGGATCTCAATTCCTACAAAACCTCCTTCTGTTTTCAACTTAAATTCGAACAGCTTCAGGTGGATATCCGTTGGAGTTTGTTGAGATTTCTCTTGCACGTTTAACAACCCTGAAACAGCATAGAAACACTGCAATAACAAAATCCAAACATCTAACAGTACTGAGACTGTTTAGTTATACAGTTTCTGATAAAACTGTTTAGTAAACTTAGAACAATAATCTGCATATTCTCTAGAACAAATAAGACATGAAAAACAAGTTTAATAAACTTAGAAGTGAGTGAATAATCACAATATTAAGAGTCATAACCTGCAAGAAAGAATCAATTAAGTTCTGTAAAAACTGTCAGCAGGTAAAGGCATATCTCAAGGCCTTGGAGCTCTGAACCTGCTTCACAGCATTTCAAAATTAAACCCAGATAACGTTGATTCTTCCTTTTCTGATCATCTGCAATTGTGTTAGATACATAAATAGTATAAACCACAAGTATTTACCATACACCACTGATTTGCATAATCAGATATCCAATTCTGCAACACAAAAATGTTAGAACACATAGCAGGATAAGATAACTCAAGCCTTTGAAGTTAAGTCAATCTCAAGGACTTGAGATAACTGAAATGCCTTTGCCGCTAATGTCTTAGCCTTTTGTCTTTCATCACTCAAAAAAATTACCTGTCAAAGCACATTCAGGGATCTTGACTCAACAGTTAGGTTTGTGAAAACTGTCAGCAGCTCAAGGCATATCTCAAGGCCTTGGAGCTCTGAACATTCTTCACAGTTTTTCAACTGTAACACAAAAGTTCTTTGATTCACTCTAATTATGATATCTGCAATATGTTAGACATATAAAGAATAGATAACAAGAATATTGGCAACAAATATCTGAACTTAAACATCAGATTAAACACCTGCAACACAAGATTGTCAGATCACATTTCATAAGAAAACATTTGTCAAGGCTTTGAGGCTTTGATTAATATCTCAAGGCCTTGGATCCTTAATGAGTTTTAGAAACTTTGTCTTTCATCACTCTAAATGATTACTTCCAAAAACACACTTAGAAGTCTTGAATCAACACGTTCCATTTCTCCTATCAACCGATTATCATCCGTTCCTGCCAAGACAACATGAACAAACATACCAAGCGATTATATTTGACAAATAACAACGAAATATGCATAGAAACACCCGGACTACCATTAAAGCGCATATGAAGCATGAAGTGATAAAACGAAACACATTTTCAAAAATTAAGCTCAAATATCTCATGATAATGTGGAAAATAATGGTAATATATAGCTCCTAAAAGGCGCTATCAAACTCCCCCACACTACCTTCTTGCTCGTCCCGAGCAACAATTGCTTCCAAGATTCACATATATGTTTACTTTGCCTTAGACACAACGACTCAAACACTGGACTATGCAATCTACATGACTTTGAACAATGCAAATCGATTATAAAAAATGCAACAAAGTAAAGAACACTATATGTTTTATTTTTAGTTAGAGTTTGGGCAATCTCGAAAAGCAAACAGGTATGTCATAAGTGTAGGGTTTTGATTCATGGATCGCGCAAACGGAAGCATAATCAAATAAACAACCATGCAAAACCCTCCAAGGATCACAAGTCTAGATGCATAACGATAGTGAAGGTAAGAAATCATAAACACACCTTTGGGTTCTCCTTGATGACTTCAAACGCGAATAGTGTCACGTTCTCTATAGTTGATCCACGCCTAGAGTTGATCCTAGATCTCCAATCTCCTTGGTGCTAGCCCGGAATGAAAGGAGGGTGAGGGAATCACGCAAAACGAGGCACAAAAGGGGTTCGGCCCCTTTGTGGCGTCGGGGACGAGTGGGCGGCGGCAAGGGGGCGGCGTCCCTCTTGTTGCTTGCTCTCTCTCTCCTTTGTTCTCTCCTACTCTTGTTATGTTCTCTTTAGAGCATAAGTTGTGTAGGGAAGGAAGGAGGAGGGTCCTTTATATAGTCCAACAACTCCTTGTTAACTACCTAAAGGACTTATTCTAGTCCTACTAGAATTCAATTTAGTCCCTTCCTTGCAAATTAGTCCCTACTAAGTTTGCAAGGGTTTGCAAAGTGATCCTTCTAATTAATTAATCCTATTAATTAATTCCCAAATCTAGTACAACTCTATATAGCGTGTGACCCCATAGGTTCTATCTAGTTGGTAGCAACTCTTTGCTAATATGGAGCGGTTTCTAGCAAAACATCCATTCTAGCCAACTAATAGAATAGTCATCTAGACAACCTTGTACAAGTAATTGTCTCATCCCTTTGCCTCCATATCCGGATTGGACACGAGACATAAAAGTCACACTCGTATATCCAATCCCTAGTTTCTCGATCCATGGAATAGCCTTATTCGTGCAAATAACATCAATATCTCATATATTGATTTATTTGAGTCTGGCCAGACATTCTATAAGCACTATCCTCGAGTGGCCTTGGATATTTTCTCCCGTTATGTGGGAGGGGCAAATCCTCTCTACGTCCACTACGATCCCTAAGCTTGCTTCTCATTGTATCCAGTACACGCCTTTATAACTACCCAGTTACGGTATAGCGTTTAACGCTACCAAGATCACAATGATCCACAACTAGAATATCTAGTGACTTCAAGTCTAAGGATGACAATACCATTGTACCCGAGAAGCACTTGTGACTTAACATAACATGTATGTAGCCTTCTCGGTGATGGGTCAATCCAGTGCAACATTCCGTAATGCACACCTATGTGTTGGATCGTGATATCTCCATATCAATCCAACCCCATACTAGTCTATAGATGATTGTCCCATTTAATCATTATACTCGACTAGGGATATTTAAGATAAACAACACGATTGTAAATCTAAGGACTTCATTATATTAAATATCCAATAAATAATAAATGAATTTCTAGCCAATTACAAATTCATACTAAACTAGATTGCCTCTAGGGCATCTATTCCAACAGTCTCCCACTTGCACTAGAGCCAATCTGGCGCATCTCGTATGCCCATACTCCTAGTGTGCCCTTCATGCTTCCACTGCGTGAGAGGCTTTGTAAGCGGGTCTGACAGATTATCATCTGTAGGAATCTTGCATATCCGAACGTCTCCTCTATCGATAATATCTCGAATCAGATGAAACTTCCTGAGCACGTGCTTGGACTTCTGGTGCGATCTTGGTTCCTTTGATTGCGCGATCGCCCCAGTGTTGTCACAGAACAACTCCACTGGATCCGCAATGCTAGGGACCACACCAAGTTCAGAAACAAACTTTCTGATCCAAACAGCCTCCTTTGCTGCGCCATTTGCAGCAATGTACTCAGCCTCTGTTGTAGAATCAGCTACCGTCTCTTGCTTGGAACTCTTCCAGCTCACCGCTGCTCCATTCAGGCAAAACACATATCCCGACTGTGATCTGAAGTCATCTCTATCGTTTTGGAAGCTTGCATCAGTGTAACCCCTTACACGCAACTCTTCCTCACCGCCAAACATCAAGAAAGCATCCTTAGTTCTTCTCAAGTACTTTAGGATGTTCTTGACAGCAATCCAGTGACTCTCACCCGGATTGGATTGGTATCTGCTTGTCATACACAAGGCATATGACACATCTGGTCTAGTACATAACATGGCGTACATGATAGATCCTATGGCTGAGGCATAGGGAATCCTACTCATGCGTTCCATCTCAATCTCATTGGAAGGACATCCACTCTTCGAAAGAGTGATTCCATGTGACATGGGCAAGAATCCCTTCTTGGAATCTTGCATGTTGAACCGTTTCAACACCTTGTCAATATATGTACTCTGACTTAGGCCTAGCAACCTCTTAGATCTATCTCTATAGATCTTTATACCGAGTATATAGGCTGCTTCCCCTAAGTCCTTCATTGAGAAACACTTTCCTAGCCAATCTTTCACAGATTGCAGCATGGGAATGTTGTTTCCAATGAGTAGTATGTCATCCACATACAAGACCAGAAAAGCTACAGAGCTCCCACTAACCTTCTTGTAAACACAAGACTCATCTTCGTTTCTGATGAAGCCAAACTCTTTGACCACTTCATCAAAACGTCGATTCCAACTCCTAGAAGCTTGCTTCAATCCATAAATGGATCGTTGCAGCTTACAGACTTTGTTGGCTTGCTTTGGATCCTCAAAACCCTCCGGCTGTATCATATACACGTCCTCGAGGAGATTCCCATAAAGGAATGCTGTTTTGACATCCATCTGCCAAATCTCATAGTCGTAGTATGCTGCAATCGCAAGTAGGATTCGGATGGATTTGGTCATAGCGACTGGTGAAAAGGTTTCATCATAGTCAATACCATGAATCTGTCTGAATCCTTTAGCCACCAATCGGCCCTTATAGGTAATCACATTACCATCCATGTCGATCTTCTTCTTGAAGACCCACTTGCACCCTATGGGCCGCGCCCCATCAGGTGGTTCCACCAAAGTCCATACTTTGTTGGTATACATGGATTCCATCTCGGATCTCATGGCTTCAAGCCACTTCTGCGAGTCTGGGCCATTCATGGCCTCCTCATAGGTAGTAGGCTCATCATCTATGAGCATCGTGTCACCGGAATCAGTTACGAGAAGTCCGTACCTCTCGGGTTCCTGGCGCACTCTACTAGATCTACGAAGCTCTTGTGTTACCTGAACAGGTGGATCCACAACTGCTTGTGATTCCTGTTCATGTTCCATAATCGGTTCAGTGATTTGTGGTTCTTGAACTTCTTCAAGTTCTACATTCCTCCCACTTGATTCTTTAGAGACAAACTCTCTTTCTAGAAACACGCCGGTCCGAGCAACAAACACTTTGTTCTCGGTTGGATTGTAGAAGTAGTATCCCTTAGTTTCCTTAGGGTACCCCACAAATTTACACTTATCCGATTTAGGCCCTAGCTTGTCTGATTGTAAACGTTTTACATAGACATCGCAGCCCCAAATTCTCATGAACGACAGTGTGGGACGCCTCCCACTCCACATCTCATATGGTGTCTTCATGACTGATTTAGATGGAACACGGTTAATGGTGAAAGCTGCACTTAATAGAGCGTAGCCCCAAAACGATAATGGAAGATCGGTTTGACACATCATAGACCGAACCATATCCAATAGGGTTCGATTCCTCCTCTCGGACACGCCATTCCATTGTGGCGTTCCGGGTGGAGTGAGTTGGGACACGATCCCACACTCTCTAAGATAGTCGTCAAACTCTTGGCTCAAGTATTCTCCTCCACGATCCGATCGTAGAGCCTTGATACTTTTGCCAAGTTGCTTTTCTACTTCATTCTTGAATTCCTTGAACTCTTCAAAGGATTCGGATTTTGCCCTCATAAGGTACACAAATCCATATCTACTGTAATCATCAGTAAACGTAATGAAGTAGACATAACCACCCCTGGCAGGCGTGGCAAATGGCCCACACACATCGGTATGTATGAGCGCCAATTGCTCACTAGTCCTCTCACCTTTCTTGTTGAAAGGGGACTTTGTCATTTTTCCCAATAAACAAGCCTCACATGTCTCATATGATTCAAAATCAAATGAGTCTAGTAATCCATCCTTATGGAGTCTAGATACACGTTTCTCATTTATGTGGCCTAAACGACAATGCCATAAATAAGCAGGATTTAAATCATTTATTTTAATCCGCTTGGTATTAATGTTGTAGACAGGATTACTTAGATCAAGGACATAAAGTCCATTAAATAATTGCGCACTAAAATAGTGAATATTATTCAAATAAAAGGAACAACAATTGTTCTTTATTGAAATAATAAAACCTTCCTTGTCCAAACAAGAAATAGAAATAATGTTTCTGCTCATAGCAGGCACAAAATAGCAATTATTTAATTCTAAAACTAATCCTGAAGGCAGAGATAGCTCGCACACGCCTATGGCCAACGCAGCAACCTTTGCTCCATTCCCAACGCGCAGATCTACCTCCCCTTTAGCCAATCTTTTACTTCTCTTTAGATCCTGCATATTTCGACAAATATGAGATCCACATCCAGTATCTAATACCCATGATGTAGAGACAGTTAAATTGACATCTACAACAAAAATACCTGGTGGTGGTGGAATCACTATTCCAAGCCTCTTGTCCTCCAGATATTTTGGGCAGTTCCTCCTCCAGTGTCCAGGTTGACTACAGTAGTGACATTCACCCTTAGTCACGACCTTGGCAATGCCACCAACAGGTTTAAGGGCTTGTTCCTTGGACTTAGCAACTGACTTGCCTTTGCCCTTGGAGGATGAGGCAAACTTTTTACCCTTTCCTTTATGCACCATCATTATGGCCTTGCCCTTACCCTTGTTGATGCTCTGTTCAGCCGTCCTCAACATGTTGAGCAAATCTGGCAGTGGTTTAACGATCTCGTTCATGTTATAGTTCATAATGAACTGTCCATAACTCTCGGGCAACGATTGCAACACGAGATCGGTTGCCAACTCTTGGCCGACCGGGAACCCAAGCCGGGCGAGATTCTCCAAGTACCCGATCATTCGGAGTACATGGGGTCCCACCGGGTTCCCTTCTGCCAGATGACATTTGAACAGTGCCTTTGAGACCTCATACCTCTCTACCCTCGCCTGCTCTTGGAAGAGCTGCTTTAGATGTTCGATCATATCGACAGCATTCATGTTCTCATGTTGCTTCTGAAGCTCAGAGGTCATGGTGCAAAGCATTAGGCAGGCCGCATCATTAGCGTCATCAACACGCTTTTGATACGCCTTTAAGGCAGCAGGTGTCTGATTCTCTGGACCTTCTGGAACTTGCTCCTCTATTGCGTACAGCTTCTTCTCTTGCTTGAGAACAATTCTCAAGTTTCTGTACCAATCAAGGAAGTTGGTTCCAGAGAGCTTGTCCTTCTCAAGGACAGATCGTAGGGAATGTTGTGAACTCGATGAGTTGTTTGCCATTTGGAATTCTACAAAAGGAAAATACGCAAGTTTTAGTATTTGTGAATTTTTGACTATATTTAATAATGGCTAGTTTATTAAATATAGCTCCCACTATTTTTCTACGGATTAATAACCCTCAAGATATTAATGCGGAAAATATCCTTATATTTTCTAGTGGGCCAAGATCCATCTTTTTCATCTCGTTATGAGCTTGCTTTGGCAAGTCACCCATAATTCGATTACTTCTTAGGTAGGAACGATTCCAATTGCATCCCATATGCAACTCTTGGTTCAATCGGGCAAATAACTCCTTATTTATCCATCCTCATGGATAATCCCAATTGATTGCCTCTAGGTTTCTTAATCAAATTAATAGCCTAGTTGTGTTCAACCTCTTATATAAACAATTGCACATTGTTACGTGCCATCGCATTCCATCATTATGAACCAAGTCGCCATGCTTTGGCACGCACGAACTTGATAAATAATGATGATAATGAGTGTTTAAATAACGAGAAGGCAAGAACACAATATTTTAAAATTTGAGGGATTTTTCAATTTTAATTATTTTGTTGATCAATATCAACTAATCTATCTATTTGAGTTTGGGCACAACTCCAAATAATAGATCCGGGTTGTCTAATTATCTTATTATCCTAATCGCATGCATCATCCATACACCAACCACACAAATAATAAGACAATAAATAAACAACCACAAAACAGAAATTAAACGTGATGTGGATATGGCCTTTTCTAGACTAAGATAATTCCAAGCCAATGGAATTATCTATGAACCCTAAACAAACACATCTCCATGCGTCTTGATCTTTTGGTCCATCCTTCATAGTCATGCGGAATGCTCCATGCTCCATGCTCCATCTTTTGTGGCTTCTTTGGCTTTGGGCTCCTTTTCTCCAATCTTGGCTAACAATCTACTTTATCTAGCACTAGCTAATATCTATACTAAATAAAATAAATCTCACAAGTTGAGAAAAAAAATGGCACGAAGGCCATAAAACCCTAATTAATTATTACAATTAATTGATCAGCTCGCAGGCCGTAAAACCAAACCACAAAATTAAACATCCACATCAAACCACATCCTAAGGCCATATCCAATCACCATGCGATTTGCACATAAACAGTTAAAATCCAATTTTAACGCGCTTGGTCAATTTTAATTGATTTTAGGATTTCTAGGGTTAAAACGGTCCATGGGCCCAACAATCCAATTGCCCGGGCCCAAATAAGTGAACCATAAAGCCCTAGGGCCGGCCCGGCCCAAAACCCGCAAGCTAGGCCCGCGGGTTAGGGCCGCCCGGCCCCATAGGGCGCCAAGCTTGGGCGGCAAGCAAGGGGGCGGTCCCCTAGGGGGCCGAACCTCCTTGTGGAGGTTGTTTCCAAAACAACCTCCTTGCTTGGAGCCCAAGTTTGGTTGTTTCCTTGTTGTGGGAGAACTCCTTCTTCCCCAAGGATGCCCAAACCCTAGATCTAAGATCCTAAAATTTCTCAAACTCACCAATTCATGCATCCAATGCAATAATTGGGTCTTGTTATGATTAATTCTTTGACAAATTGAATCCAATGCTTGATTTGTCTTGTTTTACGCGATAAACAACAAATTAAGGTGTAAAACAACAAGAATGTAACACATAAACTACGTTTATGCTCTATGACCTGTGGCTCTTATACCACTGTAGGGTTTTGATTCATGGATCGCGCAAACGGAAGCATAATCAAATAAACAACCATGCAAAACCCTCCAAGGATCACAAGTCTAGATGCATAACGATAGTGAAGGTAAGAAATCATAAACACACCTTTGGGTTCTCCTTGATGACTTCAAACGCGAATAGTGTCACGTTCTCTATAGTTGATCCACGCCTAGAGTTGATCCTAGATCTCCAATCTCCTTGGTGCTAGCCCGGAATGAAAGGAGGGTGAAGGAATCATGCAAAACGAGGCACAAAAGGGGTTCGGCCCCTTTGTGGCGTCGGGGACGAGTGGGCGGCGGCAAGGGGGCGGCGTCCCTCTTGTTGCTTGCTCTCTCTCTCCTTTGTTCTCTCCTACTCTTGTTATGTTCTCTTTAGAGCATAAGTTGTGTAGGGAAGGAAGGAGGAGGGTCCTTTATATAGTCCAACAACTCCTTGTTAACTACCTAAAGGACTTATTCTAGTCCTACTAGAATTCAATTTAGTCCCTTCCTTGCAAATTAGTCCCTACTAAGTTTGCAAGGGTTTGCAAAGTGATCCTTCTAATTAATTAATCCTATTAATTAATTCCCAAATCTAGTACAACTCTATATAGCGTGTGACCCCATAGGTTCTATCTAGTTGGTAGCAACTCTTTGCTAATATGGAGCGGTTTCTAGCAAAACATCCATTCTAGCCAACTAATAGAATAGTCATCTAGACAACCTTGTACAAGTAATTGTCTCATCCCTTTGCCTCCATATCCGGATTGGACACGAGACATACAAGTCACACTCGTATATCCAATCCCTAGTTTCTCGATCCATGGAATAGCCTTATTCGTGCAAATAACATCAATATCTCATATATTGATTTATTTGAGTCTGGCCAGACATTCTATAAGCACTATCCTCGAGTGGCCTTGGATATTTGCTCCCGTTATGTGGGAGGGGAAAATCCTCTCTACGTCCACTACGATCCCTAAGCTTGCTTCTCATTGTATCCAGTACACGCCTTTATAACTACCCAGTTACGGTATAGCGTTTAACGCTACCAAGATCACAATGATCCACAACTAGAATATCTAGTGACTTCAAGTCTAAGGATGACAATACCATTGTACCCGAGAAGCACTTGTGACTTAACATAACATGTATGTAGCCTTCTCGGTGATGGGTCAATCCAGTGCAACATTCCGTAATGCACACCTATGTGTTGGATCGTGATATCTCCATATCAATCCAACCCCATACTAGTCTATAGATGATTGTCCCATTTAATCATTATACTCGACTAGGGATATTTAAGATAAACAACACGATTGTAAATCTAAGGACTTCATTATATTAAATATCCAATAAATAATAAATGAATTTCTAGCCAATTACAAATTCATACTAAACTAGATTGCCTCTAGGGCATCTATTCCAACAATAAGGCCCTCATATTCCCTTGGATATTTTATAACTTTGGTGATCGGTAGAACTTGTGGCCAGTTTCTTCAGACAGAACGGGCACATACACTCAATAAGTTGCTTCCGCACACTCATCAAACGTATCCCTAAAACTTACCGTCCGAGCTATTTTTCCACGGGTTAGATTGTTGACGGCTTAGTACGGGTAGGACAAGATATTTAGAAGCGCAGTACTAGACGTCATGATACAACTCACAAAACCCGATTCTCACACTCCCTCACCAAAATTCAAGGAACCCCACCGAATCTCACAACTCCCGCCCTCATTCCCTCAATCTTGGTGCAACGTCGTTCTCGCGGCCACAAATGTGAAGAAGTGATAAAAACTCATAGCTCATCTCCTCGGTCTTCATGAAGTTCAATTTCCAGCTCCCTATTCCATTTCAATTTCAACTGTTATTTTTTTTTTCTTTTTTTTTTCAATTTCAATTTCAACATATATACGTACATGGAGCCACCAATGATGATAACGATATCCAAGGAGATCAAATATCAAGATAGATAACGTGGGGGTGGAGTGTGTCAAATCAATAATGTAAGCAAATATATGTCGACACCCCCACACTCAAGGTAAAGTAAATCACGAACCCAGTAGTCAATGTAACACGTGCTAATTCCAACCAATCCTCCTCATCATCTAAGATGTAGAGAATGTAAATAAAGCACACGCACGTCCACCTAATATCATCCAACCCCACCCATATCGTGCGGAAAGAATGTCACATACTACGTCACTCCACCTGTGATCGTGGTGTAAGGCCACAACTCACCGCCGCACCGAAGTGTGCTACCGTCTCTAACTCACCCTAACATCCCCTCAAACTATAACATGTAAGAGTATCCACTCAAGATGTATAATATCAGCTCACCCTCAACGAACCTCCCTAACTCGACTCCCTCTATCATGACGCATAGGAAGGGACCACTCTAACTAGTGATGAAAGTCACAAGGAATGGCTTCCTAGGCTAGAGGCTGTGAATAAAATGGGTAAATGGATCAAATTGGGGTAACTAGTGGAACTAGGCGATGGATACGGGACGTGAGGTCCTCATAAAAATCACTTGCACAGCTGTTCCGTTGCCACTACGAGGAGGTTTGACGACTACCTAAGTGACGGTGGTGTAGTGCTAGTAGGATAACTAGTCTGAGAGACAACTACTCACAATTCTAGAGTGCATTGGCCATATAGCCTTTCTACTCCAGATTCTCGCATCTACCTCACCTCAGATTTTCCTACTCCTAAGTAATTTCTATCATTGAGCCATCTCCACATTCACTATCTTCAATTTCCATTTCTCAAAAAAATTCAATTTTTCAGGGTTTTTTTTTTTTTTCTTTTTAATTTTCTTTGTTTTTAATTGAGTTTTTCTGACACTATATGCTTGGGCCAACTCGATTAACAACACATATGGGTAGGTGGACTCAATAAGTAAAAGTGCAAACAATATATACAATGCAATAATTAAACGTGCACATGCAATCGTAACTATGACTCCTACGTGCAAACTGACTCACTAATCTACATGTAACAAGGCTATGCAAGTTTAGGCTAGCAAAGATGTATGTAAATCCCCCCCACACTTGAGATAATCATTGTCCTCAATGAATTTAGATTTTCCCCCCCAAAGGACATGATCTCAACGTGTAAGGAATTAATAGAAAAATGGAAAGTGTTGGAGGGCACTTCGCCTAGAGTGACTAGAAAAGAATTTTAAAGCGAGAGAAAGAAAACGTACCTACGGTCCCGGAGTACTGTTCTTACGGGACCGATTTCGGAAAAATTGGTCGAGAATTGACCGGTTGGTCGACCAATTTTTTGAAAACTCGAGCAAGTTGAAGCAAGACTACCTTCACTACAAAAAAATCGGTTTATTACGACGAGTAAACTCATCATTACCCGAAATTTCGTCGTTACAATGAAAAGACGACGAAAAAAGTTCGTCCAAAAAGCGTCGGAATAGCCCCGTCGCTAGTTCGACAGGGCGACAACTTTTCCCAGTGGTCGGTAAAAGTTTTTTACCGACCACTACTGCCGACCACATCTTTTCGTCGTTGATATTTTGCCGACGACTTTCCGACCATTATATTATGTGGTAAAAACTTTCGACCAAATTTAGTCGTTAATCTTTTCCTGACCACACGGCGACCATTTACTCTTTTTACAAAATTAATGCCGACGACTTTATCGACTACTTATTCCTGTCGTAGGTATAATGCAGACTACTTTACTAGTCGTTGTTAACTTTTATTCGATTTCATCTTTTTTTAATGTCATTTTCACGACCAGTTTAATCGTCGTAATATGTATTTGTCGACAGAATTCCTGGTCGTCTTTTTATTTTGGTGTTCCTCATAGAAGACTACTGACGTAGTTGCCTATCTCACAAAATTCTTAAATCAGCTCATAAAATAAATCAAAAAACCAGTAGCCAGGTGATCATTTTTGATCACCCATGCATACACACATACAACACCAACAATTTGCAAAATATTAGTTTTCATTCGAAGCTTAATGCAGCCAAACTTACGCCAACGTACAGTTACAAAAATTTAATTGTTCGAAACAAGCTACAAAAACCCGACCATATACACATCCACACACAAACTTCCTCCAAAAAATAGTTACAATGCATGTCCACAACAATACCTCCAAATTCAAAACATTGTTCAGATTTATTTAACCCTTGTACCTCAGAATGATGGCGGAGAAGCGTTCATGTGTTGGCGCATTGAAGACGGGATGAGCATATGGATGTGCTGCTGCTGGCGGAGCTGTAATTGAAAAAAATTAAAAAGACAGTTCATGAAAATTGAACACGACGAAGGGAACGAGACTAAAATGATGATGTTTGTATGCATGACATACAAAAACTCGCAAGCCTAAAAGCAGAAAAAAGTATCGAAGCAAAGTATTCACAAACACCGGAATTTGTAAAACAAGTCTGTGGTTCACCTATTATTTAAATTAATGTTCAACGAATTCCAACAACTAAAACTGTTCATATACCCGCCACTACCTCATCATGAAAGAACTTAATGCATGCCTCCTAAATGAACATCATAACAACCACCAACCAGTATTAACCATGCATATATGCACCCACAAACACTGAATCGCAACTGTTCGAATTCCCAAAATTAATGATAGGTTAAAGACCTGCCCTCCCTATTTAATTACTAACCTCCATTTCATTCTCACACACAGCAAATCCCCTCCCCGGAATCTTCTTACCATGGAACCATTCGCAAATGCCTACGTGAAGAGGAGAAGGTCACTAGTCCTTTCACAGGACTACCAGGGTCCTATGTGGATGTTCCAATAATCATCTCAAATCATGATTCAAGCAGTGACAGCGAGCGTGCTGTCGGGTTATTTAAGAAGAAGAGATATAGGCTTAAGGAAGGCCCGCTGATGAGATATGCAAGAAGATACGAGATACTGCGGAAGATGAAGAAGAGATACACATGAGAGGGGGGGAGGTGGGCTTCCGGGAAAAATCTTGAGACCCCCGATGAAAAAGTGAAGGACGACAATGCGGAGCCATCAAACCCCAAGCTCCAGCACTAGCCAGACTTCTATTTTCTGATATTACCGTTTTTTTATTTTATGTTATTTTCCTGAACTTTTTGTTTAATTTTGTCCTGAAGACACAACTACTTAAATTCTCACAATTACTCAACTGTTGCAACCATAGAAATAGATATCGATCAGTCAACTGGTGGAGTTGCATGTTCCACGCGTAATCAATAAGAACAACACAACGGTAAGTAAAAAAGTTGTCCAAAACGAGACGCGAAGAGTTATTTCACCCGGTAAAACGAACACAATAAGCCTAGAGCCATGGTATACTTTAAAGCTGAGTTTCGTAAAAATGAATTTGGAGGTCACATTATCAACTAACTTAATAGTTTCATATATCCAGGACGTACTGGGAGACATCACTTTCAACTATATCCAAATTAAAAGTGCCACAAACTTCATGCATACACGAAAACAACTAAAATTTAATTTATCTACACAACATACTCAACATGTCATTTATTCAAATACTGAAATGAAAATTGACATTTAAATTACCTTAATAATCCTCCGAAGATGATGAAGAATGATGCCCGCTCGACGCCTTCTCGACCATCAACTGGTTGGCCATCAAGGACTTCATGTTCTTAAGTCGTTCTTCCATTTCGGTCATAAGGTTGACATATTCATTTTCCCTTCTCACTGCCTCTTCAGCATTTTTCTCGGCTTCCTTCGCCTTTTTCTCAGCCTCCTCCGCTGTTCTACCGGCCTCCTCGGCGCCTTTCTCTGCAACCTGTGCCCTAAGCTCAGCAGCTTCAGCCATCCTTTGTGCTTCAGCAACCCTGGACTCATTAGTCTCCATGCCTTCTTGAAACGTGAATGAAGTCCTCGGGAGCTGAACAGCACCATATCCCGCTACAAATCCACTCCTGCCCCCAACAACCATCTCCACTATCTTATCTTCAGTCTGCAACCTCTCCGTATCATTATCCCGCATCTCCACCATCCTTCCCTGTAGTTTAAACAAAGCATAAAATCTTAACACCATTTATAGCATGTAAAACAAAACATGGCGAGGGAATTACGAAACTAACGTGCTTCTCATCCGCATCCGCACTTATCCATGTCCCTGAGTTCTTCCTGGTGTGTGTTGTTTTGTAGCTGTCGATGAGGGAGGTCAAGATAATATTCCAAATAAATATTTCATACGGAAATAAGTTCTACCTGTGAAACTTATAAACTGATGCGAAAGAGCGGATGACATGGAACTTACCATCTCATATAAACGCTGGACAATGGACTTAGAACCTGGGTAGAAAGATTTTTGACTTTTGATCGGTTCAACTTAGACCTGGCACTCCTACACCGCAATGACGTAATAGTGGACATGAAATGAAAAGCGAACCTAAATTAGTTTTCTGCAATGAAAAAGCAGTCAATATCTTACCTTCCACCCATCTGTGTCAAAAAGTGCGCCCACTTTTTCCCACTGCTCCTGGGAGACACTTGGTGTTGGGTTTTTAATTGCTTCAACAGGGGTGCGGAAGTTCTTGAAGTGTGTGTGCAACTTATAACGGTACTCACTATAAGCTTCCTTTGCCATATAATTGATGGCCCGCAGAGTGGGTTTTCTGTTTAATTCGAGCAAACAGACTCTGCATAGGACAAGATATGTGGTCATAAGTACACATTCACAGAAATTAATTTCAGGAAAAATATGTTCACGGGTATTTTAGGTCACTTACTTGAAGATGATCATATATGGGTTTCAGGTCAACCTCGTCCATATCTTTCCACCCAGACTTGTCCAGTGGTGCATTCTTCCGCACTCCTATACCCACCTCTGCAGTGACCTCCTTCGCATTTTCGCCAACTGGCTTCTTCTTGCCAAGAGGGATGTTCACAGATAACTTCCCTCCCTCGCCCAATTTCTTCCTCGTTGAAAGGTCATGGTTCACGCCTCTTCCTCTTCTGCTTGAAGGCGGACCTGCCACAATATAATTAATTACTAATTAGTTATAGTAGGATCATAAAAGGTATATATTAGGTGGATTAAGAGAATGAGATACGTACTTGATGTAGGTGGGGCCCCTGCGTCATTCTGTGTAGGGTCGTATTGAGCCACCGGCGTAAAGGGGGACCTGGGGGACGAGGGGGACCCAACATGTTGAAGTCGCTGCGATCTCCTCGGTGTTGTAGCCTGGGACGTCACGTTCTGCAAGAAAACATTCAAACCTCCGAGCTGAAGCAATAATTAAAAAAAAAAGGACGACGAACAAAAAAAAAAAAAAAAAAAACATGTTAACTGTATAAGTACTGACATCAACAGCCATTTCACCAGCATTCAGCTCTCCCATTGTCATGTCAACAGTCTTGCGGCCCCTAGTCAATGGCGGCGACCGTCCCTCAATTTCTTGTGATTCCTCATCGGCCTGTGACATAGACCTACCGAGCTCATGTACGGAAACCACCTTCAAATTCAGTAATCATTCATGAATACCCACCTCGTCGACTAAACTGTACAAGTCTTTTTTGTGCTTCCTTTTCAATCATCTTGATCCCGCTGCAACTGCGAATGAGAACAGGAATCACTAGCTAGGTAAAAGCACCAACAACAAAAAACCACCAAACCAAATACAAGTACAATATAAGCGGAAATTGATATAATGTTACCATTTGGTTGAGAAAGCCTTTCAACAAATCTTCTTATCAACTAGGAATCAACAGTCCTTCCTTTCCCACTGGGGGATTTGCGTTGCTGGATCACAGATTGTAAAACCTATAACGTTTGCACGTAAAGGTTACATTTCAAGCCTAACAGTAATATGAAATAAAACAGGGACGGTGTAAATTGGTTCAAACATGATCTACATTACCTCTGTGTTTGATGAAAACAACTCTGCCTGAGCTGCAGTAGATGGAGACCTCTTGTCAGCTGGTCCAGGAACCCCATGAACAGCTGCAGCATTACCGCGCGGGGATTTACGGTTTTGATTGTCTGTTGGTAAAACCTACAACATTTGCACAAAGAATTGTACATTTCAAAAGTATTAGTAATATTGAACAAAACAGTGGCTGTAACTTGGTTCAAACATCATCTACATTACCTGAATGTTGGCCAGAAAGTGCGGCGTCCGTGCTGCAGTAGACGTAGCCCTCTTCACGGCTTCTGTATGACCACCGCCAACAGTACTGTTTCCTTTCCCGTGCGGGGATTTAGCTTGCTGTTCCACAGGTAGTATGACTTACAATTTTTGCACAAAAAACGTCACATTTCAAGATTATTATGAATATTAAAAAAACAATTGTAGACATCATCACCTTAATACTTGCGGTGGTTCCCGGATCCATGCCGGAACCGGCACTCTTCAACTTCATTGCCTGATTCATAGCTGCCAAAATAGACGATAGTACCTATTAGATAGAACCTCATTCCCAAAGTGATTTAGTTTCCCTTCCAATGAACACATGATTGAAATGCTAATTAAATATATTAGCCTACTTTTACAACTTACCCTCTTGGTCAACATTCAACTTCCTCGCAGCATTCGATCTTTCAAGGTTTTTTGCTTTAGCCCGTTTCATCAAATAACCGGGTGGTACATTATACGCCTTATTCTAAATTACCAACAATTAGATGTGAGGAAGAAATGCAATTCTAATGAGACAGAAATGTCATCAATTTCACAGATATACCTGCGATGTAACCCCTCCAGCACCAGCGTCAACACTTCCATTTAGGACATCGATGCCCAAACTATTCTCTCTTTCCAAGACAGGCTTCCGCGTTTGTACGACTTCAGAATCATTGGAAGCGCTGCTGCTCAGCACATGCGATCCTGCAGGGACTAACAATTACAAAACAGACTTGTAAGATTATAAGCACAGAAGATACAATAAGGATGCATCAAACACAGACGAAGGGTCATACTAACCACGATGGCTGCCAGTGCCGTCGAGCTTGGCCAACCCCTTCGTCGGATTGCCTTGGGAAATTTTCTGCATTAACCACGTTGTGAGATATACGTAAGGAACTTATAGCTACCAAAATATTTAAGTTAACGTAAAGGGAAAATAAACACTGCTCATTACATATAAATAATCGTTCACGCTAACAGAACATAACATATCACATCTATCTTCACCTTCTGCGCATCACCAGCACCACCAAAAGAATGATTCTTTATGTCCTGGACGTTCTGCGAGCTTGTAGAAACTTTTGTTGAACCAGTTTCTGTAACTACATAAGAAAGGAAATATTTGCAGTATGAGTCGATAATATGTAAAGACATAAAAGTTGCAATAACATAGGACAACTCTCACCATGATTTCTGGAAGACGAAATGTCCTCCGCGGTTTTTAGTGGACTGAGCCGGCCCGACCGTCTAATCTATTTGGTCGTCGACATCATGTAATCTGCTTATTTACAGGATATAGCAAATGTTAATACAGGACCCTGTAATATGAACTGAGAATATTTGAATTACTTGCCATGTCAAAAATTTATGTAATCATCACCAAGTCATTCAAAGCAAGTCGTCGTAGTCCTCTACGTAAACAAACAGCACATGAAATGCAAACCTTCATGTACAACATATGATCTAAAACAAAACAACTTAAACAAATCATCATTCCAAATCACTGAGATCCGTATCGTAATCATCATCAGCGCTACCATCTTCTCTTTGGTAGTCCGTTTCGTCCTCAGATGCATAATCCTCGCCTAGTGTTTCTTTTAAGTTGTCAAAATAATTAGGTTCCACAGTAGGGGGATCCTGAACAATTTGAGTAGGCAAAACCTCATCTATGTTAACATCTACTTTAAACGCTTCACCGCTGTTCGATGACTGATGATTAGCATCCTCAACTCGTCTGTCTATATATCCATCATTCGCTTTTGGGACCTGATAAGATTGAGCTTCTATCTTTTGCGCTATTCGCCAGTTCCTACCCGCAACAGTGTCGGGATCATAGAAGGCTTGTCCAGCTTGGGTCGCAAAAATGTAAGGATCATCTTTATACGAAGTCCTAGAGACGTTTATAGAAGTAAAGTGGCCAACTTTCTTAATGCCTTTCTTATTTCCTACATTAAACCAATCACACTTGAAAAACATAACCCGGTTGTGAGTTGGATATGTTAGTTCAAAGATGTCATTTACTGTACCATAACAATCAATTTCCTCGTCTAAATGTTTCGAGAGCACAACAACTCCGGAATTCGGGGTTGTCTTATGTTCATCATTGGCACACGTGCAGAACCTTAGGCCATTCACAACACAAGCCTTATACCGACGCACTTGCTTGTCAGCACCACAAGAGATTGAATACAGTCCATCGGTTGCTTCTGCTGATTTGTCAAGGCGCTTTGGGCCCATCTGAATGAACGGATGTATATTGAAGTTTTAATAATAATTCAAATACATATAACATGTTCATGACGAGGCCAAGATAAAGAAAAACCTACATGTCGTTTAAACTAGTAAGGAAACTCCCGCCGCTGCATATGATCCCCACGTTCTTGGTCAGGTTCAAGCTCGTGGATTTCTTTACGGTGTTGTCTAGATTCAGAGTTATATCAGTATTAAGTACGCTTAAATATTTACTGAATTGGCATCCAATAATTAAGAAAGTTTTATAGTTGATCCACTCACATCAAATACGGCTCAACCTCCGTACACTTTTGTAAAATATACAACCTGATCTGCTCATATTCCTCTGTTGACAGCTCGTAAAAGGATGACCCCGTCAAAGGGTGAGTTGCACCATCGAATATGGACAAATTCGGCGTATCACTAGTGGTGACCTGCCCACCGTTGCGCTCAATCTATTAAATCTCGTATCAACTCCGTGAAGATACATCGAGCAGAATTTGAGACATTCATTGTCGATGAAAGCTTCAGCAATTGAACCCTCCGGCCACGCTTTATTTCTTACATACAGCTTTAGCGTATGCATAAATCTGTTTTAAAAACGAGTATAGACACCGTAAACATTACGTCTTTTCAAACATATTATATATATTATATCATGTATTATACCAGCACCTAACCTTTCAATGGGATACATCCAACGAAACTGAACCAGACCCCCGTATAGTGCTTCTCGCGGCAGATGAACCGGCAAGTGCATTATGATATCGAAGAAGGAAGGAGGAAATATTAACTCAAATTTACACAATATCAACATTATGTCTTCTTCCAGTTTTTCTAAACTCTCGACAATCAGAATTTCTTGAGGTCAGCTCCTTGAATACCGCGCTCAGCTCAGTAATAGCAACGACAACTTCGCTGCTGAGGTGGCCACATATTGCGAGTGGAAGCATCCACTGTAACAGGACATGGTAATGTGGCTCTTCATTCCAACTAACTTGTTATCTTTGAAACTTACACAAGCTGAAATATTTGACGCATACCCATCTGGAAACTTAATCACTTTTAACCATTCACATAAACTTTTATTACCGGCTGCGTCCAAGGTATATGGTGCCTTGGGAAGTTTCACTTCCTCCCCAACATTTTCTTCTGGCAGATGCAATTCCGGCCTATATTTCATACGCTTTAAATCCATTCGTGCATTTGCATGATCTCTACTTTTTCCTTCAGTACCCATCAGCGTCCCAACAAGACTCTCGCAAATGTTCTTCTCGATATGCATTACGTCCAGCCAATGTCTTGTCTTAAGTTCATTCCAATAAGGTAGTTCAAAGAATATACTTTTTTTCTTCTAATTTAATTCTTCTGGGGGACGGTTCAAATTCATTTTGCAATTGCTTCTGTATTCCCCAATCTCAAATCTTTGGGAAGTTTCTCCAACTGATTCAGAATGTCATCCCTGGTTAACTCCTTCGGCAATTTTTTCATTTCCCTCTTCCCAAACTTGGTACTAGTCCGCCACTTAAGTTTCGGCCCCAGGAACCTACGAGCACCCATATAAGCTTGCTTCTTACTAAAATATAGCCTGATCGAATATGTGTCCTTGTTACAAGGTGGCAAGCTAGTTTTCCTTTGGTGCTCCATCCCTAAAACATTGCATAGGCGGGAAAATCGTTAATTGTCCCAAAAAGTGCAGCATGTAAGATGAATCGCTCACCAGTTGATGTGTCATAGGTCTCGACACCTACTTCCCACATCTATTTTAGCTCATCAACCAAGGGATGCAAGTAGGTATCGATTGCGTTTCCCGGGGACGTTGGGCCAGATATCAGAAGCGGCATCATCAGAAAATCATCATTAAGACACCCCTCAGGGGACATATTGTACTGTCGTGCAGCAACAGGTCACATACTACAAGCACTATTCATCATGCCGAATGGATTAAATCCATCAGTGGCTAGTACCAAACGGACATTACGAGGATGACTAGAAAACCACTCATGCGCTTGGTTAAACTCTTGCCACTGTTTTGCATCGGCAGGATGAGTTATGACTGAGCCATTCTGGACACGCGCTTCCTTGTGCCATCTCATTGCCTTAGAGGTTGATTTTGACATGAACAACTTTTGCAGCCTTGGTTTAACTGGAAAGTATCTTAGAACATGTCTTGGAACTCTTTTTCCCTTTGTGGTACTGAGCTTATATCTAGGCTCACCGCAATCAGGGTTTGGACAGTGGTCTAGGTGTTCGTTTTCTTTCCAATATAATGTGCAGTGTTTAGGGCACGCATGGATGTTGATGTATCCTAGCCCTAATCCACGCAACACTTTCTTTGCTTCATAAAATGACTTAGGTATTGAGTGACCAGGAGGTACTAACTCTCTAATAAAATCCAACAACAAGTTTACAGATTTGTTACTCCATCTACAAATTGTCTTAATTATGAAGCAGCCTGACGATGAGTGACAACTTAGAGAATGTTTGACACCCAGGGTATGTTTCAGATTGCGCATCCTTCAACAACGTGTCGATTTCAAGGTGCCCCTACAATCGGTGGATGGTACGGAACCGGGCGAGGAAATGTTCCCACCTGTAAGTCCACGATTAACCCCTCCATGTCATCACCTATTTCTGCAATGTCATCATCCCCACTACCAGTGGTACCATAATCTATACTGACACTTTCCTCCCCATGGTAGATCCATACTGTGTAGTCTTTTTGTATACCGTTCAGATGCAGATGCTCTTTAACTTGCTCAACACTTTCATAAACTACATTAACACAACTACAGCAAGGACATTGTACCCTATTAGAAATATCAGTATGCAATCTAGCAAACTTCATAAACCCAACAACTCCTTTAGTATATTCAGGAGAAAACTTATCAGTCAGCGACATCCACCCACGATCCATTGAGCCTACACAATTAAGTCAGTAGACATCGATATTGCCCTACTACAACCTATCATAAACAAGACATGCAAACAACACGTACATGTAGGAACATGCATGCATATTCACATCGTCAAAAGTCCAGAGAAGAACACAGAAAAAGTGCTACTCATGATATCTCACAATCGCGCGAACTACACAACGGCCAAGTGTAACTTTCGTTCGATTAAATATAGATCCATATCATCACAGCCTCTTCAGTGAGCATGAAGAGACTCAGATCTGTACTCGTAGCCAAGAAATGCGTATTACACAGGTTGCAAAAGATTTTTGCCCCGCCTTGCGTATACATTGTCTCACCATCAACCAATGCCATCGACAGAGCCACATCTTCACGCTCTCTTACAGTACTCATGAAAACCAAATAAGAGATGAACACCAAATAAGAGTGCAAATTCAATTATTAGTTAAGAATGAAATAATATCAAAAAGTACACATTAATTAAGAATGACAAATCGGTCGTCCAGTGTAATTCATAGAAAGAGGCTTAGATCAGTTTTATCATCAAAGACAGATAAGATCCGCTCACAGGCTGCAAAATGATTTTGCCTCGCCAATATATATTACATTCTATCAGCTTCGACGATCTAATTCAAAAGATCTTACTGGACTAGTGAAAGCTTGAACGAGCGAATTCGAATCACTGATATATCATCACCGCCTCTAACCGTGTACTATAGTGAAAGGCTTGATCAATACATTTTGCAAGTGGGGTTGGAATGAAGGAGTATTGTAACTGATAGCACAAACTATGCACATATTGTAGACAACAAGCAATTCAAATATTAACATAAGTTATGATCATAAAATTACAGCCATATAAGTTTGCACTTTACCTCCTTTCAAGTTTCTTAGTTGTTTAACGTAAGCTACGATTCGTCTGTCTTCTGTACAAATCGGCATAAGAAACATGATGTATGATTAATAAGGAACATGATTGATCCACAAAGAGACAAATTACGACTCACAGTACCAATACTAATGAACTCAGATAATCAGCAATATAGCCAGTCAAGTCAAACAGACAAGTCGAACGCCACATACGACTCACAAAGTTTAAGGAGTGAGGGATTGACCTAAGCACAAAGAGACTTAGAGCTAGCACATTGACAGTTTAAGATAAAGACTGACAAAGAGAGGGCTAGGCAGAACATATCATGACATTCGTCAAGTGGTATTGTTCATGTATCAAATTCAGAAGATGCATGTAAGTAGTCACACGTAGCATTGGCATGTTAATAAATAACATAGCCTTCTCATGTATACAGAAAAACACATGAATGCCACAAATAAACAGTTTGAAAATGACCACATACTAAAGAATGAACACTTACAACCACACAGCAGAAGAATAGCCCTATATTTTTCCTTTCAACCCTAGGGAGCCCCAAATTAAAAAACCCCAGTTTAAATACAGGTATTCTTGCAGTTCTACAGCAGGAATCGACCGGTGATAACAACAGATATGAACAAGAACAATAAGTAACAAGATATATCAATAATAACAAGTAATATTTTAGAAGATTTTGATAGAAGAAAGACCATACTGTGCTTGCTTGAGGCTAAGACGCGACCGACTCCGTGGGTGCTTCAGTGAACACTCCGACAACTTTCAGCGCCAGTTAGACGAGATTAAGCCTTTGTTCGAACGATTCAAGCACGGTTGTTCGATCGGTCGGGGAGCTGAGAGGTCGCGGGGAAAGGGCTTGAGAGTTCGTGTCGGAGGAGTTTTTGTCGATAAGGAGACAATGAATGGAGCATAGGGATCCAAATCGTATTTGTTAATTCATTACACCCACCATACTTAATTATGTTAATTTTATTCTCTGTCCCATATATTTTCTTATTTCAATTGCCATACCCTCAAAACGGTTTAGGGTTTAGGGTTTAGGTTTTACATGAAATTAAGTTGGAGACCATTGACTAGTGCCCTATCAAGCTCGCGATTACGTTTTCATGGATAAGGGATTGGTTATTTAGAGTAGGGATTGCAAAGTTGACCGTTGACTGTGGAGTGAACTCTCTAGAGCGGAATATTAATTTGTTTTAGGGTTAAGTGGGGACCGCAATCTTTACCGTTGACTGTAGATCAGTAGCTAGACTTTAGAGTTAACCATGCATTGAATTTGTTTGATAAATTAGTTTCACCTTTTCGAGATAGCAACGTATTTCGAACGTAATAGTGATTGCCTTTCGATTTAACCGTAGACTGTACAGTTGATTGTTAAGTTGACTGGTGTCTTCCTTTAACCCAACCTAATATAGCGTCACATGGTGGTAACCCCAAAGTTGAAAGTTCACTACATAATTAACTTTAGAGTTGACCGTTGACCATACAGTTCGTAATTTAGTTGACTGTTGTCTTCCTTTCACCGAACCTAATAGTTTCACCAAGTGGTAACCGCAAAGTTATAAGTTTACGACGTAATTGCCCTTTTCGTTGACCTTTGACCGTAAAGTTGACTATTTACTTAAATGTTGTATTCCTTTGACCGAACCTCATAGTGTCACGTAGTAGTAACCGCATAATCGACATTTGACTACATAATTGACTTTTTGAGTGGACCGTTCACCGTACAGTTGACTATAGTTCACTACTGTCTTCCTTTGACTGAACCTAATAGTGTCACGTAGTGCTAACCACAAAGTTGACAGTTGATCAGTTAATTGATTTTTAAGTTGACCATTGACCGTAAAGTTGACTATTTGGTTCACTGTTGTCTTCCTTTGACCGAACCTAAGAGTGTCACGAAGTGCTAACCGCAAATTTGACACTTGACCACGTAATTTACTTTTTAGTAGACCGTTCACCGTAAAGTTGACTATTTAGTTCACTGCTTTCTTCCTTTGACCGAACCTAATAGTGTCACGAAGTGCTAACCGCAAAGTTGGCAGTTGACCACGTAATTGACTTTTTAGTTGACCGTTGACCGCACAGTTGACTATTTAGTTCACTGTTGTCTTCCTTTGACTTAACCTAATAGTGTCCTGAAGTGCTAACCGCAAAGTTGACAGTTAACCACGTAATTGACTTTTTAGTTGACCGTTGACCGCACAGCGACTTTTTAGTTCACTGTTGTCTTCCTTTGACTTAACCTATAAGTGTCTCCAATTGGTAACCGGAAAGTTGACAGTTGAAGAGGTAGTTGACTTTGGAGTTGACCGATGACCACACAGTTGACTATTTAGTTCACTGTTGTCTTCCTTTGACTGAACCTATAAGTGTCTCCAATTGGTACCGGAAAGTTGACAGTTGACAAGGTAGTTGACTTTGGAGTTGACTGTTGACCGCACATTTGACTGAACCTATAAGTGCCCGGAATGTTGACAGTTGACAAGGCAGTTGAATTTGGAGTTGACCGTTGACCGTAAAGTTGACTATTTAGTTCACTGATGTCTTCCTTTGACCGAAACTAAGAGTGTCATGAAGTGCTGACCGCAAAGTTGACAGTTCACCGTGTAATAGACTTTTTAGTTGAACGTTGACCGTACAGTTGACTATTTAGTTCACTGTTGTCTTCCTTTGACTGAACCTAAAAGGGTCACGAAGTGCTAATCGCAAAGGTTACAGTTGACCACGTAATTGACTTTTTAGTAGACCGTTGACCGTAAAGTTGACTATTTAGTTCACTCTTGTCTTCCTTTGACCGAACCTAATAGTGTCACCAAGTGTTAGCCGCAAAGTTGACACTTGACTACATAATTGACTTTCGATATGACCGTGATTGTACATTAGAGTATTTAGTTCAATGTTGACCTTGTTTGACTTAACATATTAGTTTCTCTAAGTGGAACTACGAAGTTGGTTTTTCTGAGTTGAAACTACGAAGTTAACCGTTAACTGCATATTAGACTTTTGCCTTAACCGGACGCCGTAGAGTTTTCTTTTTTTGTTGACCGTGCACTTTATGTGACCTATGATAAACTTAAACGTAGACTGCATATTGACTCATGAGTTGACGATTGATTGTACAAGTTACTTTTTAATATAATAATTTGTAGACATTCATTGCCTATTACTAATTTACAATCTACGGGCTTTAGGCAAATTATCAACAAGCAATACAGATGCCATTACTAAATCAGAGGTCACAAAATGTTACCATAGTAATAAAATATGTCAAACCAAGTACTGGATTAGATATGTTGCAATGATGTTACAAAACACATTGCAACATATTCATATATAATAATAAAGATCCAAACTACATTACAACTACATTGATTTCATAAACATAACTAGGACGCTATTAAAAATCCGACACATGTGAAACAGACGCCCAACAAAAATCCAACAGCACCGAAAAGTAGCCAGTTATTCTTTGGTGTGGACGCAGCACGTTCTGCGAAACAATTGGACGGAGCGGCAAGTATGTCAGCACGACGGTGTTCCTGATCTGCCAACAAAGCATTCGTAGCCTCTTCATAATCTGTATACTTGTGAAAGCAAGCACCCTTGTATCCCGTTGTTTGTTGCTGAAACTCTTGCCATGACTTATATACGCCGCTTTGTCGGCCAACAAATACAGCATAGTAAGTCTGTCTGCGATTCATTTCTATGAGACAGCACACACAGACAGTCAATAACAGATAATCAGGAACAAACTACTACGGTCTGGCTCTGAAGTGCAAAACTGTTTAAGTCAATAGCAAATTATTACAATTCTCTTACAATAGCCAAACTGTTTCAATAAGAGATGATCATAGGCTGCAAAAGGATGTTGCTGTGCGTATTGCAAAAGGATATTGCCATCACCGCCTGTTATGATCAGTAATAGAAATCGCCTGCTTATCATCGATCTCATATACAACACAGTCAAAACTGCCAAATTTAAAGCCATAATCAGTAGTCACACATAGGCAGGATATATAGGTTATACAGTAAGAATCAGGGTCCTATGAGGATGCTCCAAGATATAGTATTGTAAGAGGATGCCATAAGATATATCGTAATTCAAACCCAAAAAGACGAACACAGAAGGAGGCTCAGATCAGTACTCATGAAAAGCAAATAAGCTGCAGAAGGATTTTGCCATGCCATTCATATTACACTCTACCATCTTCAACAAAGTGAATTCGATAGAACCATATATATCATACAGACTATTCAGTGAGCATGAAGAGGCTCAGATCAGTACTCATGAAAAGCAAATAAGAGATGATCATAGGCTGCAAATGGATTTGGCCTCGCCCATATGACACTCTATCAGCTTCAAAGAGTGAATTCAATATATCCATATCACCACGGACTCTTCAGTGAGCATGAAGAGGCCGGCTGATATCGGTACTCATCAAAACTAAATAAGAGATGATCACAGGCTGAAAAAGGATTTTGCCTTGCCATGCATATTACACTCTATCAGCTTTAATGGGTGAATTCTATAAATTGATTCAAATCATCACATCCTCTGAAATTCTCACAAATAGTCACTAATGCATCGACACAGGACACAAATAGCTATATATATAGATCATCAGTTAACTGGTGGACTGAGTACCAAAGCTGTCCACATAAATGAGACGCAAAAAGTTATTTCACTGGAAAAATGGAATGCAAGCAGCAAATGCAAACCGTGAATTTAAAAGTTTAATTTCGAAAATATGAATTTCGACACATAGACTATCAACGAAAATGCGATCATCCATCACAGACATAACATTCTTATATCCAAAATTATCAGACGACTTCATGCATATACCAAACAATTGAAAATTACCGACACCAGCATACTCAACATGTAAGTAATTCAAACATTGAAATGAAAATTGTCATATTCAAGACAACCAAGGAATTAAAACCCACACAGACAAAGAAAAAACTCCACAATAAGGTATTGGAATCAAGAACAAAGGAAGCCTCAAATACGATACCACTAAGCCATCGCAGAACAAAGGAACCCCCAGTATACAGATAACCTAATCTATTAATTGTAAATCGAATCACTGAATTCTTACTTGAGTATTGGGGCAACTTTGATTCTTCGACGAAGTTCTCAGCAATTCCGATCGATGACAACCGGACCCGTCAGGGTTCCAGATCTAAGTGCCTCGTCTCTCCCTTCATCTTTCAATTGACGTGCTTAGCTCTCACCTCACAGAATAATAGTCTCGTGGTTATATATGCAGCTATGGTGGGAGTATCGATCGATGAAGAACAGATGAAGAGCTATAGATCGAGAAGAGATAGGGACTTGTGAAATCGATCGATTTGCCGGCGGGGTGTAAAAGAAGAAGAACAGAGCTGGCGAGATCGAAATGAGTAACTGATCGAGAAGTTGGAATAATTTCAAGGGTTTATGTTTTGGTGAATATTGATTAACTGGGTTTTGGCTCTAAATGTTCGTGAATTGTTAGTTTCCCCTCCAATAGCTAGATCGAAATGTGTGGATGCTATGACATAAGTTGGAAAAATTTCAGGTTTATGTTTTTGGTGAATTGATGAATTGGGTTTTGGCTCTAAAATTTTTGTGAATTGTTAGTTTTCCCCTCCAAAACGTTTGCTGAAATTTTCAATTGCCGCCCTTAATGATAATAAGTGGAATTAAATATTTTAAAAATTGTGTTTTTACCTCAATTATTTCATGTAATTATAATTTCAGCCCAATAGTTTGCTCAAATTTGTGTTTAGACCAATTCCCGACAAAACTGCAAGTCATTGATAATTTTTTATTTCGGATGACTAGTCGTTTCCCCGCGACAGAAACACAGCTGGTCTTTAAAAATATAAAAGACGACAAGGCAGATGACTAACTGATAAAAAAGACTGTTTGTACATAATCCTGGTATTCGGAAGGAAACTGGTCGCTGATAGCAGAATCTGTTGTAGTGCTTGTTGTGCTCCTTGGTGTCCCCGTTGCAAGTCCCACTTGGAGCTTTGGCCGAATCCCCCTCCAAAGCGACACATTTACAATTCTCGTTCTAGTAGTTCTTCCTCGTTGAATTCCCCCACACTCAACCGCTCACTATCTCTCAAAAACTCAAGAGTTAATGTTGTAGTTGGGTTCGCAAGGCGCAAAACCCAACAAAATTTTCTTGATTTGGATTAGTTTTGAGTTTTGGGTGTGTGGGTGTTCTTGATGTTTGAGAGGAAGAGGATGAAGAAAAGGAGTGTTTGATCCGAATAGGGGGTGGGGAAGATTAAAATCCGGTTTTTGGCTCATAAATACCCCCCAATATGACAAAATTACCCCCAAAAAGTGGGCAGCCCTACCCATTTCGGCCCGAAATGGTGGCCGAAATAAGTCGATTTCGACCCAAAATGGTGGCCGAAATAAGTCAATTTCGGCCTCCATTTCTGCCCGAAATGGTGGCCGAAATGGCTGGGGATTTTTGGAGCAGAATGCTCTTTTCTATTCTGGACGAAATAAGGAGATTTCGGCCTCCATTTCGGCCCGAAATGGAGGCTGAAATCACTCGAACTCTCGAACTTGTTTTTGCTCTAACTTCTTCATCCGGCATCCGTTTCACGCGATTCTTGCACCGATGGACTCCATATTCGACGAGGAATCCATTTTTACCTAGAAAATTCCCAAATCCGAGAAATTTTCCGTTTCTTCTCAAATTCTCTCTCATGTGCAATAATCTCGCCTGCAAAAGCTCTTGCACTCTATCCCCACTCCGGATTCCGATGCGTGCAAACCCGGTGTAACAACTCGCTCCCATGATCCTCACAAAAAATAAGCTACTCCTCAACCCCGAGTAGCTCCTCTATCATGCTAAATTCTTTCGGTTAGCTAGTTGTTTTCTCGTTTTGCGTGCAAAGTCATGCACACGCATCAAGAAGGGGAATTCGGAGTAGTCTTTGGTACCTGTGTCCTGTACACTCATAGGAAATATTGAAACCACTCTCTCTCACCCCTCACAATCAAGTATGGAGAACTAAATACAGAAACTAAACAAAATAGCAAATATCCTACTCTACATTGGGTTGCCTCCCAAGAAGCGCTTGTAATTTAAGGTCGCCGGTCCGACCCGGTTACCTCAACCGAAAAAGAACATGGAGGATGATTTATCCCTCCACTTTTTCTTCTTACACCATCTTTTCTCCAGAACTTCAAGTGCACCCCTGTGTTGTGCAGATGGTGACGAGTTATGGAAGCTAACCCCTTTCATCTTGCAATTTTTCTTCTTAACCTGCTTCCATGAAGTACTAATGGGCTCAAATGAATCTCTGTCCATAAATTCATCCCAATTGTACATCTTTGGTGCTTTATGCTCTTTAGTCAACACATACAGTTCACTCACACCCCCACACTTGCTGATCTCCAACTCCTCAATAGCAACAATCACAAGTGTTTCAGCTTCATCATCAGCACCCCACAAGCTCTCAATGTATGTGTCATCCCAATCATGCCAAGGCTGTGAGTTAATTTGAGATTCCCTTTCACAAAGTATTGCCTCCTCCCATGTTGGACACACAACTCCACCCCAGTCTAAATCATAGTCTAAGTCCTCATAAGTGGAAAAGTCCACAACTGGCTCTTGGACAATGCACTCTTCGCTCGGCTCAGGTAACTCTTCTTCCACAACTAAAGCTCGCGACGCGGATTCACGTTCTTGCTCCATCCTAGCTATCAGTGTCCTTTGCATCTCTTGGACGGCTGGTAGCCAATGAGGTTCATCGGAATCGTCGCCTTGCGATGGTGACCATAGGGGCTCAATTAGAGGCTCAATGTGTGGAATATGCTCCTCTTGTGGCTCATCTGTAACAAGGGACATCCTTATGATGCGTGCTTCGATCTCCCCCATAATATTGTGCACGCCTGCCATGCTTGCTGATGAGTCCTCTTCATGCTGATGATGCCGTGGTGGATCGAATATGCATGCGTCTTCATACTTATGATCCTTCTTGCGTTTGTAGCACCGAATCATTGAGCATATGTCGTCATAGTTCCAAACTCTGCATTTAGCCCAGTAGTAGGGGTAATTAGAGATCCCCACATTATCCTCGTCGCTCCACATGCTCATTATGTCTCCTGCTTCATGCGTTCCTGCAAAAACAAACTCACAAGAAACCCGTGAAGCACAAATATAGAAACAAAATAAAACAAACGAAAAGAAAAGTACTCTAAGCTAACTCCTAACTAAATAATCTACCGCTGTCCCCGGCAAGGGCGAAAAAAACTTGACACGCTTTCTTACGTGTTACCACAAGTGCACGGTTCAAGTAATATAGGGTAGTATTTCAACCCCGAGTTATCGATCACACGAGGACAAGCTTGAGATTAATTAATTAGTTATTAGATTAGAGTACGGTACAAGGAGGAAAAATTTTGATTTAAAGAGTTTTCATCCTCAAACAGCTAACTGAAATAAAATAAACAACTAAATTAATATTTTTTGGGTTTTTATTTTTAATAAACAAAGATGGAGAAACTAGGCAATCTCTAGATCACCTTGGGCTGTAGACGATTTTCGGATTAGCTATGTAACACGTTAATCCTATTCTAGTTAAGCCAGGTATTAGTAGTGACAATCTCCTATCGGTCGCATGTTCTACGTCACGGTCTACTTAGTGTCCTGTCGGTCCACCTACATCTACCGGTCCGTTCTAGTAGGCTAACAACAGTGCACGGAATTATGTCCTCTCAGACCACCACCACACGGACACCTCACTATCTCCTGCCGAATCTACCCACTAAGGCCAATCCTACACACTTCTCTTCTCAGTCTCCGTGATTAAGGATTGTTGTTCATATCTGATCAAAACTAGGTCCAAGTCTCTCTCACGCATTCGCAAGCTAATTAACAAGTCCGGTTAATTACTCCATTCTTGCCAAGGAATTAAGCACAGAATATGAACAATAACTAAAACAAAGACTAACATTAAGAAAGATTACAATCTTAGAAGAACACCTAATTCCGATGAATATCAATTCCTAACATAGTCGTGTTAATAGACTACGCTCATTAACAAGTTCATGAAATCAAACTTCATCCAATAGATCAAAATCCAAAAGCATGAGACAAGTCTAAAATCCGGAAAAACATAACGTCTGCACAAACCCTAGGCTCTTTAGATAAGCCTAGAAAAACGCCTAGCACTACTTGAAATCGTAGCAAAGCCATAGAGTTTCTCCATAAAATCGATGAGAAGAGAAGAGAGAAATCAAACGGGGAAATCTCTGGTTTGGTGATGATCCATGATAAGTCTGAATCTCATACACATTATGTTATGAAAGTACAAGCAGAGAGCTTAGCTCCTTGATGATGAAATCAACAAACACAAGCATAAGAAATTGCTAAGTACCAAAGCTTCAAAGCTTTCAGTTACTATAGCAGTTCCAATATGCTGTTTGATTTAAGTTTTTTTGTGCAGGTTTTGGTTATATTTTGGTAATGATATGGTTTAAATATATTATTACATTCAGCAATCTATGTTCTAAGTTGATCATTGCACGACTGAGTTGGATTGAACATCCAATGTTCATTTAGGTGAAGTTAGCAGACAAAGTTTCAAAGCTTTGAGATATTCTGGTTACTCTTTATTGTTAATTTCTTCTAATCATCTTCTTGTATGCAGGTGGATTCAGTGATACTTAGATCTTGATACAAGCTGATTATTTTCTATTATTGTGGATTCTATATTGGTTACTTGATATATTCATAAGTTTGAATATATTTACTAACTTAGAACTGTCAGCAGACAATTCTAGCATAGTTTTCTCATTAATTGTTAGCTGTTGTTTCAAGCATATCTTTTGTTGCTAGATTTTATTGTTATTTGTTTGATCTTGTTTGCTGAGTATTTGTAGGTTTTCTGGACCCTCCAACGTCCATAAACAGATCTGAAATGCATTCAAATTGAGCTGTTGACAGGATCTTATCAGATAGGATATATTTTAGGAAGTTTGATCCTGACATCTCTCAAGTCAGTTGCAGACTGAGATCAGCTACTTATATTTAAATTGCATAAAATTATAAGACATAGAGGTTGTGGTTTTTAAGAGGGAAATCAATTGGGAAGATAAATTTCATAAAGCTCTTCAAATCACTCAGGAGTTCAAGTCCATCAGACTGAAGATCATTCAATTTCAGAAGAACTCTTCCAGGCTTAAACAACTTATCTTTTCTGAGTTCTTCTTCCAGTACTCAATTGTATCATTTATTATTCATCTCTAAAACCTCACTAAACTTAGTATTTTGGTTTTTCAAGTGAACAACAAGAGGTTCTTATTGTTGCAACAGGTTGCAAGAGGTTCTTATTGTTGTAACTGGATAGGTTGGAAACCACAAGCTGTATAAGTGTAAGGTAGCTCACTTAGGCTTGAGATCTAGGGCTAAATCTGGGTGATTAATAAGAAGTTGTGTTTGAATCCTGGAGGGATTAGATCCCTCAGGCAGAGACTAGGTCCAATTGTGAGTGAACTCTGTAAAATCTTTGTGTTCTTGCAATTTACTTTTGTTTCTTTTACTTACAGTGTATATTGGAAGTTTCAAAGCTTTGGAGCTTTCCAAGTCTCAAAGCTTTGAAGCCTCTATACTGTGATGTTATATCTCTAAGCCTCTCAAATTCTTTTCAAAGCTTTGAGATCTTAACAATTTGCTCTACTGAAGTTTCAAAAACTCGTGTTTTGGCAAAAGATGGCATACTCTATTCAACCCTTCCCCCTTCTATACTATTAATATACTTGTTTAAACCTACATTACACACTTTCAATTGGTATCAGAGCTTTGGGTAACACTTTAAATATCTAACAATCTTGTGACAATGAGTTTTGTAGGTGAAGGAGGATTCTCATAGGTAAGGGAATCTAATAGACCTCCATTATTCTGCGGTGATAACTCTGTTCATTGGAAGGCATTGATGAAAATGTTCATCATAGATTAGGAAATGGAACTATGGTATATTATTGTGAATGGGAAAAACATGTTGTATACTACTGTTAATGCTGTTAGAAGTGTCAAACTTGATGAAGATCTTTCAGTTACTGAACTGGAAAAGGTATCAAAAAATTACAATGCTTTGAACTTATTATATTGTGCTCTTAGTTCAGATGAGTATCCAACTGCAAGAATGCAAATGAGATCTGGGATAAGTTGACTGTTACCTATGAAGGAACTAGCCAAGTTAAACAGACAAAGATTAATATCCTTTTGAGGCACTATGAACTGTTTAAGATGAATTATGATGAGTCCAACGAAGAAATGTTCAAAAGGTTTACAGAAATTGTGAACAATTTGGAGTCTTTGGGAAAACCATTCTCAAATGAAGAAAAAGTCAGGAAGATTCTCGTAAGCTTGCCTAAAGCCAAATGGGAGCCTAAAACTACTGCTATTGAAGAAGCTCAGGATTTAAGCATTCTCGAACTTGATGCCTTACAAACGAAATGGGCCTCTCATTATGGTCTCGTGCCAATTCCAATAAGGGATATGATCCCACTCGTTGTTGGGTTAAATAAAATTGCATCTAAAGCCCTTAGATGTCCTTAAACGGGATCCTTCATAATACAATCATACGATTCTACAATTAGTTATTACTATATTTAATTAAGAACTATAAAATCATATAGGTTAACATAAGGAAAGAGTATTGATTAGAAATTACGGGCCAAAATAGAGTCACCTAAACATAGACAGCTGCTCGAATTACACTATTATTGAATTTGTATAGCATATATTAAGTACTTGGGGGTACTAACAATACTAGAAGCATAAAGTTACGGTATATGAAAATATTATATATCCGCTGCTAAGTGTGGAATCTATGTCGAGACTACAAATCCTCTGGCAAGTGTGGATATTGGCCAATATTTTCTCTTTTCTTAACAGTGGAGCTCAAATGAGTTTGTATAATATTGGTAAACCAAGCCCTATAGCGGGTAAAAAAATCTCATATATATAATCATTCGTGGTAAGGATGGAAATGGTGTGTTGGTTTTGGGGACAAAGGAACAATGTAACATGGTTTGAAACGCAACTATATAAAACTAATAGTGTCTTTTTGTATTCTTTCTTTGCGATGAGTTTATTAGCGAGATACAATGATGTTTCACTAGTAGCGCGACACTCTTTTTCATTCGTTACGGCTTCTGTTCTCAAGTTTTTTTCCTAGAAAAATATTAACGAGGCTGTGAAGATTGTTAGAATGTGTTCCAGAAGAACGCAATCTCCGATACTGAGCAATTAGAATTCACCATTTTTTTCTTAGTCATACATTTTTTCCACTGAATTTTTCAAGACATGTTTTTAACGAGGCATAGTTGTTGTGAATATTCAAGGAGGGGTGTTTTGAAGTATGTATTGCCCTATTGGTTAATATCCACACATACCTGGCCAATGTTCTATTGTTATAGTTTGGCCCAAAAAGTCACATAATTTAAAGAGGCTTAGGGTTGGATTTATCATATACGTGAAGGCCTTGTTTGGGTAATGTACAAAATTTATGTGGATAAGAGTTGTACTAGGATATGAGATAAGATATGGTTGTACTGGGATAACGCGGGATGAGATAGTATTGTCTTCAAGTGATTAATTAGAGCATGACATAAGATTTGATAAGCAATAGGGATACGTAATAACATGTTTGGGTTGTGCACGATAATATGTAAGATGTGTAATTGACCACATTGTCCTCCTTGTTTAAAAACTTAATTTTTTAAATAATTTTGTGTTCCATTTTAGACTGTAAAGATAAAATAATAGTACACACATTCTGACACTTTTAATGGGCTAATTTAAATTTTAGCTTAAATAAAAGTGTGAACATATATACACATACATATATTTACACATTTTTTTTATATATCTACATATGCTTTGTATATACATATATACATAAGTACAAAACACACACACTCCCCAAACACAAATATTCAAACTTCTAATTTAAGTGTATATATATATATATATATTTGTGTGTGTGTGAATGTATATATATATATAAATATTCAAACTTCTAATTTTAGAGTGTGTGTGTATATATTATATTTATATATATTTGTTATATGTGTATATATATTTTGTATATACACACACATATATATATACACACGTAGAAAATATAAAAAAACGCACACATATATAAATGAATATATATATATATATATTCATTATTTAATTTAATTTTGTATATTATATATGTACACAAACATATGGGGCGATATTTTCTTTTCCATAACGCCCTCTTATCTTCTCTCTAATAAGGTTGTAGAAAAAAAAAAAGTTTTGCGCTTAGGTCTTGTTTGGGTAGAGGATATGATATTCAGGGATAAGACTTATGTTGGGATATGAGCAAGGATATGAATGTCGTCAGATAAGCCTTGATAAAATATATTGGCTGTCAGTGTTTATGCGTTGTCAAATATTATGCTGGATATGATGCTAGATATGAAATATCATGTTTAAGTGTTATAGGATATGAAGCAGGATATGTGCCAAAATGACTGTATTAACCTCAGCGATGTCAATTTGTATAAAACATAGCATATTACAAACTGATTACGAAAATGCATCAGACACATTAATACTACTTTTGATTTCGAAAAGCAAATATCTCAAAAGCATTACCAAACAGGCGCTAAATCCAATTATGGCACATCTTTAAATTCTTATTTTTCAATCACTTAATGATGTTCGTTGTTGGGGAGAGAAATTGAGACGTGCAGACACCGTTATAATTTTTTTTCTAAAAAGTTTGTTTCAATTTCACTTACATTCGACCACTGAAATTGTTTGACGTTTATAAATATCCGTATAAATTTGTACATGATGTCGCCATACTAACAGCTATCCAACAGGCATCTGACTTTGTTCTTTTTATTTTGAGGAACCAACAAATTTATTCCTAATAACTACGAATATTGTTTGTAGTAATTTTACCAGAAGTAGAATAAAAGGATAAAAAGTATAACGTTGGAGTATGAACAAATATCTAATTATCTATAGGTTGCTAAATTCGTTATGTAATCAATCAAGATCACGTTAATAACGTGATATAAACTCGTCTAAATTTTTCGAGACAATCAAGATTGACATAAACTTTGTACACTATTTAGATCATGGTGGAGCAAGAACACACGTTTGCAAGATAAAAAACAATTACATGATAATTTCGAAAGAAATGAGATAATTAAACCCCACTCAATTGAGATTGTGGCGGGCATCATTTATCTTTTTTCTTGATCGGCACACCCCCAAAATTAGTCAGCAAGATGAACAAGAACCGTTCAAAAAAATAAAAGTAAAAGAATCAAAGTGATAGTAAAAGTATCCAATTTAAATATGTGATAATGCGTAGGAAATTTGATAGTATGTGAGAATATTTTGATGAATATCCTAACATCCTCGTATGCTACTTTTTCTTATTTGAGCTTATACCATTTTAGTTGGTATAAAATTTGTTCACAAAAAACTCCACGAGTATAAGTAAGATAATATATCCCCTCTCTTATCAGGCACCAAAAGACCCGATAAAACTGGAACTGGATAACTTATTTTATTCGCTTCCCATATCCGCTACCTAAACTGCTGGTAAATAAAAAAATGAATTTTGTTCATGCTCCTTATACTGCAACAAAAGGCAAAATTAAAGCAAAAGGTACACATTATACCTTACCCAAACCAGGCCCAATAAGATTTCTCTCCCATGTCTCTCTATTTGTCCTTCTCATTTCTGGATTCACAAAACTCAGCTCCCCTTAAAAAACAACAATTGACTCCATTACATGGTGGAATATCTTAATTTAGGGGATAAATATTTCCATCTAAAGTTTTGAAAACTGAACCGGCCATCGAAAGGGTGAGCCACTAGTTCACGGTTCAGCCGGTCGGACCAGTGGTTCAACCGGTTTGATTGTATATTTTTTTAATAATATATAATTCTATATTTAAGATAAGTAACTAAAATAATATAATTTAAAAATAACATAAATTACTTGAATATAGCATATATCAATCAAATGCACAATACTAACTTAATCTAAGCTTATTTACATAACAATAGCATCATCAAATTTTATAAAAAAAAAATACATTTCACATCATGTTTATGTTTGATTTAAAGTACTTTTAATATTTGACATATGTTAAGCAATATTGGATTGAGTGAAAGCAAGTCTCTCCCCATGTCCAGAGTATATGTTTTCTAAAAAACAAAAATCTACAGTATCTAAAATGATTAGTTGCATAACATTGCTTGTTTACGAACACATTAGTCTCCACGATTTGTTTTTGGAAAATCTCAACCCTATTTATATTGCGTACGGCTGTATTAAGTCAATTTTTTTGGAAAAATCCCAACCCTATTTACATTGCGTACGGCTGTATGAAGTCAATTTTATTTTGATGTTTTTGCCACGAAATATATGAAGTGTGGCCTATTTGAAATGAACACCGAGTTCTGTGAAGTATAATCTCATGTTGCTTAATCTAGTACCTCTTTGTCATGCATATATTTTTCTTGCTTTCGATGTACACATTTCGAAGTTATTTTTTGCTTTATAAACTGAAATCAAAAACTTTAATTGAAATGCAATGTTAAGCAAGATTGGATGGAGGAAAAGCAAGCCTCTCCCCATGTCGAGGCAATGAACTTTTCTCTTTACTTGACAAATCCACTAAGACTCAAATTTTAGAAAAGGGTCAAACCTACTTGACCTCCACTCCTTACAATTTTCTTCTCTTGACAGTTACCAACCACAATGAAGGAACCATTTCAACTCCCTCCAAGGAACTGCGCACCTACTCCAACAATAAACAAACACAAGCAACATTCACCATCATCATCAAACCTCATAATCTTGTATACAAGACCTTACATAACCGAACCTCTTGTCTCTCAAAACACCAAACAGATGCTATATCGATCATGGCCCGAGTTCATTCATCGAGTGTTTTGGCCGAGAAGGTTTCGTGGTACTGTGCATTGTTCTTGGCAATAATGTTGTTCTTGAGCTACTGTGACTCCTCTGAAAGTGAGTATACGCTTGAGGTGATGAGGAATGACTCGAACAAGCCATGCGATGAGATTTATGTTGTTCGAGAAGGAGAAACTCTGCAGACTATAAGCGAGAAATGTGGAGATCCTTACATCGTTGATGAGAATCCTCACATTCATGATCCGGATGATGTCTTCCCCGGTTTGGTCATCAAGATTACTCCTTTCAAGAATAGATAGAGGTTAGGTTTCATACTGGATAATACTCATCTCTGCAATATTTCTCAGAATTTTACCGTATATACATACGTTTCTTTTTAATGCTACAGTTACCATTGTGGTCTTTTTTATCATTTTTATTGTATGTTTTGATGTGTATCACAAAGGTTCTATGTACTAAAATGGGGGTCCCTTCCCATCTAATGGATTAATAGTATTGCAGATTATGTAAACCAAAAACTACCTGGTGCTGCAAGGTTTTTAAATACAATGAGCTATTTTTGTTGGGGTTGTTAACAGATCTGCATGGTTTAGATGAAATAGCTAACGTCTGCGCAATAGAAAGGTAAAGAAGATAACATACAGTTTATAAATTACATTTAGTAGACAGAACTACTCTATATTAAAATAACATTGTTAAGAATTTTAGTTTTCTTGTCAAGAAATAACGATTAAGTAAACTACAAACAGACCAATATCAACTAAAATATCTTTGAAAGGCATGATTATAGATTAATACCAGATTAATTCCAGAAGATCTTTAAACTCGGATGGTACTACAAGAAATGAAGGTTATACCAGCGGCCGGAACCGCTGGTATGGCCTTCAAAAACCGTGGGTAAAAGTTTCTCCAGCGGTTGTCAAAATCGCTGGCACAGAAATGACAACTGCTGGCATGTAGGCGTCGCTAGAAGTCTTACCCGCGATTTTCTTGACCGCTGTAGCAGGCTATATCTGTACCAGCAGATTTAAAAACTGTGGGTGTTAAGTCCCCGACAGCGGGCACTAATGAAAGCTTTACGAGCATTTGTACCCGCTGGAATAGGATCCAAAACCGTGGGAAAATGTTTCTCCCGCGGTCGTTCAAACCGCTGGCGCAAATTGTGACAACCATTAGAAAGTAGGGGAACCTAAAAGTCTTACCCGCGGTTTCTTTGGCCGCTGTAAGAGAATAGTTTACCAACAAATTTCAAAACTATAAGCATTATGATGTTGGCCGCAGGCACTAATAATATCACAATAGTTATATAACATTGAAGCAGGAGAAAGATTCATTGTAATAAAATTATTCTTAATACAAACACTATCAATTCCGTATATTCATGACCAAACAAAAATGTAGCAGACTTCATCTTCGAAAGAAACAGTCATATTATATCATTAACTGTTGCAAGAGTATGCCAAGAGATGATTCACAAAGTTAACCAAGTCCCAAAGCAATGCATGAATATCCAAAACTATCTTAATCAAATCTGTTACTCAAAGCCAAGACATGAAAAAGCATAACACTACGTCAAAATGAATCAAGGACAGAAGGCTGATTCGACTCTTCCCATCTGTATCTCTTCAAAGTTCATGCACGCTCAAACCTGGGTGAGGGATTGCTTCAGCTTATCAGCCTTATCCTCATCAAACACACACATAGAGTAGACCTTTTATTAGTGGACCTTATATGTAACATCTTTGCTCTTCTTGATCTTCACTGACCGTGCATCCTTCCATCTTGCAGTCAAGAGGAAGACCTTGATCTCGTGAATTTGCTTAGGCTGAAATACAGAAGAAATAAGGTTAAACGTTGATGAAATTGAAACGAAGGAAGCATCACACTTTCAATGAAAGATCCAAAAGGGACCTACAACGATAAGGCTCATTGATTGAAGACCTGAATAATATAGAGCACTACTCATGTTAAACCGAATGAAAACAAAATAGAGAGAAATAATAAGCATCTTAGTTATAGCGAACAGGGGTATATAATTTACAGCATACTAATATTATTGACCTGGGAGTAAACAAGGATTCTTCATAAATAACCCTTTTAATTGACATATATTTTCACTAAAGAGAAAATTTATAAACATGAAATTGTGCAGTAGCATAAATACTTGATATCATCAATTCCAAATGCGTTTGATCTCACTCCAGACAATAGCTACGCCAGCCTAAACAGCAGAGAAAATGGTTGCTCGGGTAAAACTAACCTACTACAAATATACCTTAACATGCTGATATTTAGAAAAAAAAACATTGATAATGAAATATAGTAGACTTTAAACTAACCTGGGGGGAGGGATTACTTCAGCTTATCAGCCTTCTTCTCATCAAATACACGCTGAGTGTATAGATATTTGGAGCAGCGGACCTTAAACTTTACCACATCTTTGCTCATCTTGATCTTCACTGACCGTGCATCCTTCCCTCTGGCAGTCAAGAGGATGTCCTTGATCTCGTGAATTTGCTTAGGCATGGCTCTTTTCCAGGGTTATATGTTTCTGGAAGAGTCAGCCAATATGTATCAAACTTCTTTCATATCTAGTAAAATAATACACTGCCAATTACTAAAACTCACAAGATAGTAAGGAATCTTACGAAAACATCAATCTAGTTCCAGGTACTACATATTCTCAATGTAGTTCCGGGTGCTTCTTTCACTTTGCGCTCACATGTTGTAAGTTAAATATTCCTATGAGCTTAAGAAGAACATTTGTCACAAACTAATTGTTAACTCTAGTTGTCCCAATTCAAAACTCAGCAAGATTATTTCTCTTCGAGGGACCTTGTTTAAGTTAAAGCTCTTAATCAAGCGCGAGCATAAAAAGTAAATTAAAGGGTTTAATAAAACAAACCATATAGATCGAACCTTTTCCACTCTGGCAGTAGACAAGAAATTGCAGAGCTCCTGGAAGCTTGGATTGAATATCGCCAAAGCATTTTATCAACTCTCACAAGTGTAGGGCCTTTCGCATTTGTGGACCCTCTTCGAAGACATCAAATGGCACATCAATTTACTAAAAGAACCAGGAAAAGACACTTCAATACTTTCCAGTATTTTTTTGAGTAATTAAACAAAAATCAATATAAAAAAAGAGAGAAAATAAAGACCTACAGGCCCTTTCAACTCTCCATATCTGATCAGATTAGAGATAAGGCTACTCATGTCACAGCAAGCTGAAAAATCGGCTACATCCCAGCGGTCTATCTTTGTTGGATCCACTCTACAGAAACAAGCAATCAGGCACAAAACCACCAAATTAGAGACATGGCAAGAAATTACAAGGGGAGAAGGAAAACAAGATACTTGGAGCACCTTGTTGTTGATGTTCCACCTGGCATTGCAAAGGACGAAATCTTCCCTATTTCCTACTTTCAACTGCGATAAAGAATAATACCCAAGTTAATCAATTTTTACTTTCATTTTCATTTCTTTTCCTTACATTTTCCAAATTTCCAAAACATAGTTTAAGTACCAATTGTCTGACATGGAATTTACCTTCTTACATAGAACTCTAACATGTTATGATCAAAATAATTAGCAATCAGTTTAAGCCTTTAAGGCAATGATTATGTAATAACAAGTAACTTGGGTCTTACTATTCTCAGATCTCAAACCCAACATTTGTAAATTGCAAGTCCAAAAGGAATACAGGCGTGCTAATCCTTGGAACCATACCATGTGGTAGGTTTCATTATCCAAACTAGACAAAAGGTCGACGCACAAGTTCAACGATTCACAGTATTAACAAAAGTAGTGATTTGTCCGTAAGCCTTGTGCAATATTTATCCAGTTTCAAGAGCAATAACAGGTAGATTTTTGGATCTAATGTTTTGTACACGAATTCGGGTTGAAGCCATGTGTATTAAAGTTGAATTTAGCAATAAGCCTATATTTTTCTCACACTAATGCCACAATTATGCTCAGAAAGATGAACAATTAAGACGAGTTTAGTCAGATTAGACAGCCAAACACTAACACACTAGCATAGGTACTCAAATTGGGGGAAATACATGAAAAATGGTTTGAACTTTGAAATGAGTGACAGACCATAGAAATTAAGTACTCCATACAAATCAAAACTATCCCAAACCTTGTGATTAAACCCTCAATTGAGTACCAAAACAACGTTTCACTGAGACCCAGCATCATCAAAAGTAAAAAATCAATCACATACCACGCCATGGAAGAACTCGGTCCAGCAAGTGATAAATAAATACCAAAGAAGCTTGCTGACGCTGTTGAATCAACCCCATTGCGCGTGTGCCGGGTAAGCCTTCTCCCTCAACCTCGTACGGCGAAATACTGAAACTCTGTTGCGTTTGTGCTCAATTGAAATTAAAGTCTGAAGTAAGAGATAGCGAAGAAGGAGGAGAGGGAAATCTGAAAGTTTAAGCTTGAGAATTGAGAGGGAAACTTCCAATTCAATCGAGCTAGAGAAGAACGAGGGTTAGGTTTGGGAATTGGGGGAAAATTCTGGCGCTTGTTTTTTTTGTTGAGAAACACGCTCCTTTTTCCTTCACCGTGATTCTTGAATGAGGAAAATTATACTCTTTTCTTTTCTTTTTTTGAAATAAATTATAATCTTTCTTTTTTTTAAATAGAAATTATACTCTTTCTAAATAGCCTTCACTACCAAATTTTGGTAATTACGTACTTAGATATGTTTTTCTTTTTTATATTTTTTTTACACTTTCACAGTTTTTTTTTTTTACCAACCAAAATTTCAATCTTCATACAAATTTGGCCAACGTGGGCTAAGCATTTGATGGATGGTCACATGCTTTGGGTTGGGTTTTGGCCCGATCACTGGGTTGGGTTTGCCCTTGGGTTTACCCACCCAAGATTCTGGCCCGGACTAGACACACTCAGCCTGACCATGCCTAGCTAACGGCCAACCCTACTTGAGCCTAGTCTTAGGACACCCTAATTTTAATTTTGGTATTCATATTATTTCATTATTTTTTTTAAAAAAAAAATCTAATTTTAATGTGAGGCAATTCCAAAAAATGCATTTTGTGACACATCACTCAATTCCATATTGATTGAGTCAAATATAGGATTAAGTCCCAATCGACAGTCTAATTTGGTCAATTAGTAATTTAATTAAGTTCATTCATATAGATTGACAGTTCAGTTCACGCGTATGCCACAAACGAGACTCCGATTTGGTCAATTAGTAGTTCGATTTGTTCATTAGTAAAAACTTAGGTCCAATTGAGCACTAAGTCACAATCATGAGTCTGATTTAGCCAAGTTGTAATTCGATTGAGCTGGAACTTAGGAAATGACTGTCCATTTTAGGGGGTTTATCACAATCGAGAGTCCAATTTGGATCATTACTGGTTCAAATGAATTATTTTGTAGAGATTGAAACTCCAATTTAGAGGTGAGTCACAATTGAGAGTCAATTTTGTCAATGAGTAGTTCGATTAAGTTCACCAGTAAGGATCGACACTCGGACTCAGTGGTGGGTCACAATCGAGAGTATGATTTGGTTACTTAGTAGTTCGATTGTGTTCATCATAAAGATGGACAACACAATTCAGGGGTTATTCACAACTCATAGCCTAGTTTGGTTAGTGAATAGTTCAAATAATTTAATTAGTAGAGATTTATAATCCCAGTTGATGGGTAAATATCAATCTGAGTGTCCAATTTGATCATATGGTTAATTGTTTGACTGAGTTCATTAGTAGAAATCCACAGTCCACTTAATTGAGTACTGAGTCACAATTGATGGTTTAATCTTTTCTAATAGATTACGATTGAGTTTATTACTAGCCATTGACAGTCCAATTAAGTGTTGATTCAAAATCTAGAGTCCAATTTGTTCAAATAGTATTTCGATTGAGTTCATTAGAAAAATTGACTATCCAATTGAGCAAAGAGTCACAATCAAGAATCTAATTTGGCCAATTCGTACTTTGATCAAGCTGAATCTTAGGGATTGATTGTTCAGTGTTGGGGGGGGTTTGTATATTAATTGAAGGCCCAATGTGGTTCACTTCTAGTTCAATTGAGTTCATTCGTAGAGACCGACAATCCAATTTAGGGGTGAATCACAATTGAGAGTCAATTTGTCACTTAGTAGCTCGATTAAGTTCATTAGTAAGGATCAACAGTCAAAATGAGCAGTGGGTCATAATCGAGAGTACGCTTTGGTTAATAAATAGTTTGATTGAGTTAATCCGTAGAGATCGACAGTTCAATTCATGAGTGATTCACAATCGAGAGTCTGGTTTGGTCAATCAGTAATTCAATACATTTCATTAGTAGAGATTAGGGATGGCAATATGGTCCGATCCGATCTGAGATCCGATCGATCCAAGCCGAGTGGATTGGATCCGAATACGATTCAATTGAAAATGGATCGGAATTGGATCCGAAAAGCCAGACCCGAAGGGATTTGGATTTCAGGGCTGATCCACCGGGTTCCGACCCGATCCGATCCGACGTACATGTGTGCTTTACAAGTATACCCCTATTACGTCACTACAACAAATACTGCCTCCGTTGACAGCAAAATTTGTCGGTAGATAGCCTAAATTTGTCGGCAGATATTCTACCGACAGAAATTGGTTTGTCGATCCGTAGTCACAATAGCTCCGTCGTTAGAGTGATAGCCGACAAGCGTTCTGTTTGTCGGCAGAAAGAGTAAGCAGCGACATAAATTTATGTCGGTAGTTTCGTTCTACTGACTATCCTTTTGTCGCCTTTAAAACTGGCGACAAACATATATTCATGTGTAGTTAGATATATGACATCCGGAATAGTCACTAGAAGAGAAGTTTGTCGGTACTTCATCTTTCTTGTGACATTCGTGCTTGTCACCTTTATCCCAACTTAATAAAAAAAAAGCACTTTTGAAGACCATCCAAACAGCCTGAAAACCATACATAAACAAGATGCCATATATTGGCATTTTATATAAGAAACAAGTTGGCTACATACTGTTTGCATTCAGCAACATGTCCTAACTTGGCGTTTTCATATCAGAAATGCCAAAACTAGATAAAAATTAGCATCATATGTACCCTGTTCAAAAACTATAGAGGTAGTCGATCGAGTGGATCCTTAATTCCATAACATGAACTATCGTACTCCATTCACGAACACCTGGCCCAAAAATCTAACGTACTTCATTCACGAACCCCTGCAAATATTCATACATAAAGTCATTGTCTACTTGATTCCTAAAGACACTACTTAATTGATTACTACCTCCGTTTCTTCTCTATCACACCGGTTTTGACTTTTTGACTCGTATCTGGGTCACTTTGACCGAGTGATTTGGATAGCAAAACGTTGCGATTTTTTGATAATTTTTTCACCGTGTTATATAGCAATGTTTACTCTACAACACTATGAAAAAATTATCAAAAATTACCTCGTTTTGTTACACAAATCATCGAGTCAAAATGACCCAGTGAATAGTGACAAAAGTCAAACCGGTGTGATAGAGAAGAAACGGAGGTAGTACATAATTTAAATTCAGAAACTGATTTAAGCATTTAGACGAAGTATCGAGAATATGTACCGTTGAGAAGAACAATCTCTGGACGACTTGAAGTGCTTTCCAAACAGCAAATTCAAACTGCGTAAGAACAAATACAAAATTTCAAATGATTAGGGAAGAATTTCACATATGGGAATCGACCCAATATTTGGGTTTGATAGCTGAATTAAGCCGAAAGCAACAATCATTTGCAACTTACTAACAACAAAATCTATTTAAGATAATTTTATAGACAAGTGGACTAAAGTTCTAGTGGATTGAGCTCGTACCCTGGACATTCTCGAGGATTTGAAACTCCCGTTGGGGTGTTCTTCATTTTCTACAAAAAAATAAACACGTGTATGTCAGTTTTACAAAGGTGAATACTTCTTAAACCAAGAAAAATTATACCTCCTAATTACCGGATTATTGGATCCACGAGCCTTCAAAATATTGTAAACTACATTCCCGTATTATTTTGCATCAGCTGCTTGTCAGGACCATGAAATTTTGAGTAAGCCTGGTACTTGATAGCAAAGAGTTGTATAACTCTTGGTGTTACAAAATCATAAAAGGAGATAAAAAGTGTGTGATAGAGTCTGGGGGATAGCATAGAACTGTAGATAAAAGTTGAAGCGCTCTTTATTGACTTTCAACACTGGTTGTTAAATCACTGGAGAAAGCACAAAGGGTATTTTCTGAGTATATGAGATTATAAAAGAGCAATGAGGGAAAGAACATCTTGCTTAAACCATTGACTGCTTTGTTTCTTAAGATGTAATACATTCACTGTAGTCTATGAGCAGCACCAGACAATACTTATTCAATTTTCAGCAAAAACTCACAAGTTACTCAATGAAAAATCAAGTGCACAAAATAAGTGTTGTATTACATAAGTGCATTATTTTCATTTGATGCTCTATTCCTTACACAATGCATATTAATCTAGTAGTTTCAATTGACAACGCGTCGTTGAGAGTCACCATATAACTGTAGCCCTACAAATCAGATGAAGGCATCTCACTTTCCACATGTCTATATATATGGGTCTAAGACAATTTCCAACAAGGAAGTGATCTGAGAAAACAGAGATAGAATCAAGATTCTCGACTTAAAACAGCACCAACTAGGACCCAATTTCACTGTAAGAAGTATGTATTCATAAGTAAATTTATCAATTCCAGACACAAAATACCGTATCCAAAACATATAAACATGCTTCAATCAACACTAGAAAAGTCATAAAGGATACGGAGGTTGATATAGAAGTAGCCAAGAAGTTTGAAACGATATTGTAATGGAGAAAGAAATTGACATGTTCGATCTTCAAAAGCTAGACGAGGAGCTCGAAATCTGAATTTCACTACTCTTCGAAATACACTGGATGAAATTAACATGTACAACCATTAGGGCAAAATATAGAGGGATTACAGAACAAACGATTTTAGGAATTAGAACACATTAGGGAAAAATATCATTAATTGAATCAGAACTGCCAGAACAAACATAAGACTTCTTAAAAATGCATACCAAGTATACCGATTGAGATATTAGGGTTTCAAACCTGAGTATTGAGGCGAAGTGGAGGTTGGATCTTCAAACATCGATCTTCGGTGAACACCGCGGAGGCACTGCCGTTGGTTTTGTCGGCGGCTGAGCTTTTCGAAGCCAACCTGGCTTTGCAGCCAGTGAATCATGATCGAAGAAAAAGATCAAAATTATATACTATATCAAAAAGATGAAAAAAATCAAATACAGGGGAAGAAGAAGAATTAATAGATCAGTACACTCCTCAAACAGAGAATCTCAAATTTGAGAGAGAGGGAGTGAGAAGACCCATTGCCGGAGAAGACCCATTGCCGGAGAAGACCCATCGCCGGAGAAGACCTCTGATGCAAGATCCATCGTCGGAGAAGACCCCGCTACCGCCTGGATCGACGGAGAAGGAGGAGAATAGGGGACCTCCGCCTCCCTCATCGACCGCCAGAAACACTCATCGCCGCCGCCTTTGGCCATTGGAAAACCTCTCCGCCGTTCTCGTCGGCGGCCAGGAATGTCGCCGCCGCATCCGTCGTCATTCTCGGCGCTCATCTCCAAATCTATCCAGATCCATCGATCTACCCTCCCTCTATTCGATCTGCCCTCCCTCTCGCTCCCTCATTCCCTTCTTCTTCTTCTTCCTCTCTCTCCTTCTCTACCGTCGTCTGCATCTTTTTCTCTCTCTATCCCGTGTGAAATGAGCGGTCACAATGAAAGGAGAAGATAAGAAAGGGGAGTTAGATTATTGGTTGGGTTGTGTCCCTCCAACATTTGGATAGAGCGGGATAATTTTGTAACTTTGTAAATTGATAAATTTTTAAAATTGGCAAGTTTGTTTCCCTAAAAAATGTTTGACAAGTTTGTGTGTCACTAAAATATAGTGATTGTCACCGTATTTTAAAATTTCGGACGGGAAATTTGAACACATATGATGCTCGACTACTTTTTTTTTATCTAAAATACATAAATAGCCATATTGTCGACAATCGACAGCACATATATTGACAAACACAAATATGGTAGATAAATCCTGTAACTAGCTACACAAAATTGCTTGTCGACAAAAAAATTGTCAAGAAAGGTCATAATTGTTGTAGTGTACATCCCCACATACACTTACAAGAAGAATACTATAGTAACTCTAACCTACAAAGCTATTTCTTTTGTTTTTTAGGCTTCATAACTTCAGATCATGCCTTAACGTATGAAACAGTTTTTATATTTTTATGTTATTTTTTCTAATTTATTGCATACTCAAGCCGGATCCGATCCAAATCCGATCTGACCACGTACTATATGGATCTAAGGATCGGATTTGGATCAGTTGAATGAGACCCGATCCGATTTCATCCGAATCCGGTGATGATCCGAACGGATATGGATCGGATCTGGATCCCATTTCTCCTAGTCGGATCTGGATCGGGAAGAGCCTGATCCGATCCGGACCCGACCCGTTGCCATCCCTAGTAGAGATGCATAATCCAACTGATGAGTGAATATCAATCGAGAGTTCAATTTTGTATATCATTCGTGCGATTTAGTTCATTAGTATGGCTAGAGATTCAATTACGGGTGATTACAATCGAGAGTTCAGTATGTTCTATTAGATGTTCAATTGAGTTTATTAGTAGAGTCTTACAGTCTAAACGAATGGTGATTCACCATTAACAGTCCAACTTGGTCAGTTAGATGTTATATTATGTTCCTTAGAGCATCTTCCACAATTGATATCAAATTTTACATCAAATCTTACATTTGGTGGAGAAAAATGGTTTGACCTCCCACAGTTAACCCTCAAAAACACCATATATCCATTTTTGGTGGAAAAATAGCACTTTTGGTCTCCCATAGTCTTCACCAAATTTTACATCAAGTAGTTATTTCACCATTTCATCAAATTTAGAGAATGGTGGTTTGGTCTCCCACAACAAATCATCAAATTTATCACCAAATTGTGAATTCCATAACTATAAAAATATATATTTTATTACCAAAACAATATTACACGAAATTCCAAAATGATTAAATAACACTCCAAAAAATTTATTTGACATCAGCCTAATCTATTTGACCATGAGGGCGATGACATGCCTAGAGAAGCACATAACTTAAACTTTGGTGCATGGGCGAGTGGAGGATGTAATGATGAATCGTATGTCGCAGAACCTCCTAGAAATAATGATCAGACGTATGCTCGACCAAATGCAAGTTATCCCAATTTCAGCTACCAAAACGAGGACTTCAACTAGATTGTCACGGAGACATGGCACATTCCATTGTTATGTTACTTTGTTCTCCATTCTTCTTTCTTCATTTTCCTAGTTTGAATATGCATTTTATTTTAATGCTAACAATGTGATCTGTTTTCATTTTTCTGAGTTTATTACTTATGCAGTGTTCTTGTCGTCATTTTTGTTCATATATTATTTTCTATCATTAAGATTAATTATATTAGCCGCCACAAATGTTTTTTAACACCAATCATTTGTAAAATATAACATTATGTCTCCTATTATATAAAAAAATGCAAAAACATACCCTATACACTAATTAAAAATTTGGTGTAGATTACACCAAATCCTATTTCGCCATCAAATTTGATGGTAAAAATAAAATTTTGTGTTACAGGATAGAATTTGGGGGTACTGTGGGAGATGCACTTCACCATTTCACAAAAAGCTACACCAAATAAAGGATTTGATGATATGGTGTTTTTTTGGTCAATGACTGTGGGAGGCCTACAAAAAGATCACCATTGTTTTTGGTGATTTGATGATTTGGTGATTTGTTGTAGGAAACCGAAAATACCAAATTTTAACATCAAATATAGGATTTGGTGCACTGTGGAAGATGCTCTTAGTAGAGATTGGTAGTCCAGTTGATGGTTAATCACAATTGATAGTTAATCTCGTCAATTAGAAGTTCTAGTGAAGTAATTTAAGGATTGAAAACACAGTTTAGAGGTCAGCTAAAATGATAGCCTAAACTTAATTAATTAGTAAATCAATTGAGTTGAATAATGAGAATCGATCGGTGAGTCTACATGTATGATGATTGATCTCATTCGTTCTTGTTACAGAAGATATGCTCTGTACTTATATAAACAGTCAACGTCGAGTTTGGTGAAATCAGTTTTTGAAGCCCGCCATCTTTCGTTTCATGTTGGCATGCCAAATTTTTATGTTGCCTAAAATACCCTTTATAATAAAGAAAAATGTGGATGGTTATTGAGGGATAAAATCGTAAAAGACAATAATTGCACTACCGCTGCACATTATCTCTATTTTATGTGCCACTACCCCATGATTTAGAATCTAACTCCCACCAAATGATAACAAAAAATTGACTCCCATCTATTAAAATATTATTCGGTCTTTTCCGCATGAACACGCATCGCGGATGCCGAAAATGATAGTAATTAAGAGAAACAGTTGTTGGGAAATTGGAGTAGTTGTTCGATTCATATTTGAGTTAAGCATGCCATAATTAAGTTTTCTAGTGGTAATAAGAAGCAAGTGAATTGTTAGTATGGTGGAAGCACTTAACACAAGGTGACGGTAGGTATATGTTCTAATACTTTCTTTGTCTTTTTGTTACTTAATAATGATTCAAAACCACTACCGACACGTGTCAGGATGTTGAGAAAATTTATTACCTCAATTGGCACTTACTAGAATATATTACCATGGATTTATGGAATTATGGGGTTTAAGCTCACTTTAGCCATGATTATTATTATCTTTACCAATTGTTCAAGAAATCGTTGCAATAGACATCACTTCTTGCAGCGGTTGAAAACAAGTCGCTGGTAAAATTTTTCTTTTCCCGCGATTGATAAGAACTGTGGGTACTGAAATACTTTTAGTGATGGTCACAACCGCTGGGAAGAAACCGCTGGCGCATACACTCTATACCAGCACTTATTACAATTGTGGGCAATAAAATCGCTGGTAGATCTCCTGTTTTTTGTAGTGGTGGTGGTTGAGAATCGTCTCCCGGATCATCTTCCTTGTCAAGAAATTGTGAATTAAATTACTCTAAACATACCTAGATCAATCATGCTGGCCTTTCATGGACCGATTAGTTGATTGAGACCACAAGAATTCCTCTTTAACATCAAACTCGAATGGTATTTGTTGAGAATCGTCTTCTGGATTGTCTACTTGTTCGACGGAGTCCACAATCGGATTGGGGCATGTTTTCCTATTGTCTCAGGTCCTTGCAATTTCCACACTGCATTCTCTTGACTTTCGTGGGTCCTTTAGAAGTTTGTATCCTGTGGGGGGGGGGGGGGGGAGGGTCTCTGATTTTTCACCCGGGTATAAGGATTTTCTTCCTTCTTAATTTCACCTTTTGCACCCTCAAAAGATTGAGAAATAATTCTCTACAACTTTCGAATCCCATCGCCGAGATGCTCTTTGAAGAATTAAATTGTCTCGGAAGAAGTACATCCAAAATTGGTAAACAGTTCAACTTTGTTACCTCATGGAACCTTGACGAAAGGATTTCACATCTGGGTCATCACAGTTCTTCCTAACAGGCTCCTTCATCGATGGCCCACTTCAGTAGAACTCTTTTTCAGTTTTGTCAACCTTCTGGCAATTAAAGAGGTTGTGATCATATGTACACCCTTGTGTTTCATAACAAACAACATTTGGTTGCAAATCATGTACGTTGTTTCCCAACGAAAACACGTGCATCGAAGACGTGATTATTCTTAAGACATTGAACAACTGGCTGAAGCAGAAAAAGATAGGGTGGTTAGAAATTAAAAAGGCACTGTGAATATAAATGAACACAATGACAGACAGATTGTAACCTGTTAATGAAAAAAGAGGACAATAGTTGACTGACTGTGTCCTTAATGGTTAAAACAAAACCTTGAATACTTAAGATAACAATATTAACAGTAAGGAAACATGAGAAGATAATTTAGCAATAAAAATGCAGTACATATGTACATTGTATACAAATATGTAAATGAAAACAGATATACATATCAATGATTACTTGAATTGACCTTTCATCATGGAGAACAATTCCAATTTATCTTGTGGAACAGTTTTGACTTGAAACAGTCTACAATATTGACCCTCGAGCTTGTATCCTAAATATACTTAAGAAATTTTTGGTGAAGACCTCTGCTGCATGGGATTCGTTGTCCCTGGACCCCGTTGTTAACACGTGGTCGGATTGGTCGGAGCAAAAGTGTTCCTTACAGTTGTTGTTGCGTAGCTTATCTACCCCTGTCATGAATCCCTTGGAAACATCGATCAATTTGTTCGATAAGGACATAAAATCCTTGAAGAAACTGTAAATGCTCTCGCATCTTGAGGTTGTTGATTGCAAGGCAAATTTTTTTACTTCAAGTATGTCTCCGCCCACAAGTGCCGATTCATACATGTGACCGGGACCCAATTCCTATCAGCGATGTTGCATTTGTTAACCATTGCATGCCAATCATCATGCCAAAAGTTGTCAAGTTTCCTACTACACAAGCTTCTTTTTAAAATCAAGCATGAATGCAGCTCCCAAATTGAGATTGGCCTCGGTGTTCTAAAAAAGATGCCAAGAACACAGACGATGTCTTGCCTCTGGGAAATTTTTCTGAATAGCCTTTCTCATGTCCAAATCGCCATCCGTGATGACCGACAAAGGCTTTTTATTATCCAATGCCTTCATTGGACACTTCAAAATCCAGTCATGCGTTTGTGATTTCTCGTCGTTGAGAATTGCACAGGCAAAAACAGTCGTTCGGAAGTGATTGTTCACACCAGATAGAATTAAGAATGGTTTTTGATACATGTTGGTCTTGTACGTTGCATCAAACACAAGTACATCACCAAATCTGAAGTAATCTACCATTTATCTCCTTTCACACCAGAATACACTTTGAAGCCCATTATTTTTACCAGTTTTAAACCAACAAACATGATAAATAACTCTTGCGGCAACCTAAAACTTGTTACAAAAGTGGACATAAACTGTAAAGGTGTATAGTGCAGGTTTAACACTTAAGAAAACATGATTATCTGATAAGTAGAGAGTAAAAATGATATATATATATATATATATATTTCAATAAATAGGAAGACATGCTTAACATTTGAGAAGATAATCTTACTCCATGAACATGCTATAGTAACTGTCCTTCAAACTGTCAATGTACATCAAGGTCCGGTGCCCATCTCCTTCATTTGAATATATCTTGTCCAGAGAAGCAATTATATTGTATATATCCTTCTGGGTGTAACCCAATTGGCTATAACCACCGGCTTGCTTAGCCATTAGAAGAAATCCTTGACAATACTTGATACTCACCTCCTTCAAAGATCTGATGTATTCAACATCCGCCTCGCTGACCTTTCTATGTGACCGGTTTGCTCGTGCACTGTGGTTCAAAAAGTTCGTGTGAATGTCCGGGTTGAAATTTAACTACCGTAAAAGGCTTCGTAGGTGTAGTTCTTTATATTTTTACACGAGCTTTGCAGAAACACATGGTGTTTCTGGTATGCTCGTTTCCCATTTTTCTTTGTAAAGGTCCTTATCGGATCCCACACCTTGTCGGGAACACACATAGATCATTAACTTTATGCTATCCTTATTTTCCGGGATTGAAATATTTGCGGTTTCAACTTCTAATCCCAAAACCAAGCATCAATGCCTAGAGGTTTTACCATTCATAAGCCTCAACCTCATTGGCGAAAGTCACTGCCATAACCTCCTCCGTGGTAACAATTATACATACATGAAACTTAAACTTACTATCTAACTAACTTAATCAACTAAATTAAATATTATGTACACATACCTGGTATGATCTCTTCATTTGGAGGTACCAAAATAGAGTTTCTTGTGGTATCATCTCCATAGCTCTCTGTAAGAGTGATGTCAAAATATTCATCTTCATCCATGAATTCAAAATCATATTCTTCTTCCTCATAAAACAGAGGCAAAGATACCAAACATTTTCCTTGAACTCCAGTATCATAAATTTAACTCCCTCTCATCTGCAATTGGTTTGTTTCTCTCCATGGCTCTCTCATTGACTTCCTTCTCACCCTTATATTCATATAGGAAGACCCCAACCACCAAAAAAGTAGATTGCACCCTTTGGGAAATATATTTCATAAATACAAGAAGAATTCTAAAAGGAATTACCTTCAAAACTATTAAATCTCTGAAAAGGTTATCTCCTCAGTAATGTATGGATGTAATATAATAAATTTGTCAACTACCTAGACCGTGGTGTTAGTGAATAAAACCTCTAAATGTTATGAACTTCGTGTTAGTAACGATGACATCTTTAAGGTATTAGACATAAAGTTTTCATTAGGCATATTTTGTGGGTATCCAAGATTTAGGAATATTAAATGCATAATATAAATGAACCAGCCCAAACATATCATTGAGTTCTAGCATCATTGGCTGGAAAACCTGAAGGTCCATCAAAGTTGAGTTAACTCTCCTAACTACCAAGCCATATGAGGTATTCATATAAAAGTGTTCCATATGAACACCTCATGCTAGGAAAAAAAATAATGGGGCCACCAAGTTCTCAAATTTAGGATGAAATTATGTTGGTGTTGTAGTTAATAGGAATGAACAATGTTCTAATGGGTACACATTACACAAACTGAGTTTGAATGACATAATTAGATCATTTAAATGACATATTTAGACCATTTAAATATATTAGTCATGCATGGGGCACATTTCATTATTGAATTTGTATAATTCTCGAGTTTTCATTCATTTTGGTAGGGATGGCAATACGGTTTGATCTGATTCGGAATCCGAGTGATTCTATCCGAATGGATCAAGTCAGAGTCTGATCCATTTTAAGATGGATCAGATATTGATATTAGAAACCAAAATTTGATCCGTATCCGGATTCGATCCGAATATATTAGGATATCCGATGGATATCCGACCCGAAAGAATCGGAGCACATATAGTTTTTAAAAAATACCCTTGGAGTGAAAAAAAATATTTTTTTACCTACATATATATATGAACACATCACACAAATCACCACCCATCATTTTTTAGGTCTGAAGAAAATATTTCACTATGGTTATGGACAAATTTAGTGTTGTTTTGATTGAGCTTGTAGACAATTTTAGACATTATTATTGCCTTAAACTTGAAGGCTTGCCTATATTTCTTGGTAAATTTACGTTTTTCATATTGATAAAAAATTAATATATTTTAATTTTTTTAGACATATTTTTTTTTTAGTGTTGTGGCTTGTGTACAAGGAAATTCTCAAGAGAGATGCAAGTGTACACCTCAAGTAGGGGATTAGAATAGAACACAGAGAAGTACAGGGTGTGAGTAGGGAGAGATTAAGCAAAGGCAAATGCTCTTGAAAGTGAGACAGTTGGCTAGCAAAGATCTGAGAGAGATTATAGTGTCCAAGAGCTTGCAATAGAGGGCTAACGATCCTATATATAGTGGGGAAGTGACCGTTGTAAGGGGGGTTAATGCACCATAAATGGCGGCTTAATGATAGCCCCTGTAACGGCACGTTCGACTATATATAAAGGGAACGTTACGCACCTGCCCGCATATATCAGAGACCGTTATGAGATCGTCCGCATTTATGGGATACGTGAGCCTTAAAGATCTCAGTCAGTTACCAGAGGTCGCGCGCGAGCTTGGTTGTCGTTCGCGCGCGACGAACCTTACTCGAGCCTCCAAACCACTAAGTCCCTACAAGTCCCGTGTGATTGGTACGCGAGGGCCTTGTCTCGCAGCCCCCAAGTGGATAAGCATGGGTGGTAATCCGGTGTGTATGGAGCACAACTAGGTGTGCTGGATGGCTGCCATGTGGCTATGATCTGTCTGCCTGGAAATTGCCATCCACATTAGCCCCCTTTTGCGCGAATGTCATGCGCGTGTTTGCCATCCAGTCGCGTAAAACCTTCCATGCGTGGTCCCCATGCAGATCCTCGTACCAATTTGAATAAAATTCAAATCCCTAGCCCCCTGGCACAGCCATTATTGCCTAGGATTTTGAATCGCCGTTTAGCCTCTGACAAAGCATAGCCAATGCGAAGTTAATCAGGCGCCACTGATAGATTTTCGCCAATTTTCGAGGAAAGAATGACTCAGAATGATCTGATAGGTCGCAAATTTCGCCGGATATCGAAGCGTTGCTGATTCAGCATACGTCAGCAGTCTCGATTCTTTAGTCTTCGAGGTCTATTTAAACCCTTTTGGTGCTTCAATTGAAACTTTTTCTATCGTCATTGCTTTCGAGATTATATGAACCAGGGAGTGAATCAGCAGCAAGAAGCCGAGACCTTCAATCAAATTCTCGATAAAATTTCCCAGGCAGTTCAAGCATTCAGACCTCGTCAACAAGGTTTGTGATTCTTCTCCTTTTGACTGCAAATTGAATTTGAAATTCTACTAGCAGGTACTCTTCTCCCCCTTCTTTTCTTTGCATGCGACCCAATTTAGGTCTGATATTCTTTCGTTTACAGAAATGGCTCCCAAGAAATCTAACAAAGAGGTCGTTGAGTTTCCAGAACTTCCCAAGGACCTTTCTTCGTGGCCACCATCAAGGCGACCATACTCCAAGCGTCTCTCGTAGAGGACGCCCTGCAACTTGTGCCTGAACCGGAGAGTTCCGATTGGGACGTGGCCAGTACCCAAAATGTGCAACGGCTTGGCCTTCAAGCCGGCCTGTATGCGTTCACTGACATACTTCCCAAAGCCTTCATGGAAGGACTCGACTGGATGGAGGAGTGGACGGAGTTCATCCTTGAAAACTACGCGAAGGAACTGAAGCGGGCCAATATTTTCCATGCCATTCGTGCGACGAAAGGGCTCAGTGTTAGGGTTGACCATGTCATGCTGCATACCCTATTCTCCAGATATTCCAAGAAGACGCATACCTTCCATTTACCCAGTTTTGAATCCGCGCTTACTCTGGAAGACATAGAGGTTTTGCTGCATCTTCCGAGTATGGGGAGTGTCGTCCCCTTGGCTCCTCTGACCTCGCCGGAAGAACTTTGTTTGTTTGAACAAATTAAAATTCGTATAGCGGACATGAAGAAGGTTGCTTCAAGATGGAAGCCAAACGCGACCACGCCTTGCGACGAGTATATGTCTGTGGTTTCCAGCGCGAAGAATATTTGGTCTAAGTGGGTTATGTACTTTTTCATGGAATTCGTCAAACCAAATGTAGCTCGAGAGTAGCGCGAGCAAAATCAAGAAGCCATCATCGGTGTCGACGGGAAAGGCTCCGCCTTCGCCCTATGTGGCTTTCTCTGCGTGCGGCTGCCGCGCTACTTGATAGATGGGTCCCCTTGCGACGGAGTCTTCATTTACATACTCGCAATCGCTGTTAAACTGGCGCTTGGAAAGAAGGTAGCTCTAGGTCCCCTTGTCTTAGGCACATTATACCATCGTCTAGATTTGGCCGCGACGCACGTTGAGCAGTCGCAGGAAAGAGTTGATGTTGTCTCCTTCGTCAATACTGCGTTTCTGTCCATGTGGGCTTTCGAGAGTTGGCCCGCATATGCTCCAGTCCCCATTGAAGTGGAATTATGGAACGCGCCTAATGCCAAGAAGGTCGACTTTTGTCCTCAAGCGTGGAGTTGGTTAAAAAAAAAAGGCTGCTCATCGCTCGTTCTCCCTGGTATGCGATGATGCCAACTTTTTTAATCCCATGCCATACGTTCAACAGTTAGACAAGGTTGCCTCCAGAGACACCATGTATCCTGATCGGAGTGTAAAGTACACTCGTACGCACATCATTGAGGGATCGATCTGCTACTCCAGGTTTGTCAATTGGTCCAAGAGGGTGCATCTACCCGCTTTAGGCAAAGATGGAATAGAGTGTATCAACTATCCGCTCATCACCAATCCTTATGAACCAGTTAAGTCCCCAGTTTGGCTTTGACGCCGTAGCCCCTCCGTTATGGTTTGACTCGGTCGTGAAGGGCTGCTATAGAAGACTTTTGTACCAAGAGTGCAACAATTTGCTGATTGGCATGCTCCCATTAACTCAGCCGTCCAGAACTAGGGTGGGTGAGGCGAATGTGGACTGGATTGCTTTTTGGAATGTCCAAACTCGCTTCCAAGCTAGATCTCGCCTTCAGTTTCGACCTTCAATAGATCCTGCGCTAAGAATAGGAGATTATCCTTTTAAATCCAAGGCCTCCAGGGATGCAAAACAGTACGGGTTTTATTCGCCACTAGATAAAGATCATCATCTTTGCGCGAAACTAATTCTTGCGGAGAAAATAGAAGCAGTTCAAAAGGACTCTTTCAAAGAAAGAAAGGATTATGCAGACGAGTTCAACAAGGTATGTTGTCCACTCATCACCACCTAAAGCAACTTCCGAAATTTAATGATGACTTTTGCCTTCTTGTTTTGTTTTCAATGTGTCTTCTGGAGATTGGGTTCTTGTGATCATAGCGGTGCATTCATTTCCATGTTGCATTCAAAGGACGCGTCTAACGTTGTCTTTGAACCTGCTGCACCAATGGGTTAAGAGATCGAGGCCATAATTTGGTCCACTCTTGCAGCTTTTATCTCAAGATGCCAATACAAAGAAAAACAAAGCTTATGAAGATTCTTTGACAGGTGAGAAGGCTCCTAATCCGATGAAGCATGCACGAAGGAACCCTTCTCCTCGGAAGCAAACAGCTCCCCAGAGAGGCCGGAACTCAAGGAAGACCAGTGTAGAAGACTTCATCGAGTTCATCCCAGTGGCCCCATTGGCCTGGCTGGAGGGTAATAACTTTGCTTTATTATGTCGCGTTTTGTCCGTCTAAGACGTTTGATGATATGAGCACATTTGCAGATGATGAGGATGTTGAAGAAGCTCCAAAGGGTCCTACCGAGGAAGATGTGATCACAGATTATGTGTCTACGGTGAAGCAAACTGAGGAAGAAGCAAGGCAGCGTGACGAGCGTGATGTCGCCAGAGCCATGAAGGATAGCCTTGAAGAGCAGACTCGGCATTCGCAATCCGTTGTGGGGCAACAAGAACGCGTCGAGCAAGATCTCCAAGAGATATTCGGCGTTGGTTAGTGGACCAATGTGGCGAAGCGTTAGGTAAGCACTTTTCTTAGGATGGTTATGAGTGACTCCATTACTTCCAACTAGTAATAACGATATTTCTCGCGTATAATCAGGGCACGCGACTTTAAAAGGGACCGATGATAATCAGATTCATAGTATGTACATAGATATCCCCTATGATTGTGAAGGTTTTTGTCATTGTAAGCCCTTCTTCACTTAGTGATTCTGATTCTTGTACTCTTGGCATAGAAACTCCATATACCGAGATAACCTCGCCTCCTTAGTGTCGTTGTTCGCATCTCCGAGACTGCTGCTAGATCCTCTGAAAATGCTTTGTCAACAAATCCGATCGACAAGCCTTCTGGAGAGGTTGTCGTTACAATCGATGATGAAGATAATGTTGATGGGATAAAGCCTCGATTTCATAGTTGAGCAAGAAGAAGATCTCGAGCAGAAGCAAGAGTAATCTGCTGTTTATGTTAACCAGGACTTGGTTCAGGAAGATAGACTCCCTTCTCCCCCAGCCATTGACGGATGCGCTACCCAAGAGGCCCCTACAGGAGTTAATATATCTCCGGCTGCGGGTGCCCCGAGAGTTAGTGCAACTCCTATATTATCATCTGAGACTCCTGTTGAGATGGTCGGGCAAGTTGGGCTTATTCATGAAGCTAGGACTTCAAGACCCTTGCCCCAAGATGTGGCAGCGAGCCAAGGAGATATTGGGGCTGAGTCTCATGTGAGCAACATCGCACCTGATCAGGCCATGACGGATGTTCAACCTCCTGTTGTTGATTCCCATGTTAGTGGTACTCCTGGGATGCAACCCGACGTTGCGCGCAAAAGTGCGTCGTATGCTCCGAAATCCGCACCAAGTCTGCATGAGGCGGGAGGAGAGAGTGAAGATGTAGTTATGTGTGAAACACATCAAGGCGGGACTGAGGTGTCAACAAGGTCTACTCCCCTTGTTCAAGATTCTAAGAGAGGTGTTGTGTTTTCGGAGGGTCTTAATGAAAACTTTTCCCTTCCTAGCATGGGCATTGACTCCTCCAGCTTTGACCTGGATGCGCTCTTTGCTGACAATCCATGGGCTGCATGGGGCTCGCAGGTATCTGAACCGACTGTTTCTGAAAGGAACTATGTCATTCCTGCAGAGTATCTCTCGCGTGAAGCTTTAGCCGACCAGAGGTTAGCTGCAACAGCCTCTTCTAGTGGCAGTGAAGCAACAACTCCTGTTGCCTCACTCCAAGAGATCGTTGAAGGAACTGCTAAAAAAGTTTCCTTTCTCGTACATAGTACCTGATCTCATGCTTTTACTAAGTACCTTGTTTTCATCTTTGCATGTGTAGGTATAGATCAGGCTTGCCTTGAATGGGTTATGAAAGTGCGAATATCGTATCCCACTGTGTTTACAAGAATTCTGGAGTTAGCGCCGAAAGCTAGAGGGGATCTTCTCAAGGAGATGGCTGTTCTTTTGGAAAGAGTGCACAAGACAACTCCAGAAAGCACCTTTGTTACCAGCGCTCGAGACCTTCTTTCAAGCGCGGAGAGCCTTCAGGAAATCGCGGCAGGGAGATTAGACTTGAATTTCCTTGTGCAGATTGATTAGGATCAACAATTCTGCTCAAATTAGGTCTGAGTACTCCAACTATGGCAAGGAGAAAGCCGCTCTTAAGGCGCGTAAGGCAGTTCTTGAGAAAGCTATCATAGAGTTTGAGGAAGCTGCAAGGCGTAATGAGAAAGACAAGGCTCGCCTGGAGTAACTAGCTGCTAACTGCATTAAGCTGTCAGCCGGGAATTCTCTTCTCAAAGATTTGTTCGAAGATCAGTAGCTTAGTACCGCGATAGCTTTCTCTTTTGAACTATTTTTCATGGTTGTAAGTTTTTGGATCCTTTGAACTATCTTTTGCCTGTTTTTGCGCGTTCTGATTCGCGCATGTTAAGCATTGCTTTGCTGCTTTTGGCTTGGTGCTCTTAATTGATGTTTTATCAGCCAGTATACTTTTTATGCTTTGCCATTATTCATGATAGGCTTGATTAAAGTACTGCTATCTGGACAGATATGCTTATGCTCGCGCATTGTTGCTATCTAGACAGATAGGCTTACACTTGCTAATAATCTTACTTATCTAAACAGACAAGCTTTATCTTGCTTCTATCTTAGGTAGATAGGCTTATGAGCGCGTATTGTGGCTAAATTCATGCGGAATCACATATGTGTTGTGTTGAAAATCAGCTAAGTACCTTCGCGCGACTCTTGGCGACCCTAGTCCCCAGAAGCCGCCATTATTGCCTGAGTTGTTGTACCTTTGTAGGCTTAAATAGGGTGTCCTGTTACACGGTAAGCCAAGCTGTCAACATTGCCTAGGGCTGCTGTAGCGTCGTAGGCTTTAATAGTCATTGATTTTTGTCTATTTCCTAGACGTTTCTGACTCAGGAAGGAACTGAAGAGTCTCCTTCTCTAGGTCCTATATAAACCCTCCTCTGCACTTGGTTCTTTCACCATCGCCACCCTCTTGGGTTTGCGATTGAGAGAGAATATTTCTCCTTCTTTAGCGGATCCAAAACCCAGGGTTAGGTAATCATGCCACCTCGTGTTGCATCCCAGGAGTAGCAGTAACATGAGCATCAACAACAGGAGGTTGAACATCTGTCATGTCATGATCAGGTGCGATGTTTCTCACATGAGACTCAGCCCCAATATCTCCTTGGCTAGCTGCCGCATCTTGGGGCAGGGGACTTGAAGTCCTAGCTTCATCAATAAGCCCAATTTGCTCGACCATCTCAACAGGGGTCTCATATGATAATATAGGAGTTGCACTAGCTCTCGGGGCCGGAGATATATTAACTCATGTATGGGCCTCTTGAGCAGCGCATCCGTAAATGGCTTGGGGAGAAGGGAGTCTATCTTCCTGAACCAAGTCCTGGCTAACATGACCAGCAGGATGCTCTTTCTCGTGCACGAGATCTTCTTCTTGCTCAACTATGAATTCGAGCCTTTCCCTATCGACATTATCTTCATCATCGATTGTAATGGCGGCCCCTCCAGAAGGCTGGTCGATCGGATTTTTCGACAAAGCATTTTCAAAGGATCTAGCAGCAGTTTCGAAGACGCGAACAACGAAACTATGGAGGCGATGTTGTCCCGGTATAAGGGGTTTCTCTGCCAAGAGTACAAGAATCAGAATCACTAAGTGAAGAAGGGCTTACAATGACAAAACCTTCACAATCATATGGGATATATGTGTGCATACTATGACTCAGATTATCATAGGTCCCTTTTATAGTCGCGTGCCCTGATTATACGCGAGAAAGATCGTTATTACTAGTTGGAAGTAATGGAGTCACATAACCATCCTAAGAAAACTGCTTACCCGACGCTTCGCCACATTGGTCCACTAACCAACGACGAATGTCGCTTTTAGATAATCCATGTTTTAAGGCGTTGTAGATAAGGTCTTGATGAGATAAGGCGAATTGATATACAGTACCTACTTCATCGCTGCCACCAACAATCTCTTGGAAATCCTGTTGGGCGTGTTGTAGTTGCCCCACAACGGATTGCGAATGCAGAGTTTGCTCTTCAAGGCTCTCCTTCATGGCTCTAGCGACATCACGCTCCACACGCAGCCTTGCTTCTTCCTCAGTTTGCTTCGCCATAGACAAAGAATCTTTGATCACATCTTCCTCGGTAGGACCCTCTGGAGCTTCTTCAGCATCCTCATCATCTGCAAATGTGCTCATATAAGCAAACGTCTTTGACGGACAAAACACGACATAATAAAGCAAAGTTATTACCCTCCAGCCTGGCCAAAGGGGCCACTGGGATGAACTCGATGAAGTTGTAGGGTTTTTATCATGGATACGCAGCGGAAAAACAAATTTATCCATGCAATACTCTCCAAGGATCACAGGACAAGATACATAACGATGGTAAGAGAAGAAATCAAGTTACACACCTTAGGGTTTCTCCTGTGATGACTTGTAACGTGAATTGTGTCACGTTCTCTATAGTTAATCCACGCCTAGATTTGAGATATAGATCTTCCATCTCCTTTGTGCTAGCTTGGAATGGAGGATGGGGAAGAAGAAATCACACAACACGAGGCAACAAGGAGGGGCGGCTTCCTTGTTGGGCCGACGGGAAGGGGGCGGCGGCAAGGGGGGCGGACACCTCTCTTGCTTGCTTGCTCTCTCTCCTTTTGTTCTCTCCCACTCAAGTTATGAACTAAAGGCTCATAAGTATGGGAAGGAAGGAAGGAGCATCCTTTATATAGTCCAACAAATCCTTTCCAACTACCTAAAGGACCCATTCTAGTCCTACTAGAATTCGGTTTAGTCCCTTCCTTGCAAATTAGTCCTACTAAGTTTTCAAGGTGTTGCAAAGTGATCCTTCTAATTAATTAATCCTATTAATTAATTCCCAAATCTAATTCAACTCTATATAGCTTGTTACCCCATAGGTTCTATCTAGTTGGTAGCAACAATTTGCTAATATGGAGAGGTTTCTAGCAAAACATCCATTCTAGCCAACTAATAGAATAGTCATCCGACAAACCTTGTACAAGTAATTGTCTCATCCCTTTGTCACGAGACATACAAGTCACACTTGTATATCCAATCTATAGTTTCTCATCCATGGGAATAGCCTTATTCGTGCAAATAACATCAATATCCCATATTGATTTATTTGAGTCTGGCCAGACATTCTATAAGCCTTATCCCTCGAGTGGCCTAGGATATTTGCTCCCGTTATGTGGGAGGGACAAATTATATTTACGTCCACTACGATCTCTAAGCTTGCTTCTTATTGTATCCCGTACACGCCTTTATAACTACCCAAAATCACAATAATCCACAACTAGATTGTATAGTGACTTCAAGTCTAAGGATGACAATACCATTACACCACGAGAAGCACTTGTGACTTAACATAAAGTGTATGTAGCCTTCTCGGAGATGGGTTAATCCGGTGCACAATTACCCTTAATGCACACCCATGTGTTGGATCATGATATATCCATATCAATCCAACCCCATAAAAATCTATATATTATTTTCCTATTAATCATTATACTGGACTAGGGATATTTAAGAGAAACAAAACAATTGTAAATCTAAGGACTTCATTATATTAAATATCCAATAAATAATACAATGAATGTTCTAGCCAAACTAAATTCATACATAACTAGATTGCCTCTAGGGCATCTATTCCAACAGTCTCCCACTTGCACTAAAGCCAATCTGACGCATCTCGTATGCCCATGCTCCTAGTGTGCCCTTCATGCTTCCACTGCACAAGCGGCTTTGTAAGTGGATCTGACAGATTCTCATCTGTAGGAATCTTGCATATCCGAACGTCTTCTCTATCGATAATATCTCGAATCAGATGGAACTTCCTGAGCACGTGCTTGGATTTCTGGTGTGACCTGGGCTCGTTTGATTGCGCGATCGCCCCAGTGTTGTCACAGTACAATTCAACTGGATCCGCAATGCTAGGAACCACACCAAGTTAATAAACAAACTTTCTGATCCAAACAGCTTCCTTTGCTGCGCCATTTGCAGCAATGTACTCAGCCTCTGTTGTAGAATCAGCCACCGTCTCTTTATTGGAACTCTTCCAGCTCACCGCTACTCCATTCAGTCAAAACACATATCCCGACTGTGATCTAAAGTCATCTCTGTCGGTTTGGAAAATTGCATCCGTGTAACCCCTTACACGCAACTCTTCCTCACCACCAAATATCAAGAAAGCATCCTTAGTTCTTCTCAAGTACTTTAGGATGTTCTTGACTACAATCCAGTGACTCTCACCCGGATTGGACTGGTATATGCTTGTCATACTCAAGGCATATGACACATCTGGTCTTGTACATAACATGGCGCACATGATAGATCCTATGGCAGAAGCATAAGGAATTCTACTCATGCGTTCCTTCTCAATTTCATTGGAAGGACAACCACTCTTCGAAAGAGTGATTCCATGTGACATGGGCAAGAATCCCTTCTTGGAATCTTGCATGTTGAAACGCTTCAACACCTTGTCAATATATGTACTCTGACTTAGGCCTAGTAGTCTCTTAGATCTATCTCTATAGATCTTTATACCGAGTTTATAGGCTGCTTCCCCTAAGTCCTTCATTGAGAAACACTTCCCTAAAATCTTTAACAGATTGCAGCATGGAATAAAAAACAAGACTCATCTTCGTTTCTGATGAAGCCAAACTCTTTGACTTCTTCATCAAAACGTTGATTCCAACTCCTAGAAGCTAGCTTCAATCCATAAATGGATCCTTGCAGTTTACAGACTTTGTTGGCTTGCTTTGGATCTTCAAAACCCTCCGGCTGTATCATATACACGTCCTCGAGGAGATTCCCATAAAGGAATGCTGTTTTGACATCCATTTGCAAATCTCATAGTCGTGGTATGCTGCAATTTCAAGTAGGATTCGGATGGATTTGGTCATAGCAACTGGTGAAAAGGTTTCATCATAGTCAATACCATGAATCTGTCTGAATCCTTTATCCACCAATCGGCCCTTATAGGTAATCACATTACCATCCATGTCGATCTTCTTCTTGAATACCCACTTGCATCCTATGGGCCGCGCCCCTTCGGGTGGTTCCACCAAAGTCCATACTTTGTTGGTTTACATGGATTCCATCTCGGATCTCATGGTTTCTAGCCACTTCTGAGAGTCTGGCCCTTTCCCATCCTATTCATAGGTAGTAAGCTCATCATCTATGAGCATCGTGTCACCGGAATCGGTCACGAGAAGTCCATACATATCGGGTTCTTGGCGCTCTCTACTAGATCTACGAAGCTCTTGTGTTACCTGAACAGGTTGTTCCACAACCGCTTGTGGTTCCTGTTCTTTTTCCATAATCGGTTCAGTGATTTGTGGGTCTTGAATATCTTCAAGTTCTACAGTCCTCCCACTTGCTTATTTAGAGACAACTTCTCTTTCTAGAAACTCGCTGCTCCGAGCAACAAACACTTTGTTCTCGGTTGGATTATAGAAGTAGTAACCCTTAGTTTCCTTAGGGTACCCCACAAATTTACACTTACCCGACTTTGGCCCTAACTTGTCTGATTGTAAACGTTTTACATAGACATCGCAGCCCCAAATCTTAATGAACAACAGTGTGGGACGCCTCCCACTCCACATCTCATGTGGTGTCTTCATGACTGATTTAGATGGAACACGGTTAATGGTGAAAGCTGCACTTAATAGAGCATAGCCCCAAATCAATAATGGAAGATCGGTTTGACACATCATAGATCGAACCATATCTAATAGGGTTCGATTCCTCCTCTCGGACACGCCCTTCCATTGTGGAGTTCCGGGTGGAGTGAGTTGGGACACGATCCCGCACTCTCGAAGATAGTCGTCAAACTCTTGGCTAAAGTATTCTCCTCCACGATCTGATCGTAGAGCCTTAATACTTTTGCCAAGTTGCTTCTCTACTTCACTTTTGAATTATTTGAACATTTCAAAGGATTCGGATTTGGCCTTCATAAGGTACACAAATCCATATCTACTGTAATCATCAGTAAATGTAATGAAGTAGACATAACCACCCCAGGCAGGCGTGGCAAATGGCCCACACACATCAGTTTGTATGAGCGCCAATTGCTCACTAGTCCTCTCACCTTTCTTATTGAAAGGGGACTATGTCATTTTTCCCAATAAACAAGCCACACATGTCTCATATGATTCAAAATCAAATGAGTCTAGTAGTCCATCTTTATGGAGTCTAGATACACGTTTCTCGTTTATATGGCCTAAACGACAGTGCCATAAATAAGCAGGGTTTAAATCATGTATTATAGTCCTCTTGTATTAATGTTGTAGACAGGATTGCTTAGATCAAGGACATACAGTCCATTAAATAATTGCGCACTAAAATAGTGAATATTATTAAAATAAAAGGAACAAAAGTTATTCTTTATTGAAATAATAAAACCTTCCTTGTCCAAACAAGAAATAGAAATAATGTTTCTGCTCATAGGAGGCACATAATAGCAATTATTTAATTCTAAAACTAATCCTGAAGGCAGAGATAGCTCGTACACGCCCACGGCCAACGCAACAACTTTTGCTCCATTCCCAACGCGCAGATCTATCTCCCCTTTAGCCAATCTTCTACTTCTCTTTAGATCCAGCACATTTCGACAAATGTGAGATCCACATCCAGTATCTAATACCCATGATGTAGAGACAGTTAAATTGACATCTACAACAAAAATACCTGGTGGTGGTGGAATCACTATTCCAAGCCTCTTGTCCTCCAGATATGTTGGGCAGTTCCTCCTCCAGTGTCCAGGCTGACTGCAGTAGTGACATTCACCTTTAGTCACACCTTTGGCAATGCCACCAACAGGATTAAGGGCAGGTTCCTTGGACTTGGCAACTGACTTGCCTTTGCCCTTGGAGGATGAGGCAAACCTTTTGCCCTTTCCTTTCTGCACCATCATAATGGCCTTGCCCTTACCCTTGTTGATGCTTCGTTTAGCTGTCCTCAACATATTGAGTAAATCTGGAAGCGGTTTAACGATCTCGTTCATGTTATATTTCATGATGAACTGTCCATAACTCTCGGGCAACGATTGCAACACGAGATCGGTTGCCAAATCTTGGCCGACCGGGAACCCCATTCGGGCGAGATTCTCCAAGTACCCGGTCATACCGAGTACATGGGGTCCCACCGGGTTCCCTTCTGCTAGATGACACTTGAACAATGCTTTAGAGATCTCATACCTCTCAACCCTTGCCTGCTCCTGGAAGAGCTGCTTTAGATGCTCGATCATATCGACAACATGCATGTTTTCGTGTTGCTTCTGAAGCTCAGAAGTCATGGTGCATAGCATAAGGCAGGCCGCATCATTAGCGTCATCAACACACTTTTGATACGCCTTTAGGGCTGCATGGGTATTGTTCTCTGGACCTTCTGGAACTTGCTCCTCTATTGCGTACAATTTCTTCTCTTGCTTGAGAACAATTCTCAAGTTTCTGTACCAATCAAGGAAGTTGGTTCCAGAGAGCTTGTCCTTCTCAAGGACAGATCGTAGGGAATGTTGTGAACTCGATCAGTTGTTTGCCATTTGGAATTATACAAAAAAGGAAAATACGCAAGTTTTAGTATTTGTGAATTTTTGACCATATTCAATAATGGCTAGTTTATCAAATATAGCTCCCACTATTTTTCTACGGATTAATAACCCTCAAGATATTAATGCGGAAAATATCCTTTCTAGTGGGCCAAGATCCATGGTTCATCTCCTTATGAGCTTGCTTTAGGAAATCACCCATAATTTGACTACTTTAGGTAGGAACAATTCCAATTGCATCCCTGATGCAACTCTTTCAATTGGTCAAATAACTCCTTATTTATCCATCCGTATGGATAATCCCAATTGATTGTCTCTAGGTTTTAATCCTATTAAACACCTAGTTGCGTCCAACCTCTTACTTAAACAATTTGCACACGAGGTGTGCCATCACACCACATCATTATTAACCAAGTCGCCATGCTTTGGCACGCACGATCTTGGGAAAACATGAAGATGATGAGTGTTTAAATAACGAGAAGACAAAACCGCAATATTTGAATTTTGAGGGTTTTTCAATTCAATTTTAATTGTTTTGTTGATCCATATCGACTAATCTATCTATTTGAGTTTGGGCACAACTCCAAATAATAGATCCGGGTTGTCTAATAATCTTATTATCCTAATTGCATGCATCATCCATACACCAACCACAAAATAATAAGATAATAAAATAAACAACCACAATACAAAATAAAACGTGATGTGAATATGGCATTTTCTAGACTAAGATAACTCCAAGCCTATAAAAATATATATGAACCCTAAAAGCAAACACATCTCCATGCGTCTTCATCTTTTGGTCCATCCTTCATAGTCATGTGGAATTCTCCATGCTCCATCTTGTGTGGCTCCTTTTGGCTTTGGGCTTCTTTTTTTCAATCTTGGCTAACAATCTATTCTATCTAGCACTAGCTAACCTATACTAAATAAAATAAATCTCACAAGTTGAGGGAAAAAAAATGGCTCGCAGGCCGTAAACCAAACCAAACAATCACACCAAACCACATCCTAAGGCCATATTCAATCACCATGCGATTTGCACATAAATAGTTAAAATTCAATTTTAACGCGCTTGGTCAATTTTAATTGATTTTAGGATTTTCTATGGTTGAAACGGTCCATGGGGCCCAACAATCAAATTGCTCGGATCTCAAAAGAGGACCACCAAGGCCTTGGGACGGCCGGCCCCTAGCCCACACGGCTAGGGTGTGGGCTAGGGCTGCCCCGACCTCTTGGCCGTCCCTTACTTGGGCGGCAAGCAAGGAGGGGCGGTCCCCTAGGGGGCCGAACCTCCTTTGGGTGTTGTTTACAAAACAACTCCCTTTTTTGGTGCCCAAGTTTGGTTGTTTCCTTGTGTGAAAAGAACTCCTTAGGATGCCCAAACCCTAGATCTAAGATCCTAAAATTTCTCAAACTTACTAATTCATGCATCAAATACAAAAACTAGGTCTTTTTATGATTGATTATTGACAAATTGCATCATATGTTTGATTTGTCTTGTTTTACGCGATAAACAATAAATTTAAAGTGTAAAACTATCAAAACGTAACACATAATTCATGTTTATGCTCTACAACCTGTGGCTCTGATACCACTGTAGGGTTTTGATCATGGATAAGCAGCGGAAAAACAAATTTATCCATGCAATACCTGTAGGGTTTTGATTCATGGATCGCGCAAACGGAAGCATAATCAAATAAACAACCATGCAAAACCCTCCAAGGATCACAAGTCTAGATGCATAACGATAGTGAAGGTAAGAAATCATAAACACACCTTTGGGTTCTCCTTGATGACTTCAAACGCGAATAGTGTCACGTTCTCTATAGTTGATCCACGCCTAGAGTTGATCCTAGATCTCCAATCACCTTGGTGCTAGCCCGGAATGAAAGGAGGGTGAAGGAATCACGCAAAACGAGGCACAAAAGGGGGTTCGGCCCCTTTGTGGCGTCGGGGACGAGTGGGCGGCGGCAAGGGGGCGGCGTCCCTCTTGTTGCTTGCTCTCTCTCTCCTTTGTTCTCTCCTACTCTTGTTATGTTCTCTTTAGAGCATAAGTTGTGTAGGGAAGGAAGGAGGAGGGTCCTTTATATAGTCCAACAACTCCTTGTTAACTACCTAAAGGACTTATTCTAGTCCTACTAGAATTCAATTTAGTCCCTTCCTTGCAAATTAGTCCCTACTAAGTTTGCAAGGGTTTGCAAGGTGATCCTTCTAATTAATTAATCCTATTAATTAATTCCCAAATCTAGTACAACTCTATATAGCGTGTGACCCCATAGGTTCTATCTAGTTGGTAGCAACTCTTTGCTAATATGGAGCGGTTTCTAGCAAAACATCCATTCTAGCCAACTAATAGAATAGTCATCTAGACAACCTTGTACAAGCAATTGTCTCATCCCTTTGCCTCCATATCCGGATTGGACACGAGACATACAAGTCACACTCGTATATCCAATCCCTAGTTTCTCGATCCATGGAATAGCCTTATTCGTGCAAATAACATCAATATCTCATATATTGATTTATTTGAGTCTGGCCAGACATTCTATAAGCACTATCCTCGAGTGGCCTTGGATATTTGCTCTCGTTATGTGGGAGGGGCAAATCCTCTCTACGTCCACTACGATCCCTAAGCTTGCTTCTCATTGTATCCAGTACACGCCGTTATAACTACCCAGTTACGGTATAGCGTTTAACGCTACCAAGATCACAATGATCCACAACTAGAATATCTAGTGACTTCAAGTCTAAGGATGACAATACCATTGTACCCGAGAAGCACTTGTGACTTAACATAACATGTATGTAGCCTTCTCGGTGATGGGTCAATCCAGTGCAACATTCCGTAATGCACACCTATGTGTTGGATCGTGATATCTCCATATCAATCCAACCCCATACTAGTCTATAGATGATTGTCCCATTTAATCATTATACTCGACTAGGGATATTTAAGATAACAACACGATTGTAAATCTAAGGACTTCATTATATTAAATATCCAATAAATAATAAATGAATTTCTAGCCAATTACAAATTCATACTAAACTAGATTGCCTCTAGGGCATCTATTCCAACAGTCTCCCACTTGCACTAGAGCCAATCTGGCGCATCTCGTATGCCCATACTCCTAGTGTGCCCTTCATGCTTCCACTGCGTGAGAGGCTTTGTAAGCGGGTCTGACAGATTATCATCTGTAGGAATCTTGCATATCCGAACGTCTCCTCTATCGATAATATCTCGAATCAGATGAAACTTCCTGAGCACGTGCTTGGACTTCTGGTGCGATCTTGGTTCCTTTGATTGCGCGATCGCCCCAGTGTTGTCACAGAACAACTCCACTGGATCCGCAATGCTAGGGACCACACCAAGTTCAGAAACAAACTTTCTGATCCAAACAGCCTCCTTTGCTGCGCCATTTGCAGCAATGTACTCAGCCTCTGTTGTAGAATCAGCTACCGTCTCTTGCTTGGAACTCTTCCAGCTCACCGCTGCTCCATTCAGGCAAAACACATATCCCGACTGTGATCTAAAGTCATCTCTATCGGTTTGGAAGCTTGCATCAGTGTAACCCCTTACACGCAACTCTTCCTCACCGCCAAACATCAAGAAAGCATCCTTAGTTCTTCTCAAGTACTTTAGGATGTTCTTGACAGCAATCCAGTGACTCTCACCCGGATTGGATTGGTATCTGCTTGTCATACTCAAGGCATATGACACATCTGGTCTAGTACATAACATGGCGTACATGATAGATCCTATGGCCGAGGCATAGGGAATCCTACTCATGCGTTCCTTCTCAATCTCATTGGAAGGACATCCACTCTTCGAAAGAGTGATTCTATGTGACATGGGCAAGAATCCCTTCTTGGAATCTTGCATGTTGAACCGTTTCAACACCTTGTCAATATATGTACTTTGACTTAGGCCTAGAAACCTCTTAGATCTATCTCTATAGATCTTTATACCGAGTATATAGGCTGCTTCCCCTAAGTCCTTCATTGAGAAACACTTTCCTAGCCAATCTTTCACAGATTGCAGCATGGGAATGTTGTTTCAAATGAGTAGTATGTCATGCACATACAAGACCAGAAAAGCTACAGAGCTCCCACTAACCTTCTTGTAAACACAAGACTCATCTTCGTTTCTGATGAAGCCAAACTCTTTGACCACTTCATCAAAACGTCGATTCCAACTCCTAGAAGCTTGCTTCAATCCATAAATGGATCGTTGCAGCTTACAGACTTTGTTGGCTTGCTTTGGATCCTCAAAACCCTCCGGCTGTATCATATACACGTCCTCGAGGAGATTCCCATAAAGGAATGCTGTTTTGACATCCATCTGCCAAATCTCATAGTCGTAGTATGCTGCAATCGCAAGTAGGATTCGGATGGATTTGGTCATAGCGACTGGTGAAAAGGTTCCATCATAGTCAATACAATGAATCTGTCTGAATCCTTTAGCCACCAATCGGCCCTTATAGGTAATCACATTACCATCCATGTCGATCTTCTTCTTGAAGACCCACTTGCACCCTATGGGCCGCGCCCCATCAGGTGGTTCCACCAAAGTCCATACTTTGTTGGTATACATGGATTCCATCTCGGATCTCATGGCTTCAAGCCACTTCTGCGAGTCTGGGCCATTCATGGCCTCCTCATAGGTAGTAGGCTCATCATCTATGAGCATCGTGTCACCGGAATCAGTTACGAGAAGTCCGTACCTCTCGGGTTCCTGGCGCACTCTACTAGATCTACGAAGCTCTTGTGTTACCTGAACAGGTGGATCCAAAACTGCTTGTGATTCCTGTTCATGTTCCATAATCGGTTCAGTGATTTGTGGTTCTTGAACTTCTTCAAGTTCTACATTCCTCCCACTTGCTTCTTTAGAGACAAACTCTCTTTCTAGAAACACGCCGGTCCGAGCAACAAACACTTTGTTCTCGGTTGGATTGTAGAAGTAGTATCCCTTAGTTTCCTTAGGGTACCCCACAAATTTACACTTATCCGATTTAGGCCCTAGCTTGTCTGATTGTAAACGTTTTACATAGACATCGCAGCCCCAAATTCTCATGAACGAAACTGTGGGACGCCTCCCACTCCACATCTCATATGGTGTCTTCATGACTGATTTAGATGGAACACGGTTAATGGTGAAAGCTGCACTTAATAGAGCGTAGCCCCAAAACGATAATGGAAGATCGGTTTGACACATCATAGACCGAACCATATCCAATAGGGTTCGATTCCTCCTCTCGGACACGCCATTCCATTGTGGCGTTCCGGGTGGAGTGAGTTGGGACACGATCCCACACTCTCTAAGATAGTCGTCAAACTCTTGGCTCAAGTATTCTCCTCCACGATCCGATCGTAGAGCCTTGATACTTTTGCCAAGTTGCTTTTCTACTTCATTCTTGAATTCCTTGAACACTTCAAAGGATTCGGATTTTTCCCTCATAAGGTACACAAATCCATATCTACTGTAATCATCAGTAAATGTAATGAAGTAGACATAACCACCCCTGGCTGGCGTGGCAAATGGCCCACACACATCGGTATGTATGAGCGCCAATTGCTCACTAGTCCTCTCACCTTTCTTGTTGAAAGGGGACTTTGTCATTTTTCCCAATAAACAAGCCTCACATGTCTCATATGATTCAAAATCAAATGAGTCTAGTAATCCATCCTTATGGAGTCTAGATACACGTTTCTCATTTATGTGGCCTATACGACAATGCCATAAATAAGCAGGATTTAAATCATTTATTTTAATCCGCTTGGTATTAATGTTGTAGACAGGATTACTTAGATCAAGGACATAAAGTCCATTAAATAATTGCGCACTAAAATAGTGAATATTATTCAAATAAAAGGAACAACAATTGTTCTTTATTGAAATAATAAAACCTTCCTTGTCCAAACAAGAAATAGAAATAATGTTTCTGCTCATAGCAGGCACAAAATAGCAATTATTTAATTCTAAAACTAATCCTGAAGGCAGAGATAGCTCGCACACGCCTATGGCCAACGCAGCAACCTTTGCTCCATTCCCAACGCGCAGATCTACCTCCCCTTTAGCCAATCTTTTACTTCTCTTTAGATCCTGCATATTTCGACAAATATGAGATCCACATCCAGTATCTAATACCCATGATGTAGAGACAGTTAAATTGACATCTACAACAAAAATACCTGGTGGTGGTGGAATCACTATTCCAAGCCTCTTGTCCTCCAGATATTTTGGGCAGTTCCTCCTCCAGTGTCCAGGTTGACTACAGTAGTGACATTCACCCTTAGTCACGACCTTGGCAATGCCACCAACAGGCTTAAGGGCTTGTTCCTTGGACTTAGCAACTGACTTGCCTTTGCCCTTGGAGGAAGAGGCAAACTTTTTACCCTTTCCTTTATGCACCATCATTATGGCCTTGCCCTTAAACTTGTTGATGCTCTGTTCAGCCGTCCTCAACATGTTGAGCAAATCTGGCAGTGGTTTAACGATCTCGTTCATGTTATAGTTCATAATGAACTGTCCATAACTCTCGGGCAACGATTGCAACTCTTGGCCGACCGGGAACTCAAGCCGGGCGAGATTCTCCAAGTACCCGATCATTCGGAGTACATGGGGTCCCAGCGGGTTCCCTTCTGCCAGATGACATTTGAACAGTGCCTTTGAGACCTCATACCTCTCTACCCTCGCCTGCTCTTGGAAGAGCTGCTTTAGATGTTCGATCATATCGACAGCATTCATGTTCTCATGTTGCTTCTGAAGCTCAGAGGTCATGGTGCAAAGCATTAGGCAGGCCGCATCATTAGCGTCATCAACACGCTTTTGATACGCCTTTAAGGCAGCAGGTGTCTGATTCTCTGGACCTTCTGGAACTTGCTCCTCTATTGCGTACAGCTTCTTCTCTTGCTTGAGAACAATTCTCAAGTTTCTGTACCAATCAAGGAAGTTGGTTCCAGAGAGCTTGTCCTTCTCAAGGACAGATCGTGGGGAATGTTGTGAACTCGATGAGTTGTTTGCCATTTGGAATTCTACAAAAGGAAAATACGCAAGTTTTAGTATTTGTGAATTTTTGACTATATTTAATAATGGCTAGTTTATTAAATATAGCTCCCACTATTTTTCTACGGATTAATAACCCTCAAGATATTAATGCGGAAAATATCCTTATATTTTCTAGTGGGCCAAGATCCATCTTTTTCATCTCCTTATGAGCTTGCTTTGGCAAGTCACCCATAATTCGATTACTTCTTAGGTAGGAACGATTCCAATTGCATCCCATATGCAACTCTTGGTTCAATCGGGCAAATAACTCCTTATTTATCCATCCTCATGGATAATCCCAATTGATTGCCTCTAGGTTTCTTAATCAAATTAATAGCCTAGTTGTGTTCAACCTCTTATCTAAACAATTGCACATTGTTACGTGCCATCGCATTCCATCATTATGAACCAAGTCGCCATGCTTTGGCACGCACGAACTTGATAAATAATGATGATAATGAGTGTTTAAATAACGAGAAGGCAAGAACACAATATTTTAAAATTTGAGGGATTTTTCAATTTTAATTATTTTGTTGATCAATATCAACTAATCTATCTATTTGAGTTTGGGCACAACTCCAAATAATAGATCCGGGTTGTCTAATTATCTTATTATCCTAATTGCATGCATCATCCATACACCAACCACACAAATAATAAGACAATAAATAAACAACCACAAAACAAAAATTAAACGTGATGTGGATATGGCCTTTTCTAGACTAAGATAATTCCAAGCCAATGGAATTATCTATGAACCCTAAACAAACACATCTCCATGCGTCTTGATCTTTTGGTCCATCCTTCATAGTCATGCGGAATGCTCCATGCTCCATGCTCCATCTTTTGTGGCTTCTTTGGCTTTGGGCTCCTTTTCTCCAATCTTGGCTAACAATCTACTTTATCTAGCACTAGCTAATATCTATACTAAATAAAATAAATCTCACAAGTTGAGAAAAAAATGGCACGCAGGCCATAAAACCCTAATTAATTATTACAATTAATTGATCAGCTCGCAGGCCGTAAAACCAAACCACAAAATTAAACATCCACATCAAACCACATCCTAAGGCCATATCCAATCACCATGCGATTTGCACATAAATAGTTAAAATCCAATTTTAACGCGCTTGGTCAATTTTAATTGATTTTAAGATTTCTAGGATTAAAACGGTCCATGGGCCCAACAATCCGATTGCCCGGACCCAAATAAGTGAACCATAGAGCCCTAGGGCCGGCCCGGCCCAAAACCCGCAAGCTAGGCCCGCGGGTTAGGGCCGCCCGGCCCCATAGGGCGCCAAGCTTGGGCGGCAAGCAAGGGGGCGGTCCCCTAGGGGGCCGAACCTCCTTGTGGAGGTTGTTTCCAAAACAACCTCCTTGCTTGGAGCCCAAGTTTGGTTGTTTCCTTGTTGTGGGAGAACTCCTTCTTCCCCAAGGATGCCCAAACCTTAGATCTAAGATCCTAAAATTTCTCAAACTCACCAATTCATGCATCCAATGCAATAATTGGGTCTTGTTATGATTAATTCTTTGACAAATTGCATCCAATGCTTGATTTGTCTTGTTTTACGCGATAAACAACAAATTAAGGTGTAAAACAACAAGAATGTAACACATAAACTACGTTTATGCTCTATGACCTGTGGCTCTGATACCACTGTAGGGTTTTGATTCATGGATTGCGCAAACGGAAGCATAATCAAATAAACAACCATGCAAAACCCTCCAAGGATCACAAGTCTAGATGCATAACGATAGTGAAGGTAAGAAATCATAAACACACCTTTGGGTTCTCCTTGATGACTTCAAACGCGAATAGTGTCACGTTCTCTATAGTTGATCCACGCCTAGAGTTGATCCTAGATCTCCAATCACCTTGGTGCTAGCCCGGAATGAAAGGAGGGTGAAGGAATCACGCAAAACGAGGCACAAAAGGGGGTTCGGCCCCTTTGTGGCGTCGGGGACGAGTGGGCGGCGGCAAGGGGGCGGCGTCCCTCTTGTTGCTTGCTCTCTCTCTCCTTTGTTCTCTCCTACTCTTGTTATGTTCTCTTTAGAGCATAAGTTGTGTAGGGAAGGAAGGAGGAGGGTCCTTTATATAGTCCAACAACTCCTTGTTAACTACCTAAAGGACTTATTCTAGTCCTACTAGAATTCAATTTAGTCCCTTCCTTGCAAATTAGTCCCTACTAAGTTTGCAAGGGTTTGCAAGGTGATCCTTCTAATTAATTAATCTTATTAATTAATTCCCAAATCTAGTACAACTCTATATAGCGTGTGACCCCATAGGTTCTATCTAGTTGGTAGCAACTCTTTGCTAATATGGAGCGGTTTCTAGCAAAACATCCATTCTAGCCAACTAATAGAATAGTCATCTAGACAACCTTGTACAAGCAATTGTCTCATCCCTTTGCCTCCATATCCGGATTGGACACGAGACATACAAGTCACACTCGTATATCCAATCCCTAGTTTCTCGATCCATGGAATAGCCTTATTCGTGCAAATAACATCAATATCTCATATATTGATTTATTTGAGTCTGGCCAGACATTCTATAAGCACTATCCTCGAGTGGCCTTGGATATTTGCTCTCGTTATGTGGGAGGGGCAAATCCTCTCTACGTCCACTACGATCCCTAAGCTTGCTTCTCATTGTATCCAGTACACGCCTTTATAACTACCCAGTTACGGTATAGCGTTTAACGCTATCAAGATCACAATGATCCACAACTAGAATATCTAGTGACTTCAAGTCTAAGGATGACAATACCATTGTACCCGAGAAGCACTTGTGACTTAACATAACATGTATGTAGCCTTCTCGGTGATGGGTCAATCCAGTGCAACATTCCGTAATGCACACCTATGTGTTGGATCGTGATATCTCCATATCAATCCAACCCCATACTAGTCTATAGATGATTGTCCCATTTAATCATTATACTCGACTAGGGATATTTAAGATAAACAACACGATTGTAAATCTAAGGACTTCATTATATTAAATATCCAATAAATAATAAATGAATTTCTAGCCAATTACAAATTCATACTAAACTAGATTGCCTCTAGGGCATCTATTCCAACAATACCCTCCAAGGATCACATGAAAAGAGACATAACGATGGTAAGGGATGAAATCAAGTTACACACTTTAGGGTTTCTCCTGATGACTTGTAACGTGAATTGTGTCACGTTCTCTATAATTAGTCCACGCCGAGAGTTGAGATCTAGATCTTCCTTCTCCTTTGTGCTAGACCGGAATGGAGGAAGAGGAAGAAGAAATCACACAAAACAATGCAACAAGGAGGGGCGGCTTCCTTGTTGGGCCGACGGGAAGGGGGCGGCGGCAAGGGGGGCGGACCCCTCTCTTGCTTGCTTTCTCTCTCTCCTTCTGTTCTCTCCCACTCAATTTCTGAACTAAAGGATCATAAGTATGGGAAGGAAGGAAGGAGCATCCTTTATATAGTCCAACAAATCCTTGCCAACTACCTAAAGGACCCATTCTAGTCCTACTAGAATTCGGTTTAGTCCCTTCCTTGCAAATTAGTCCTACTAAGTTTGCAAGGTGTTGCAAAGTGATCATTCTAATTAATTAATCGTATTAATTAATTCCCAAATATAGTTCAACTCTATATATCGTGTGACCCCATAGGTTCTATCTAGTTGGTAGCAACAATTTACTAATATGGAGCGGTTTCTAGCAAAACATCCATTCTAGCCAACTAATAGAATAGTCATCCGACAAACCTTGTACAAGTAATTGTCTCATCCCTTTGTCTCTATATCCGGATTGGACACGAGACATACAATTCACACTCGTATATCCAATCCATAGTTTCTCGATCCATGGGAATAGCCTTATTCGTGCAAATAACATCAATATCCCATATTGATTTATTTGAGTCTTGCCAGACATTCTATAAGCACTATCCCCCGAGTGGCCTAGGATATTTGCTCCCGTTATGTGGGAGGGACAAATTATATCTACGTCCACTACGATCTCTAAGCTTGCTTCTTATTGTATCTGGTACACGCCTTTATATCTACCCAGTTAGGGTGTAGCGTTTGACGCTACCAAAATCACAATAATCCAGAACTAGATTGTCTAGTGACTTCAAGTCTAAGGATGACAATACCATTGCACCAACAGACGCACTTGTGACTTAACATAACGTTTATGTAGCCTTCTCGGAGATGGGTTAATCCGGTGCGCCATTACCCTTAATGCACACCCATGTGTTGGATCATGATATCTCCATATCAATCCAACCCCATACTAGTCTATAGATGATTGTCCTATTAATCATTATACTGGACTAGGGATATTTAAGAGAAACAACACAATTGTAAATCTAAGGACTTCATTATATTAAATATCCAATAAATAATACAATGAATGATCTAGCCAAAATAAATTCATACTAAACTAGATTGCCTCTAGGGCATCTATTCCAACAGAAGTCTTCTACACTGGTCTGCCTTGAGTTCCGGCCTCTGTGGGGAGCTGTTTCTTCCGAGGAGCAGGGTTCCTTCGTGCACGCTTCAACGGATTAGGAGCCGTCTCATCTGTTAAAGACTCTTAAGAAGCTTTTTTTTCTCTGTATTGGCATCTTGCTCTGCAAGAGATGAGATAAAAACCTGCCAGAGAGGACCAAATAATGGCCTAGATCTCTTGACCGATTGGTGCAACAGGTTCAATGACAACGTTAGACGCGTCCTTTGAATGCAACATGGGGATGAGTGCGCCGCTGCGATCACCAAAACCAAATCTCCTGAAGACACAATGAAAACAAAACAAGAAGAAAAAATTATCATTAAATTTCGGAAGTTTCTTTAGATGGTGATGAGTGGACAACATACCTTGTTGAACTCGTCTGCATAATCCTTTCTTTCTTTGAAAGATTCCTTCTGAACTACTTAAATTTTCTCTCTGCAAGAACCAGTTTCGCGCACAGATGATGATCTTTATCTAGTGACGAATAGAACCCGTACTGTTTCGCGTCCCTGGAGGCCTTGAATTTAAAAGGATAATCTCCTTTTCTGAGCGCAGGAGCTATTGAAGGTTGAAACTGGAGGCGGGATCTAGCTTGGAGGCAAGTTTGGGCATTCCAGAAAGCAATCCAGTCCACAGTCGCCTCACCCACCCTAGTTCTGGACGGCAGAGTTAATGGGAGCATGCCAATCATCAAATTGTTGCACTCTTGGTACAACAGCCTTTTATAGCATCCTCACGACCGAGTCAAACCATAACTAACGGGCTACGGCGTGAAAGCCAAACTGGGGACTTACCCTAACGGGGTCATAAGGAGTGGTGATGAGCAGATAAGGTATACACTCTATTCCATCTTCTCCTAAAGCGGGTAGATGCCCCCTCTTGCACCAATTGACAAACCTGGAGTAGCAGATCGATTCCTCAATGATGTGCGCACGAGTATACTTTACACTCCGGTCAGGATACATGGTGTCTCTGAAGACAACATTGTCTAACTGTTGAACGTATGGCATGGGATTAAAAAAGTTGGCATCATTGCATACCACAGAGAACGAGCGACAAGCAGCCTCGGTTTTGAACCAACGCCAAGAGCGAGGGCAGTAGAGCTTCTTTCTAGACTTAGGCGCGTCCCACAAAGTCACAGGCGAGGGGACCGGAGCGTATAAAGGTCATTATTCGAACACCCACATTGATAGGAACACGACGTTGACATACGTCACTACGTCGACCCGACCTTGGGAATGCCCCATGTGCGACATCGCCAAATCTAGGCGGTGATACAAAGAGACAAGGACCAAGGGACCTAATGCTAATTTCTGCCCAAGAGATAGACGAACCGCTAGAGATAGAACATCATAGAATACACCATCCTGGGGGTGACCGTCAATGAGATATCGGGACAGCCATACACAGAGAAAGCCGCACAGAGTATATTGGGAGGCTTTGCCTTCGAAGGAAGTGGGGGCCTTCGGATTCTTTGCAGTCACTTCTTGGGAAATTTATTTATTGGAGAAGTCGCGGTAGAAAGAGGTCACCCACTTGGACCACAGGTTTTTCGCGCCTGAGGCAACTGATACATATGTCATCGCACGCTTGCTTGATGCCCATCTAGTGCCATTCTTCTTCAAATCGCCAATACAATCCTTCATTTCTTTACAGACCAAAGTTCTTCATCAGTACATAAAGCAGCCAGAGGATCTATGGCACCCATACAAGGAAGCTCTAGCAGCTCCTCGACATCTTCGAGCGTTGGCCCGACCTCAAAAGTCGCAAAGTGAAAGATGTGAGTTTTCTTTGAATACCGCGAGAACAAAATCATCGGCATGTCTTTATCAAGCTTCACGCTTAACCCCTTTGTCGCGCGCACAGCTCCATAAATCCCTGCGCGGATCAACTCGGTTTCAAAATGGGTGAGAATGTACACCGTCCACTCGTCCATGTAATCCAGCTTCTCTGTGAAGGTCTAATGAAGAAGATCTGTGAAAGGGTAGAGTCCAGCTTCGAGGCCAAGTCTGCGAATGTGATCAACATTGGTGAGATCCCAATCGTCTATTTCAGGCTCACATGTCAATTTCCATGTGTTCTTTGGGGGAGGCGTCTCAATTGAAGTGCCCCTGATAGTGGCAAGATAAAAATAATCCCCTCCTAGGTAAGGGGACTTCCACCATAGCTCCTTTGAGATCTCTGGAAGGGCAACTGCTTCTTCCAAGCTTTTAGTTCTGGCCATCTCTGGTTAAAAGAAAAAATTTTGAGTACAAAGAACAATGAGGAACACGAGGAAAATCTGCTAGACTAATTTCAACAAAAAGAAATAGCGGTGAAGAACTAACCAGATTTTCGATGAAGCGCCTGAACTGCATGGGAAATTTTATTGAGAATTTGATTGAAGGTCGGCTTCATGCTGATGATTCTCTCCCTGGTTCATATAATCTCGGAAGCAATGTCGCTAGAAAAGTTTCAACTGAAGCACCAAAAGGGTTTAAATAGCCCTCAAAGACTAAAGAGTCATGAATGCTGAAGTCCGCTGAATCAGCAACGCTTCGATATCAGGCAAAATTGGCGACCTATCAGATCATTCTGAGTCATTCTTGCCTCGAAAATAGGCAAAAAATTGTGGGTGGCGTCTGATTAACTTCGCAGTGTCCACGCTTCGTCTGAGGCTAAGTGGCGCTTCTAAACCCTATGCAATCATGGGTATTCCCGAGGGCTAGGGATTTGAATTTTATTAAACGTTGTACGAGGATCTGCGTGGGGACCACGCATGGCTGGCTTTACCCGACTACACGGCAAACGCGCGCGTGACATTCGCGCAAAACGGGGCTAATGTAGATGGCACTTTCCAGGCAGACAGATCACAGCCACGTGGCAGCCATCCAGCACACCTAGTTGTGCTCCATACACACCGGATTACCACCCATGCTTATCCACTTGGGGGCTGCGAGAAAGGTCCGTCGCGCGCGAATGACAACCAAGCTCGCATGCGACCTCTGGTAACTGACTAAGAGGTTTAAGGCTCACGTATCCCATAAATGCGGACGATCTCATAACGGTCTCCGATATATGCGGGCAGGTGCGTAACGTTCCCTATATATACAGTCGAACGTGCCGTTACTGGGGCATTCATTAAGCCGCCATTTATGGTGCATTAGCCCCCATTACAATGGTCACTTCCCCACTATATATATGATCGTTAGCCCTCTATTGCAAGCTCTTGGACACTCTAATATCTCTCAGATCTTTGTTAGCCTACTTTCTCACTTTCAAGAGCAGTTGCCTTTGCTTACTCTCTCCCTACTCACACCCTGCACTTCTTTGTGTTCTATTCTAATCCCCTACTTGAGGTGTACACTTGGATATCTATTGATGATTTCCTTGTACACAACTGAGAAGACAATTAGAGTCACAATTAATTCCTCTAGATCTCAGTAAGTCCCTTGTCGGCAAGATCCTATGAGCTATTTTCCATGTAAAGAATTTCATTTTAAAAGGCAGTTTTAGCTTCCAATGAAATTTAATGGAATCTAGACTGAAGGTTTTAAAATGAAGGCTTAAATTGGGACAAGGTAAAGGAGAGTGGAAATAGTTGTAGAGTGACTTGACAGAAAATTCTTGGTTCTTGGTGAGAGTCCAGCTAGGTCCTTGACCCATCCTAACCCCTCCTCAATCACAAGGGTTTGTTAGATCCTTGACCCATTTGATATTCAAAATTGCCATGTAAGTATTGAGCAATGGAATCAACCCGGAATATCACAAATCCAGGGATGTTTAGAAACAAAAATATTCTTACCATCTTCAAGCCTCCAACGTATGCATCCTCGCAAGACATTCTTACCTTTGATTATTGCCTTGCGTGTCGGAGAAGCAGTTTTAGGAGCATTGTGAAGCCAAAAGGAGTTTCTTTTACAATATTTTGAAAGTAAAAATCTTGTAGTTAAGGAAAACTGATATTTAAGAAGAGACCAAGCATTTTTACAAAAGAGCGCATGATTGAAAGCCTTAATATTCTTAAAACTCAAACCTCCTTTGTTAATGCTAAGGCAAAGATTATTCCAGGATGTACAATGCAAAGTCTTTTTAGATGGGCTACCCGACCAGAAGAAGTTATTTAAAATTGAAGTGATAGTTTTCATAGTTTTTGAGGAGACGAGTAAAACCGAGAAAGGGTAGACCGAGAAGCTAGTTAAAATTGCTTTAATTAAGGTGGCACGGCCAATTTTATTTAGCAGTAGGCCCTTTCCAGAAGCACATTTACTCCTAACTTTTTCAATAATAAGAGCTTCATTTTTATTTTCTTAGAGACTAAAAGTGGAGTCAAAGAAAAAGCCCAAATAGATCTCAATATGAGATGAGCAGTTAACATTAAGGCTGGAAATTAAACGATTAATGTCCACTTGGTTGCAATTAGGGGAGAAAGTAATGAAAGATTTAGGAACTTTCATAATTTGACCTGACTGATTAGCAAATCTAGTAAGAATATTTAAATTAACATTACCTATATTAGGAGTAACCTTGAAGAACAAAATACTGTCATCCGCAAACTGTAAGTGGGAAATAGAGGGACCATTCCTAGCCGAAGGGAATCCGTGCATGAGTCCCGAGTCATTAGCAAAAGTAATAGACTTCAAAGTGCTAGTCGACCTTTTAGTTGTTGTGAAAAAAGTTCATGAAAGAGAAGTTCATGAAAAAGATGCATGTGTTTGGTAAAAAAAGTTATGCTGTTAAAAAGTTATGATGCAACACTTTTGTTTGTTAGTGAAAGGTACAATTTTATATTTTTTATATTTACTAATAAAATTATAATAGGTCTAATTAGATGTCGTGGTATGTTAATACAAAAAAAAGGTATGGGTAAATTGATCATTTTTATTGTATAAAGGAGAAAAAAGTCCAAAAAAAGCTCATGAAACCAAACTTTTTAAGAATTGAGTTTTACACAGCAAAGACAAAAGCCAAAATCCAAAAGCTGACACAGAAAAAATCATACCAAACCTTACAGAAAAATTCAAAACAGATTAAAATACCAAAGTGGATTAAAATTGGAAATAAGTCATACCAAACCCACCTTTAGTGTGTTGCCACCTGTTCATCAATCTCCATCCTCTTAAATTGTTACTACTATTTTCTAATACCAAAAACAAAGTCCTCTTCTAGGCTCAGGTTGTGCAGGATGCAACTTCAAAGTTTGTTGTTACAAAAATGCCGGTCTCAGTTGTTCTAGAATAAAAACCCCATATTAGTGGGTTCAGTTTGTTTTTCTCAGTTTGTAATCGTCTATTCATAGGAATATGATTGCACTTAGCATCAACCGTGCCTAAATCAGCTTCTCCCTCTTAACAGTACCAGATTATCAGAAGAGTGACTTTGCTAGCTTAAATCCAATGGTTTTCAACCATCAATTCTCAGCACTACCATCAAAAGCACAATCGACAGAAGATCTAAAAGAGGATTATAGCAGATAAATTAGGTACCAAAACCCTCCGAAAATTCGATTTTTGTCTCCGAAGACTCCATTTTATCTCAAAGATCCAATTTCAACCCTAACGAAAACTCAATGATTTTAAAGATCCAATCCAAGGTTAAACATGTCACACTCGAATAAAAAAATAAACTCCAGACCCAAAATTCCAATGGACGATTCAGCGATTGAACTGACATAAGGGTTTTGGCTTCTGATTGGGAAAAGTCAGCTTGTTGTTTTCTCACACATATTCAAGAGAGAGATGAAGATGGAGATAGATGTTTCAGAAGTCTTACCCATGTCTATGTTTCTCCTGATAAATGGTTCAAAGTCGTCGTTGAAAATTGAATGAAAGAGGAAGCAACGAAGATAGCAGCAGAGAAGATTCTCTGGAGTGGTCGTTTACTATACTGGAGTTTGGACAAGACGATGGTGTGTGAGAGGGCGGTCGTTTAGTCGATGCAAAGAGAACATAGTGGTGGACAGTGGCGGAGCCAGGATTTTGATGAAGGGGGGGCACAGTCTTTTTTTTGAAAGAGAAGGTATAGATTTTTAATGAATAACAAATTATGCTAGTGTAATAAATACTATGATTTTTTTTGTGTTTATGAAAAATTAAAGAGTTAATTGTGTATATTAAATAGGTGATGCATTTTTGTGCAAAAAAATGCTTTTACCAAGAACTGGAACTCTTTTTTTGTCCAAAAACATAAATGCTCTTGCCAAGAATTGAACTCAGGACCTATGCTTTGAAAGAAAAACCCTTAACCACTGGACCAAAGTACTAACTGTGTCATGAAAGGGGGGGGGGGCACACGTATATATTCAATACAGAAACAACTAAAAAGACTAAAAATATAGGGGTATCCTAGTGTTTCCGGGGGAGTCAGGGGGGCACGTGCCCCCCCTGTGCCCCTACATGGCTCCGCCCCTGGTGGTGGAGGACACTGCGACTGTGGCGGCAGAGAAGAAGAAGAGGAGATGGAGCAGTCGAGAATAGAGAGATGAGTAGTTGGGTAAAAAAGTAATACTACTCTGTCCCAGCTCTTGCCCATCATTGAGAATATTTGACTCGTATATGGGTCACTTTGACCGGGCGATTTCGATAGCAAAATAATGCGATTTTACGATAATTTTTTCACGGTGTTATAGAGGAACTTATACTCTACAACACCATGAAAAAATTATCAAAAAATTAAATTACTTTGCTATCCGAATCACCGAGTCAAAGTGACCCAGTGAATAGTAGTAAAAGTCAAAATGATGGGGAAGAGCTGGGACAGAGGTGTAATATTTATGTTCCAAAATTCATGACTTAACTGTGGGGCTAAAAATAATTTTGCTACAACCGTTACTTACGGTTACAAGGAGCGGTGGTTTGGGGTATTTCCCATACCACAGGGAAGGGATCAGGTATTTCCCATTCCACAGGGTGGTTTCTGTCAATTACCCTTTTTCACAATGTTAAGTATCATATTGTCGATAACCGGTTATGAAAGTTCAGGTTGTGCAAAACTTGATTCAAGGCCTTGAACCAGCTTTTAAAGCCTTAAATCAGTTTCCGAGGCTTGAAAGGCTATTTTCAAGGCTTTCAAACTGGATTCAAAGCCTTGAAGCTGCTTAACCTGAATAAACATTCTCAGGGGGAGTTTTTTGCTAACTCTCTGATTTGATTTACTCTCTCTTGCATATACTTGATTCTCTGTTGTTAAAGATGAAAGACAAATTGTTACAACATGTTTTTAATAGTAATATGTCATCTGTTTGACCATGATAATGCAGGAAATTTTATTTCTAAATTTTTTAGGATTGTTTCCTAAACTGAGTTGCTGCAGATTTGGAAACACTTGGACACTTTGATCTTGTGATCAATCAGGCGTATATGACAGCTTCTCATGGTAGTTAAATGCAAGATTACAACAATATCTCTGAAGATTGTAATCATCCAACCGTTGGAGAAGATTTCAAAGTAGTCAAACTCTATTGCCTACAAACTAGGAAGGTTGTTGCTGAAAATCTGGGGAGATTTGCAGAGCTGTTTGAAGTATTTATAGAACTCAAATTCGAAGCAACAAGACACAACACTCAACGCGCAAATACAGAGAAAGTATTCTGGATTGACAAGCATCAAAGAAGTTCTTCATTTCTTCCAATCCATTCACATAAGTTCACTGCATTTCACTACAGTTTCTTTACTCTGAAGTGTTCTTCTGTATAGAGCTATATTGGTAGATCATTTTTGTATTATTTCTTCATCCATTCTCAAGGATTGTTCAAAGTGAACAATACAGAATTCTTAGTTAATTAGTTAGCTAGAGCGGGTACTAAACAGGTTAGGGAAAACCACAAGCTGTAACAGAGAAAGGGAAGTCTTTGTGCTTGAGTTCTAGGGCTTAGCTTTTGATTAAAAAGAATTGAGTTGGAAATCCTGCAGGGATCTAATCCGTGAGGTAGAGACGTAGGTCCTAGTGGACTGAACACTATAAATCACTTGTCTTGTGCATTTTCAGCTCATTTACTTTCATAGCTTTTGCAGCATTCAAAAACTGTTTCTTTTCAAGGGTTTGAACTTGTTTCCAAGGCCTTGAAATAGGCATACTTGTTCTCTACTTTCTGCATCTACTTCAAAGGCTTGAACTTGTTTTCAAGGCCTTGAATTTCATTGTTTGCACAAGTTTTCATCTTCCTAGCAAGTTTTTCAAAAAGTTGGCATACTCTATTCAACCCCCCCCCCCCACCCCTTCTAGAGTATCTTAGCTGCTTATACATCTGCATACTCACACTTTCAATTGGTATATAAGATTTAACCATATGGTGATCATGAGTACTGCAGGTGATGGTGGTTTCTCATAGGGAAGAGCTGCTAACAGACCTCCTCTATTCTGTGGAGAAAATTTTTCTCACCGGAAAGCTCTCATGAAAATGTTTATCATTGATCAAGATCTAAAGCTTTGGACCATTATCCGGAATGGACCTCATACTTTCTACACAGAGAAAGATGGGATCAGAACTCCCAAAGCAAAAGACTCACTCTCCTCTTCTGAATTAGAGCAATTTTCTAAAAACTACAAGGCTATTAACATTTTGTATTGTGCTTTGAGTACAGATGAATTCAACAGGATCTCTGGATGCACAAGTGCTAAAGAAATCTGGGATAAACTCGTGGTTACCTTTGAAGAAACCAGTCAAGTCAAGAAAACTAAGATCAACATTTATCTCAGACAATATGAACTGTTCAAGATGCATGCAGATGAGTCCATCAGAGAAATATTCAAGAGGTTCTTAGATATTGTCAACAACCTTGACTCACTGGTAAAATACTTTTCCAATGAAGAAAAGGTGAGGAAGATTCTCATAAGTCTTCCAAAGGCGAAATGGGAACCAAGAACCACAGCCATTGAAGAAGCTCAGAATCTCTCAACTTTACAACTTGATGACCTACAAGGGAAACTCCTGACGCATGAGATATCTTTGAATGAAGTTGATGGAGAACTCCCAGATGGTGTCAAGAACTTAGCCCTCAAATCCACAGAGAATGAGAGAACTCAAAGCCTTGAAACTGAAGATCGTGATGATGAAGATCCAATTGCCTTAATTTTCAAAGCCTTGACAAGGATTTTCAAAACGAAGAAAAACGGTGGAAACAAAGATTTCAACAGAGAAAGGCATAGATCATCCAGCAGCAAGGACTACAAAGGTAAGTCCTCTTCACAGAACAAGTTAAAAGTTATGAACTGCTTTGAGTATGGTGATGCAGGACACTTGATAAGAGACTGTCCACACAAAAAGAGCAAGAACTTTCAAAAGAAAGATCATGACAGAAGAAAGAAAGCCATGATAGCTTCATGGAGAGATTCAGATAGCTCTAGTGAATCTGAATCCGATGAAGAACATGCCAACCTATGCTTCATGGCCAAACATGATGATAGTTCTGAAAAGAACATTGAGATAATGGTAAATTGTCTAATTTAAAAACAAAAAGAAGCTCTTTCAGAATATCTCAGAACAATGCTTTTAAATGAGGAAGATTATCTTAAAGATATCGGGCTTTTGAAAGAAAACGTTCATGAGCAAGCAAAAGAAAACCTACAACTTGTTTGCCTAAATCAGACTCTTGAAATCTCTCAGAAGAAAACTGACAATGATTTCAAGGCCTTGAAAACCAGTTTCAAATCCTTGAAAACACAAGTCAAGGAAGTAGTCACTGAAAACTCCTCAGTGAGTGACAGCCTTGTTAATCTAAGACATCAGGTTGATGATTTAAAGAAACAAAAGATTACTCTTACTGAGAAACTTAAAGAATCTGAATTAGTTAAAGTCAATCTTGCTGGATCAGAAAACAAGTTGAACTTGATTCTTGGAGGAAGTTCACAGTCTGTTCACAAAACAGGTATTGGATTCAATCCAAACTTTCCAAGAAGGAACAATACCAGGTTTGTGAAAGCCGAAAAAAAAACTTCTCCTACTTGTCATTACTGCTATAAAACTGGTCATGTTAAAATGACTTGTACTTTTAGAAGAAGAGACCCTCACATAATGAGGAACACTTTTCCTTTTCAACTCAAAGGACAGGTTAAGCAGATTTGGATTCCTAAAGGGGTTAGACCACCTAACATGGTTGATCCTGAATATGAATCCAAATTCCACACTTGGTCTAATAGCTGGGTAAGGCAGTGATTGGTGTTTGCAGGTTATCACCAGTGTCAAAGAACAGAAGTGGTTCATGGACAGTGGTTGCTCAAGACACATGAGTGGAAAGAGATCTCTATTCTCAGAATTAAAAGAGTAATCAGAAGGTTCAATAACACTTGGTGACAAAGGCAAATGCAATATTCTTGGTATTGGAAAAGCTGGTACAAATTTTGGAAACTCTATTTCTGATGTATATCTGGTTGAAGGTTTGAAGTTTAATTTTCTTAGTGTATCTCAGCTTTGTGATAATAGCAACAATATTATCTTTGATAAAGAGAAGTGTGTGGTGCAAAATGAGAAATCAGGAGATTTCATTCTCACAGCCTATATATCAAACAATGTTTATACTTTTCAGCTAACAAAGTTGCAGGTGAAAGTTTGAAGTTTCTCAAGGCCTTGAAAGAGGATTCAAAGCTTTGGCACAGGAAACTTGGTCATATCAGTGTACATACTTTGAAAAAGTTGATTTCCAAAAACTTGGTAAGAGGATTGCCATCCATCATGTTCAAATAAGATGAAATGTGCAAAGCATGGGCTCAAGGAAAGCAGACAAGAAGTTCCTTCAAGCCAATAAAGTTTGTAAGTACAACAAGAGCTATTAAATTACTTCATATGGATCTTTGTGGTCCGATGAGGACTCACACTCCAAAAGGTAAAAGGTATATGCTAGTTGTTGTAGATGATTTTTCTAGATATACTTGGGTTATGTTTCTTAAAGAAAAATCTGAAGCACTTTCTGAATTTTCAAAGCTTTACAGAGAACTTCAAAACTTGAAAAACCTACCTATAGCTTCAATCAGAAGTGATCATGGTAGAGAATTTGATTTTTTCTGTGATAAGCATGGTATTTCTCACAACTTTTCTTCTCCAAGAACTCCTCAACAGAATGGTGTTGTTGAAAGAAAGAACAGGACTCTTCAAGACATGTCAAGAACAATGCTTCTTGAGAACAAGCTGCCAAAACGTTACTGGGAAGAAGCTGTGAGTACAGCAAACTATATTTTGAACAGATGCTTGATCAGACCTATTCAAAAGAAGACCCCCTATGAACTATTCAAATGGAGGAAGCCAAACATCTCTTACTTCAGACCCTTTGGATGCACTTGTTTTATCCATAACAATGGAAAAGACAATCTTGGTAAGTTTGATGCAAGAAGTGATGAAGGTATATTTCTTGGTTACTCTCTGAATAGCAAAGCTTATAGAGTTTACAATAAAAGAACCAAGCTGGTTGAAGAGAGCATTCATGTTATTTTTTATAAAAGCTGTGATGGTTCTTTAAGTGAAAGTTTTGCAGACTTGAATTTGAACAAGCATGAATCAGAGAAAGAGACTGAGAATCCATTAGGATTCAAGAAAGGCTCAGAAGAGAATAGAAGACTTTCTCAAGATCTTGAAAATGGTGCTCAAGGTCTTGAAAATACAACTCAAAGCCTTGAAAAAGATGATCAGAAGGATTCAAGTGATAAAGCCACTACTTCAAGACAAAAAAAGATCTATGGAGAACCTGAACCATTGTCTCCGAGAAAGAGATTCAAATATATCTTATCCCATCCAGTTGATAATATCATATCAGATCCAACCACTGGTACACAAACCAGATCATAGTTGTAGAACTTATGTGCCTTTAATGCTTTTATTTCTCTTGTAGAACCAAAAACTGTGAAGGAAGCTTTACAAGAAGCAGACCGGATCATTGCTATGCAAAGTGAACTCAATGAGTTTGAAAGGAACAAGGTTTGGAACCTAGTTCCTGCACCTTCAAACTAATCTGTCATTGGTACCAGATGGGTATTTAGAAATAGGTTGGATGAAAGTGGCAATGTGATCAGAAACAAAGCAAGGTTAGTTGCTCAAGGTTACAATCAAGAAGAAGGTATTTATTATGAGAGAAATTTTGCTCCAGTTGCCAGGTTAGAAGCAATTAGAATTTCGCTTGAATTTGCATCTTACAAGAACATGAAACTATTTCAAATGGATGTGAAGTGTGCTTTCATGAATGGCTACTTACAAGAAGTTTATGTTGCACAACCACCTGGTTTTGAAAATGACAAGTTTCCAGATCATGTCTACAAACTTGACAAAGCTCTATATGGTTTGAAACAAGCTCCAAGGGCTTGGTATGAAAGACTGTCAAAGTTTTTACTTGAAAAGGATTCATAACGATAGTAAAGGATTCGTGTCATGTACTTTAGAGGTCTTCTGTGATGACTTGTAACGTGAATAGTGTCACGTCTCTACGGTTGATCCACGCCTAGGATTGAGATATAGATCTTCCAACACCTTGTGGTAGCTAAGATTGATGGAGGAGGAAGAATAAACCACGCAACGGAGAACAAATGGAGGCTTCGGCCTCCTTGTTGTGGCCGACGGGAAGAGGGGGCAGCAAGGAGGCAGACGGGTCTCCTTGGTTGCTCTCTCTCCTTACTTTCTCTCCTACTCAAGTAATGTTATGAGCATTAGTTCTAGGAAGGAAGCTAGGAGCCTCCTTTATACAGCCCAACAACTCCTTGTTACTACATAAAGGCCCTCTCATATTCCTTCTCAAGTTCCGATTAGTACAACTTGCATATTATTCCTACTAAGTTAACATGTTTGTGCAATTTGATCCTTTTAATTAATTAATCATATTAATTAGTTCCCAAGTCTAGTTCAATCCCTATGGCGTGTGACCCCATAGGTTTATACTTAGCTGGAAGTAACTATTTACTAATATGGAGCGGTCTCTAGCAAGACATCCATACTACCCAACTAATTGAAATAGTCATCCGACAAACCTTGTGAAAGCATTGTCTCATCCCTTTGTCTCAATATCCGGATTGGACACGATACATACAAGTCACACTCGTATATCTAATCGATAGTTCCTCAATCCTGGGAATAACCTTATTCGTGAAAATAACATCAATATCCTATATTGATTTATTTGAGTCTAGACAGACATTCTATAAGAATTATCCCTCGAGTGGCCTAGGATTTTTGCTCCCGTTATGTGGGAGGGACAAATTCTATCTACATCACTACGATATCTAACCTTGCTTCTTATTGTGTCCGATATGCGCATTTCTGACTACCCAGTCACAGTGTAGCGTTTGAAGCTACCAAAAACACAATATTCCACAACTAGATAATCTAGTGACTTCAAGTCTAAGGATGACAATACCATTGTCACCGCGAGAAGCGCTTGTGACATTACATAACCAGTATGTAGCCTTCTCGGATATGGGTCAATCCATTATGCCATTACACTAATGCATACCCATGTGTTGGATCGTGATATCTCCATATTAATCGAACCCCATACTAGTCTAAAGATGATTGTCCTATAATTTGTATAATGGATTAGGGATATTTAAAATAAACAACACAATTGTAAATCTAAGGACTTCATTATATTAAATATCTCTATCAATAATACAATGAATGTTCTAGCCTAATATAGTTCATACTAAAATTGATTGCCTCTAGGGCATCTATTCCAACAGTCTCCCACTTGCACTAGAGCCAATCTGGTGCATCTCGTATGCCAATGCTCCTAGTGTTCCCTTCATGCTTGCGCTGAACAAGCGACTTTGTGAGTGGATCTGACAGATTCTCATCTGTAGGAATCTTGCATATCCGAACGTCTCCTCTTTCGCTAATATCTCGAATAACATGGAACTTCCTAAATACGTGCTTGGATTTCTGGTGTGACCTGGGTTCTTTTGATTGCGCGATCGCCCCAGTGTTGTCACTATACTGTAGGGTTTTGATCGTGGATGCATAGCGGAATAAAGAATTATCCGTTTAAGACCCTCAAAGGATCACAGGAAGAGAATCATAACGATGGTAAGGGACAAACAATCAACACACCTTAGATATCTCCATTGATGACTTGTAACGTGAATTGTGTCACGTCTCTACGGTTGATCCACGCCTAGAGTTGAGATCTAGATCTTCTTACTCCTTTGTGCTAGCTTGGACCAGAGGAAGGGGAAGAAGAAATCACGCAACGAGGATCAGCCTCTCTTTGTGGTCGACGGGTAGGGGGCGGATGCAAGGGGCTCCGACCTCCTTGTGGTCTCTCTCTCTCTCTCTCTCTCTTGTTTCCTTCCAACTCAACTTTTGTTATGAGCATTAGTCTTGGGAAGAAATCTAGGAGCATCCTTTATATAGTCCAACAAATCCTTGTTCAACTACCTAAAGGCCCTTCCAAATCCTACTTGGATTCAGATTAGTCCTTTCCTTGCATATTAGTCCTACTAAGTTTGCAAGGTGTTGCAAAGTGATCCTTCTAATTAACTCATCACATTAATTAATCCCCAAATCTATTTCAACCCTACTGGACGTGTGACCCCATAGGTTCTACCTAGTTGGTAGCATAAACTTGCTAATATGAAGTGGTCTCAAGCAAGACATCCATTCTAGCCAAATAATAGAATAGTCATCCGACAAACCTTGTGCACGTAATTGTCTCATCCCTTTGTCTCCATATCCGGATTGAACACGAGACATACAAGTCACACTCGTATATCAAATCAATAGTTTCTCGATCCTGGGAATAGCCTTACTCGTGAAAATAACTTCAATATCCCATATTGATTTTTTTGAGTCTGGCGAGACATTCCATAAGCAATATCCCTCCAGTAACCTAGGATATTTGCTCCCGTTATGTGGGAGGAAAAAATTCTATCTACGTCTACTATGATCTCTAAGCTTGCTTCTTATTGTAACCGGTACACGCTTTTATAGCTACCCAGTCACGGTGTAGCGTTTGACGCTACCAAAATCACAATAATCCACAACTTGACAATACCGTTCTCACTACGAGAAGCGCTTGTGACTTTACATAACTCGTATGTAGCCTTCTCGGAGATTGTTCAATCCATTATGCCATTGCCCCTAATGCATACCCATGTGTTTGATCATGATATCTCCATAGCAATCCAAACCCATACTGGTCTATAGATGATTGTCACATTTAACATGACGTACATGATGGATCCTATGGCTGAGGCATAGGGAATTCTACTCGTGCGTTCCTTCTGAATCTCATTGGAAGGACAATCACTCTTCGAAAGAGTGATTCCATGTGACATGGGCAAGAATCCCTTCTTGGAATCTTGCATGTTGAACCGTTTCAACACCTTCTCTATATTTGTACTTTGACTTAGGCCTAGGAGTCTTCTACATCTATCTCTATAGATCTTTATACCAAGTATATAGGCTGCTTCCCCTAAGTCCTTCATTGAGAAACACTTTCCTAGCCAATCTTTAACAGATTGCAGCATGGGATGTCGTTTCCAATGATTAGTATGTCACCCACATACAAGAACAGAAAAGCAACATAGCTCCCACTAACATTCTTCTAGACACAAGACTCATCTTCGTTTCTGATGAAGCCAAACTCTTTGACTACTTCATCAAAATGTCGATTCCAACTCCTAAAAGCTTGATTCAACCCATAAATGGATCGTTGCAGCTTACAGACTTTGTTGGATTTATTTGGATCTTCAAAACCTCGCGGATCTATCATATACACGTCCTCGAGGAGATTACCATAAAGGAATGCTGTTTTGACATCCATCTGCCAAATCTCATAGTCATAGTATGCTGCAATAGCAAGTAGGATTCGGATGGATTTGGTCATAGCGACTGGTGAAAAGGTTTCATCATAGTCAATACCATGGATCGGTTTGAATCCTTTAGCCACCAACCGACCCTTATAGATAATCACATTACCATCCATGTCTATATTCTTCTTGAAGAACCACTTGCACCCTATGGGTCGCGCCCCCTCGGGTGGTTCCACCAAAGTCCATACTTTGTTGGTCATGGATTCCATCTCGGATCTCATGGCCTCAAGCCACTTATGAGAGTCCGGTCCTTTCATGGCCTCTTCATAGGTAGTAGGCTCATCACCTATGAGCATCGTGTCACTAGACTGAGTCACGAGAGGTCCGTACCTCTCTGGCTCCTGGCACACTCTAGTAGATCTACGAAGCACTTGTGTTACTTGAACAGGTTGCTCCACAACCACTTGTGGTTCCTGCTCATGTTCCATAGAAGGATCAGTGTTTTGTGGTTCTTTAACTTCTTCAAGTTCTACAGTCCTCCCAATTGCTTCTTTAGAGACAAACTCTCTTTCTAGAAACACGCCGGACCGAGAAACAAACACTTTGTTCTCAGTTGGATTGTAGAAATAGTAACCCTTAGTTTCCTTAGGGTACCCCACAAACTTACACTTATCCGAATTGGGCCCTATCTTGTCAGATTGTAAACACTTTACATAGACATCGCAGCCCCAAATCTTCATGAACGATAGTGTAGGACGCCTCCCACTCCACATCTGTGGTGTCTTCATGACTAATTTAGATGGAACACAGTTAATGGTGAAAGCTGCACTTAATAGAGAATAGCCCCAAAATGATAATGGAAGATCAGTTTGACACATCATAAATCGAACCATGTCCAATAGTGTTCGATTCCTCCTCTCGGACACGCCATTCCACTATGGCGTTCCGGGTGGAGTGAGTTGAGACACGATCCCACACTCTCTAAGATAGTCGTCAAACTCGTGGATTAATTACTCTCCTCCATGATCTGATCGTAGGGCCTTGATACTCTTGCCAAGTTGATTTTCTACTTCACTCTTGAATTCTTTGAACCTTTCAAAGGATTCGGATTTGGCCTTCATAAGGTATAAAAATCCATATATACTAAAATCATCAGTAAATGTGATGAAGTAGACATAACCACCCCTGTCAGGCATGGCAAATGGCCCAGATACATCAGTATGTACTAGCGTCAATTGCTCACTAGCCTTTCACCTTTCTTAGTGAAAGGGGACTTTTTCATTTTTTCCAATAAACAAGCCTTACTTGTCTCATATATTTCAAAATCAAATGAGTCTAGATATCAATCCTCATGGAGTCTAGATACACGTTTCTCGTTTATGTGGCCTAAACGACAATGCCATAAGTAAGCAAGATATAAATCATTTCTTTTAATCCTCTTAGTATTAATGTTGTAGACATGATTGCTTATCTCAAGGACATACCGTCCATAAAATAATTGCGCACTACAATAGTGAATATTATTAAAATAAATGGCAAAACAATTTTTCTTTATTGAAATAATAATATCTTCCTTGTCCAAACAAGAAATAGAATTAATGTTTCTGCTCATAGCAGACACAAAATAGCAATTATTTAATTCTAAAACTTATCCTGAAGGCAGAGACAGCTCGTACACGCCTATGGCCAATGCAGCAATCTTTGCTCCATTCCCAACACGCAGGTCTATCTCCCATTTAGCCAATTGTGTACGAGAGAATCCTTTGAGGAAGATTCAATATACACCAAGAGCAGGGGATAGAAAGAACACGGAAAGAGTAGGGTGTGTGTAGGGAGAGAGTAATACTATGGTAACTGTGTGAGAGAGAGAGACAGAATGTTGGCAGAGCTTCCGCGTGGTTCAAGTGATTCGTCCTTGTATGGAAGGGTTAACAATCCTATATATAACAGAGAATATGACCGTTGTAGTGGGTTAATGCTCCCATTAATGGCGGCTTAATTACCTTAACCACAACGGCACGTTCGTCCGCGTATATAGGAACCGTTACGCACTTCGTCCGCGTATACCGGAACCGTTATGAGGTTGACCGGGTTTATGGAGCTCGTGCCATAGATCTATCAAAGCAGTTACTAAAGGTCACGCGCGGTCTTGGTTGTCGCCCGCGCGAGACCGGACTTACTCTAGCCTCCAAACCACTAAGTCCCTATAAGTCCCGTGTGGTGGTATGCGAGGGCCCTGTCTCGTAGCCCCCACATGGATCAGCGCGGGTGGTGATCCAGTGTGTGTGGAGTACAGCTAGGTGTGTTGGATGGTCGCCACGTGGCTAAGATCTGCCTGTCTAGAATGCACTATCTACATTATCCCCCTTTCTGCGCGTGAAGACACCTAGCCGGATAGGCTTCAATGCGCAGGAACCAATGCACGCGTTGCTGCCACGCACCAATTCAAATACACGCAAAATCAGCCCCCGTGCGTGCCTTTATGACCTAGAATCCCTAGAGTCGTGCCGTCTGTTCTTTTAGGGTTTTAGGCGTGACGTCAGCTCGTCCTGTGATTGCGCGATTCGATGGTGACGGTTGCGATTCGACTACTAAAAGGAAGCGACTCCTCATTGTTTTCGAATAAATACTATGTGCCCTCCATTGTTGCAAAGAATCAGAAGGTTGCGTGTTCGATTCACGTCGGGTTCACCAAATGTGTACGAGAGAATCCTTTGAGGAAGATTCAATATACACCAAGAGCAGGGGATAGAAAGAACACGGAAAGAGTAGGGTGTGTGTAGGGAGAGAGTAATACTATGGTAACTGTGTGAGAGAGAGAGACAGAATGTTGGCAGAGCTTCCGCGTGGTTCAAGTGATTCGTCCTTGTATGGAAGGGTTAACAATCCTATATATAACAGAGAATATGACCGTTGTAGTGGGTTAATGCTCCCATTAATGGCGGCTTAATTACCTTAACCACAACGGCACGTTCGTCCGCGTATATAGGAACCGTTACGCACTTCGTCCGCGTATACCGGAACCGTTATGAGGTTGACCGGGTTTATGGAGCTCGTGCCATAGATCTATCAAAGCAGTTACTAAAGGTCACGCGCGGTCTTGGTTGTCGCCCGCGCGAGACCGGACTTACTCTAGCCTCCAAACCACTAAGTCCCTATAAGTCCCGTGTGGTGGTATGCGAGGCTCCTGTCTCGTAGCCCCCACATGGATCAGCGCGGGTGGTGATCCAGTGTGTGTGGAGTACAGCTAGGTGTGTTGGATGGTCGCCACGTGGCTAAGATCTGCCTGTCTAGAATGCACTATCTACATTATCCCCCTTTCTGCGCGTGAAGACACCTAGCCGGATAGGCTTCAATGCGCAGGAACCAATGCACGCGTTGCTGCCACGCACCAATTCAAATACACGCAAAATCAGCCCCCGTGCGTGCCTTTATGACCTAGAATCCCTAGAGTCGTGCCGTCTGTTCTTTTAGGGTTTTAGGCGTGACGTCAGCTCGTCCTGTGATTGCGCGATTCGATGGTGACGGTTGCGATTCGACTACTAAAAGGAAGCGACTCCTCATTGTTTTCGAATAAATACTATGTGCCCTCCATTGTTGCAAAGAATCAGAAGGTTGCGTGTTCGATTCACGTCGGGTTCACCAAATGTGTACGAGAGAATCCTTTGAGGAAGATTCAATATACACCAAGAGCAGGGGATAGAAAGAACACGGAAAGAGTAGGGTGTGTGTAGGGAGAGAGTAAGACTATGGTAACTGTGTGTGTGAGAGAGAGAGAGAGACAGAATTTTTGCAGAGCTTCCGCGTGGTTCAAGTGATTCGTCCTTGTATGGAAGGGTTAACAATCCTATATATAACGGAGAATATGACCGTTGTAGTGGGTTAATGCGCCCATTAATGGCGGCTTAATTACCTTAACCACAACGGTACGTTCGTCCGCGTATATAGGAACTGTTACGCACTTCGTCCGCGTATACCGGAACCATTATGAGGTTGACCAGGTTTATGGAGCTCGTGCCATAGATCTCTCAAAGCAGTTACTAATGGTCGCGCGCGGGCTTGGTTGTCGCTCGCGCGCGACAGGGCTTACTCTAGCCTCCAAACCACTAAGTCCCTACAAGTCCTGTGTGGTGGTATGCGAGGGCCGTGTCTCGCAGCCCCCACGTGGATCAGCGCGGGTGGTGATCTAGTGTGTGTGGAGCAAAGCTAGGTGTGCTGGATGGTCGCCACGTGGCTAAGATCTGCCTGTCTAGAAAGCACTATCTACACCAATCTTCTACTTCTCTTTAGATCTGCACATTTCGACAAATGTGAGACTCACATGCAGTATCCAATACCTATGATGTATAGATAGTTAAATTGACATCTACAACAAAAATACCTGGTGGTGGTGGAATCACTATTCCAAGACTCTTTTCCTCAAGATATTTTGGGCAGTTCCTCCTCCAGTGTCCAGGCTGACTGCAGTAGTGACATTAACATTAAGTCATACCTTTGGCAATGCCACCAATAGGCTTAAGGGCAGGTTTCTTGGACTTGGCAACTGCTTTACCTTTGCCCTTGGAAGATGAGGCAAACCTTTTGCCCTTTCCTTTCTGCACCATCATAATGTCCTTAACCTTACCCTTCATGATGCTTTATTCAGCTGTCCTCAACATATTGAGTAAATCTAGTGGTTTCACGATCTCGTTCATGTTATAGTTCGTGATGAACTGTCCATAACTCTCAGGCAACGATTGCAACATGAGATCGGTGGCCAACTCTTGGCTGACCAAGAACCCTAGTCGCGCAACATTCTCCTAGTACCCCATCGTAGGGAGTACATGAGGTCCCAGAGGTTCCTTCAGCTAGATGAAATTTGAACAATGCCTTAGAAATTTCATACCTCTCTACCCTTTCCTGCTCTTGGAAGAACTGCTTCAAGTGTTCGATCATATCGACTGCATTCATGTTCTCATGTTTCTTCTGAAGCTCAGAGGTTATGGTGCAAAGCATGAGGCAGGCCGCATCATTAGCGTCGTCAACACGCTTTTGATACGTCTTTAGGGCTGCATGAGTATTGTTTTCTGGACCTGCAGGAACTTGCTCCTCTATAGCTTACAGTTTCTTCTCTAGCTTGAGAACGATTCTCAAGATTCTGTACCAGTCAAGGAAATGGGTTCCAGCGAGCTTGTCCTTCTCAAGGACACATCGTAGGGAATGTTGTGAACTCGATGAGTTGTTTGCCATTTGGAATTCTACAAAAGGAAAATACGCAAGTATTCGTATTTGTGAAATTTTGACTACATTTAATAATGGATAGATTATTAAACACAGCTCACACTATTTTTCTACGGATTAATAACCCTCAAGATATTAATGCGGAAAATATCATTATATTTTATAGTGGGCCAAGATCCATGTTTTATCTCCTCTTGAGCTAGCTTTGGCAAGTCACCCAAAAATTGACTACTTTAGGTAGGAAAAAAATCCAATTGCATCCCATGCAACTCTTGGTTCAGTTGGGCAAATAACTCCTTATTTATCCATCCGCATGGATAATCCCAATTGATTGCCTCTAGGTTTTAATCATATTAATAACCCAGAAGTGTACAACCTTTTATTTAAACAATTGCACATTACTTGCTTGTGCCATCGCATCACATCATTATGAACCAAGTCTCCTTGCTTTGGCATGCACGAGATTGACAAATCATGATGATGACGTGTTTAAATAACGAGAAGGCAAAACACAATATTTTAATTTTGAGGGATTTTTAAAATTCAATTTTAATTATTTTGTTGATCCATATCAACTGATCTATCTATCTTGAGTTTGGTCACAACTCTAAATAATAGATCTGGGTTGTTTAGTTATCTTATTATCCTAATTGCATCCATCAATCATACACCAATCACAAAATAATAAGACAGAAAAATAAACAACCACAAAAATAAATAAAACGTGATGTGGATATGGCCTTTCTAGTCTAATATATTCCCAAGCCAATGGGAATATCTATGAACCCAAAATAGCAAACACCTCTCCATGCGCCTCCATCTTTTAGTCCGTCCTTCATAGTCTTGTGGAATGCTCCATCCTCAATCTTTGTGGCTTTCTTTGTCTTTGGGCTTCTTTTCTCCAATCTTGGCTAACAATCTATTCTATCTAGTACTAGCTAACAACTATACAAAATATAATAAATCTCACAAGTTGAGAAAAAAAATCCGCTCGCAGGCCATAAACCTTAATTAATTATTACATCAAATTTATTGGCTCGCAGGCCGTAAACCAAACCACAAAGTTAAACAATCACACTAAACCACATCCTAAGGCCATATCCAATCACCATGTGATTTGCATATAAACAGTTAAAATCCAATTTTAACGCGCTTGGTCAATTATAATTGATTTTAGGATTACTAGGGTCAAAACGGTCCAAGGGGCCAAACACTACATGGCCGAACCACCTTGGAGCTGCCCCGGGCCGAGCCTAGGCCGGCCGGCCCAACCCGTTGGGTTAGCCGACTGCCTAGGCCTTCGGCCTAGGTGGCTTTGGCGGCAAGGAGGGTGAGGGGCAGAACCTCTTAGTTGTTTCGAAAAAAACTCCTTCCTAGTTCCCCAAGTCCAAAATGTTTCCAAATTAGAACAAGTTTCCAATTTGTGCCCAAAACCCTAGATCTATGATCCTAAATTTCTCAGACTCACTAATTCATGAATCCAAAGCACAAACTAGGTCTTGTTTGGTTGAATCATATTCAACAAGCATCTTTATGCTTAGTTTGTCCTTTTTAACGCAATAATCTAACAATTATGGGTGTAAAGGACATAAAACGTAACATATAAACCACGTCTATGTTCTAAGACATGTGGCTCTGATACCACTGTAGGGTTTTGATCATGGATACGCAGCGGAAGAAATAATCATCCACTCAAGACCCTCCAAGGATCACAGCAAGAGAATCATAACGATGGTAAGGGAAAAACAATCAACACACCTTAGAGATCTCCCGTTTTAACTTGTAACGTGAATTGTGTCACGTCTCTACGGTTGATCCACGCCAAGAGTTGAGATATAGATCTTCATCTTTATTTGTGCTATCTTGGACCGGAGGAATAGGAAGAAGAAATCACGCAACAAGGACCAAAGAGAGGGGCAGGCGCAAGGGTCTTCTGCCTCCTTGTGGTCTTGCTTTCTCTCTCTTGTTTCCTTGCCACTCAAATTATGTTATGACCATTAGTCTTGGGAAGGAAGCTAGGAGAAGTTTATATAGTCTAACAACTCCTTGTCAACTACCTAAAGGCCCTTTCTGATCCTACTTGGATTCGGATTAGTCCCTTCCTTGCATATTAGTCCTACTAAGTTTTAAAGGTGTTGCAAAGTGATCGTTATAATTAATTAATCACATTAATTAATTTCCAAATCTAGTTCAACCCTATTGGACGTGTGACCCCATAGGTTCTATCTAGCTGGTAGCAACAACTTGCTAATATTGTGCGGTCTCTAGCAAGACATCCATTCTAGCCAACGAATAGAATAGTCATCCGACAAACCTTGTACAAGTAATTGCCTCATCCCTTTGTCTCCATATTCGGATTGGACTCGAGACATACAAGTTACACCCGTACATCCAATCCATAGTTTCTCGATCCTGGGAATAGCCTTATTCGTGCAAATAACATCAATATCCCATATTGATTTATTTGAGTCTGGCCAGACATTCCATAAGCACTATCCCTCGAGTGGCCTAGGATATTTGCTCCCGTTATGTGGGAGGGAAAAATTCTATCTACATCTACTACGATCTCTAATCTTGCTTCTTATTGTATCCGGTATACGCCTTTATATTACCCAGTCACGGTGTAGCGTTTGACGCTTCCAAAATCACAATAATCCACAACTAGACAATCTAGTGACTTCAAGTCTAAGGATGACAATACCGTTGTTACCACGAGAAGCGCTTGTGACTTTACATAACTCGTATGTATCCTTTTCGAAGATGGGTCAATCCAGTATGCCATTATTCCTAATGCATACCCATGTGTCGGATCATGATATCTCCATATCAATCCAACCTCATACTAGTCTCTAGATTATTGTCCCATTTAATCATTATAATGGTGTAAGAATATTTAAGATAAACAACACAATAGTAAATCTAAGGACTTCATTATATTAAATATCCAATAAATAAGACAATGAATATTCTAGCCACAATAAGTTCATACTAAACTGGATTGCCTCTAGGGCATCAATTCCAACAAATACAACTCCTCTTGATCCGCAATGCTAGGAACCGCACCAAGCTCAGTGATGAACTTCCTAATCCAAACAACCTCCTTTGTTGATCCATTCGTAGCAATGTACTCAGCCTCTGTTGTAGAATCAGCCACCATCTCTTGCTTTGAACTCTTCCAGCTCACCGCTGCGTCATTGAGGGAAAACACAAAACTTGACTGTGATCTGAAATCATCTATGTTGGTTTTGAAGCTTGCATCCATGTAACCTCTTACACGCAACTCTTCCTCACCTCCATATATCAAGGATGCATCCTTAGTTCTTCTCAAGTACCTAAGAATGTTCTTGACTGCAATCCCGTGACTCTCACTTGGATTGGACTGATATCTTCATGTCATACTCAACGCATATGACACATCTGGTCTAGTACATAACATGGCGTACATGATGGATCCTATGGCCGAGGCATAGGGAACCCTACTCATGCATTCCTTCTGAATCTCATTGGAAGGACAACCACTCTTCGAAAGAGTAATTCCATGTGACATGGGCAAGAATCCCTTCTTGGAATCTTCATGTTGAACCGCTTTAACACCTTGTCTATATATGTACTTTGACTTAAGCCTAGCAGTATTTTTGATCTATCTCTATAGATCTTTATACTAATTATATAGGCTGCCTCACCTAAGTATTTCATTGAGAAACACTTTCCTAGCCAATCTTTAATAGATTGCAACATGTGAATGTTGTTTCCAATGAGTAGTATGTCATCCACATACAAGGCCAGAAAAGCAACAGAGCTCCCACTAACCTTCTTGTAGACACAAGACTCCTCTTCATTTCTGATGAAGCCAAACTCTTTGACTACTTCATCAAAATGTCGATTCCAACTCCTAGAAGCTTGCTTCAATCCATAAATGGATCGTTACAACTTAAAGACTTTGTTGGCTTGCTTTGGATCTTCGAAACCCTCAGGCTGTATCATATACACGTCCTTGAGGAGATTCCCATATAGGAATGCTGTTTTGATATCCATCTCCCAAATATCATAGTCGTAGTATGCTGCAATAGCAAGTAAGATTCGGATGGATTTGGTCATTGCGATTGGTGAAAAGGTTTCATCATAGTCAATACAATGAATCTGTCTACATCCTTTTGCCACTAATCGGCCCTTATAGGTAATCAAATTACCATCCATGTCAATTTTCTTCTTGAAGACCCACTTGCACCCTATGGGGAGTGCCTCTTCGGGTGGTTCACCAAAGTCCATACTTTGTTGGTATACATGGATTCCATCTCAGATCCCATGGCCTCAAGCAACTTCCGAGAGTCTGGCCCTGCTATGGCCTCTTCATAGGTAGTAGGCTCATAATCCATGAGTAGTATGTCACTAGATTCCGTCACGAGAAGTCCATACCTCTCTGGCTCCTGGCGCACTCTACTAGATCTACGAAGCTCTTGTGTTACTTGAACAGGTTGCTCCACAACCTCTTGTGGTTCATGTTCATGTTCCTTAGTAGGATCAATGCTTTGTAGTTCTTGAAGTTCTTCAAGTTCTAAAGTCCTCCCACTTGCTTCTTTAGAGACAAACTCTCTTTCTAGAAATAAACTGGACCGAGCAACAAACACTTTGTTCTCAGTTGGATTGTAGAAGTTATATCACTTAGTTTCCTTAGGGTATCCCACAACTTTGAATTTTCCGATGTAGGCCCTAGCTTGTCTGATTTTAAATACTTTACATAGACATCCCAGCACCAAATCTTCATGAACGACACTATGGGACAATTCCCACTCCACATTTCATGTGGTGTCTTCATGAATGATTTAGATGGAACACAGTTAATGGTGAAAGCTGCACTCAATAGAGCATAGCCCCAAAATGATAATGGAAGATCTGTTTGACACATCATAGATCGAACCATATCCAATAGAGTTTGATTCCTCCTCTCAGATACGCCATTCCACTGTGGCGTTCTGGGTGGATTGAGTTGGGACACTACTTGAAAAACTAGTAAAAACAACGGTTCAAAACCGCTGTTTACTCCACCAAAACCGTTGCTTAAAAAATAAATAGCGGCTTTTACCACGGTTCCCAAACCGTTACTTCGAACGCTGTTGCCAAAGCTTTACCGCGTTTCCAAACCGCGGTTAATTTATACCACAGTTAAAAAGACCGTAGTAAATTATATTTTATTTTTATTATTTTTATTAAAATTTATTTTCTAATTGATATTTTCAGAATAAAAATAATCAAAGAATAAAAAGGACACTGGTGGTGGTGTGGTGGATCTGGGTTTGTCTGGTTTGTCCCCGGTGGTGAAGGAGACGGTGGCCGTGTGGTTGATCTGGGTTTGTCGCCGCTGGTGAAGGAGACGGTGGTGGTGTGGTAGATCTCATTTTTTCAGCTGTGGTGAAGAAGATGGTGGTGCGTGGCGACGGCAGTGCTTTGTGGCGACAGCGGTGCATCGTGGCTACGACGGCGGTGCTTCGTGGCGCGACGGCAACGGTGGTCCTTCAGACGATGGCGATTGGGATTGAGGAAGAAAGAGAAGAGTAGAGGAGGGAAAGCGGGAGGAAGGAACAGAAGACAACGACGATGACGGGAGGAGAAGAGAGAAGAACGGAGGATGAGGAGGGGCGAGAGAGACCAGAGGGTGAAAGAGGGAAGAGAAAAAGATAGAACGGAGAATTGTTTGAGGAGGGAATCGAATTGGTGTGAGGCGGCTGTGATATTTGAGAGAGAGGGTTGTGGATAAGATAGGGTTGGGAAATGTGTGGCTGCGATAAGCCCGAGTATTTCCATGAACTTCGGTTTATTAAAAACCGCTGTTTATTGTTTTTTTTTAATTTAATTACTTGTATATAATAATTATTGATGAAAAAAAATTATATTGGATTAATAAACAAAGGTTATCTAAACAACCGTTGTTTATTTTTATTTTTATTGTTTATAAATAACTATTATTATAGACTATAATTATAGTTTTATCGAATTAAACAGCGGTTAAGGTTAAAACCGTTGTATTTGATGTCGTTTTTTGTCGCGGTTCCCCTTTAACCGTCGTTTATTTTTTCTAAAAACAACGGTTTACTTATAATTGTGGTAAAAGTGAAAAAAAACCACGGTTCTTAGGTTATATGTTGTAGTTTTGTTATATTTACCACAGTTATCTTATAACCGCTGTTATTTTAAATAATTCTAACGGTTACAAAAAAACCGCCTTTATTGGTGCCTTTTTACAACGGTTTTCATAACCGCGGTTTTTTAACTGTTGTTTCTGGACCTTTTTTAGTAGTGGGATAAAATCCCATAGTCTCTAAGATAGTCATCAAACTCTTGGCTCAAGTATTCTCGTCCACGATCTGACCGTAGAGCCTAAATACTTTTTCCAAGTTGCTTCTCTACTGCATTCTTAAATTCTTTTAAATTTTCAAAGGATTCGGATTTGGCCTTCATAAGGTATACAAATAGATATCTGCTAAAATCATCTAGTAAACGTGATGATATAGACGTAACCACCCCTGGCGGGCGTGGCAAATGGCCGACATACATCAGTATGCACGAGAGCCAATTGCTCACTAGTCCTCTCACATTTCTTATTGAATGGGGACTTTGTCATTTTCCCAATAAACAAGCCTCACATGTCTCATATGGTTCAAAATCAAATGAGTCCAAAAATCCATCCTTATGGAGTATATATACACGTTTCTCGTTTATATGGCATAAACGACAGTGCCACAAATAAGCAGGATTTAAATTATTCATTTTAATCCTCTTGGTATTAATGTTATAGACAGGATTGCTTAGATCAAGGATATAAAATCCATTAAATAATGTCCCACTACAATAGTGAATACTATTAAATAAATGGAACAACAATTGTTCTTTATTGAAATAGTAAAGCCATCCTTGTCCAAACAAGAAATAGAAATAATGTTTCTGCTCATAGCAGACACAAAATAGCAATTACTTAATTCTAAAACTAATCCTGAATGCAAAGACAGCTCGTACACTCTACTAGATCTACGAAGCACTTGTGTTACTTGAACAGGTTGCTCCACAACCACTTGTGGTTCCTGCTCATGTTCCATAGAAGGATCAGTGTTTTGTAGTTCTTTAACTTCTTCAAGTTCTACGGTCCTCCCAATTGCTTCTTAGAGACAAACTCTCTTTCTAGAAACACGCCGGACCGAGCAACAAACACTTTGTTCTCAGTTGGATTGTAGAAATAGTAACCCTTAGTTTCCTTAGGGTACCCCACAAACTTACACTTATCCGAATTGGGCCCTATCTTGTCAGATTGTAAACACTTTACATAGACATCGCAGCCCCAAATATTCATGAACGATAGTGTAGGACGCCTCCCACTCCACATCTGTGGTGTCTTCATGACAGATTTAGATGGAACACAGTTAATGGTGAAAGCTGCACTTAATAGAGCATAGCCCCAAAATGATAATGGAAGATCAGTTTGACACATCATAAATCGAACCATGTCCAATAGTGTTCGATTCCTCCTCTCGGACACGCCATTCCACTATGGCGTTCCGGGTGGAGTGAGTTGAGACACGATCCCACACTCTCTAAGATAGTCGTCAAACTCGTGGCTTAATTACTCTCCTCCATGATCTGATCGTAGGGCCTTGATACTCTTGCCAAGTTGATTTTCTACTTCACTCTTGAATTCTTTGAACCTTTCAAAGGATTCGGATTTGGCCTTCATAAGGTATACAAATCCATATCTACTAAAATCATCAGTAAATGTGATGAAGTAGACATAACCACCCCTGTCAGGCATGGCAATGGCCTAGATACATCAGTATGTACTAGCATTAATTGCTCACTAGCCTTGCACCTTTCTTATTGAAAGGGGACTTTTTCATTTTTTCCAATAAACAAGCCTCACATGTCTCATATATTTCAAAATGAAATGAGTCTAGATATCAATCCTCATGGAGTCTAGATACACGTTTCTCGTTTATGTGGCCTAAACGACAGTGCCATAAGTAAGCAAGATATAAATCATTTATTTTAATCCTCTTAGTATTAATGTTGTAGACATGATTGCTTATCTCAAGGACATACCGTCCATAAAATAATTGCGCACTACAATAGTGAATATTATTAAAATAAATGTCAAAACAATTTTTCTTTATTGAAATAATAAATTCTTCCTTGTCCAAACAAGAAATAGAATTAATGTTTCTGCTCATAGCAGGCACAAAATAGCAATTATTTAATTCTAAAAATTATCCTGAAGGCAGAGACAGCTCGTACACGCCTACGGCCAATGCAGCAATCTTTGCTCCATTCCCAACACGCAGGTCTATCTCCCCTTTAGCCAATTTTGTACGAGAGAATCCTTTGAGGAAGATTCAATATACACCAAGAGCAGGGGATAGAAAGAACACGGAAAGAGTAGGGTGTGTGTAGGGAGAGAGTAATACTATGGTAACTGTGTGAGAGAGAGACAGAATTTTGGCAGAGCTTCCGCGTGGTTCAAGTGATTCGTCCTTGTATGGAAGGGTTAACAATCCTATATATAACAGAGAATATGACCGTTGTAGTGGGTTAATGCTCCCATTAATGGCGGCTATATAACCTTAACCACAACGGCACGTTCGTCCGCGTATATAGGAACCGTTACGCACTTCGTCCGCGTATACCAGAACCGTTATGAGGTTGACCGGGTTTATGGAGCTCGTGCCATAGATCTATCAAAGCAGTTACTAAAGGTCACGCGCGGGCTTGGTTGTCGCCCGCGCGAGACCGGACTTCCTCTAGCCTCCAAACCACTAAGTCCCTACAAGTCCCGTGTGGTGGTATGCGAGGGCCCTGTCTCGTAGCCCCCACGTGGATCAGCGCGGGTGGTGATCTAGTGTGTGTGGAGTACAGCTAGGTGTGTTGGATGGTCGCCACGTGGCTAAGATCTGCCTGTCTAGAAAGCACTATCTACATTATCCCCCTTTCTGCGCGTGAAGACACCTAGCCGGATAGGCTTCAATGCGCATGAACCAATGCACGCGTCGCTGCCACGCACCAATTCAAATACACGCAAAATCAGCCCCCGTGCGTGCCTTAATGACCTAGAATCCCTAGAGTCGTTCCGTCTGTTCTTTTAGGGTTTTAGGCGTGACGTGAGCTCGTCCTGTGATTGCGCGATTCGACGGTGAAGGTTGCGATTCGACTACTAAAAGGAAGCGACTCCTCATTGTTTTTGAATAAATACTATGTGCCCTCCATTGTTGCAAAGAATCAGAAGGTTGCGTTTTCGATTCACGTTGGGTTCACCAAATGTGTACGAGAGAATCCTTTGAGGAAGATTCAATATACACCAAGAGCAGGGGATAGAAAGAACACGGAAAGAGTAGGGTGTGTGTAAGGAGAGAGTAAGACTATGGTAACTGTGAGAGAGAGAGAGAGAGAAACAGAATTTTGGCAGAGCTTCCGCGTGGTTCAAGTGATTCGTCCTTGTATGGAAGGGTTAACAATCCTATATATAACGGAGAATATGACCGTTGTAGTGGGTTAATGCTCCCATTAATGGCGGCTTAATTACCTTCACCACAACGGCACGTTCGTCCGCGTATATAGGAACCGTTACGCACTTCGTCCGCGTATACCGGAACCGTTATGAGGTTGACCGGGTTTATTGAGCTCGTGCCATAGATCTCTCAAAGCAGTTACTAATGGTCGCGCGCGGGCTTGGTTGTCGCTCGCGCGCGACATGGCTTACTCTAGCCTCCAAACCACTAAGTCCCTACAAGTCCTTTGTGGTGGTATGCGAGGGCCCTGTCTCGCAGCCCCCACGTGGATCAGCGCGGGTGGTGATCCAGTGTGTGTGGAGCACAGCTAGGTGTGCTGGATGGTCGCCACGTGGCTAAGATCTGCCTGTCTAGAAAGCACTATCTACAGCAATCTTCTACTTCTCTTTAGATCTGCACATTTCGACAAATGTGAGACTCACATGCAGTATCCAATACCCATGATGTATAGATAGTTAAATTGACATCTACAACAAAAATACCTGGTGGTGGTGGAATCACTATTCCAAGACTCTTTTCCTCAAGATATTTTGGGCAGTTCCTCCTCCAGTGTCCAGGCTGACTGCAGTAGTGACATTAACCTTAAGTCATACCTTTGGCAATGCCACCAATAGGCTTAAGGGCAAGTTTCTTGGACTTGGCAACTGATTTACCTTTGCCCTTGGAAGATGAGGCAAACTTTTCGCCCTTTCCTTTCTGCACCATCATAATGTCCTTAACCTTACCCTTGATGATGCTTTATTCAGCTGTCCTCAACATATTAAGTAAATCTGGCAGTGGTTTCACGATCTCGTTCATGTTATAGTTCATGATGAACTGTCCATAACTCTCAGGCAACGATTGCAACATGAGATCGGTGGCCAACTCTTAGCTGACCAAGAACCCTAGTCGCGCAACATTCTCCTAGTACCCGATCGTACGGAGTACATGAGGTCCCAGAGGTTCCTTCAGCTATATGAAATTTGAACAATGCCTTAGAAATTTCATACCTCTCTACCCTTTCCTGCTCTTGGAAGAACTGCTTCAAGTGTTCGATCATATCGACTGCATTCATGTTCTCATGTTTCTTCTGAAGCTCAGAGGTTATGGTGCAAAGCATGAGGCAGGCCGCATCATTAGCACCGTCAACACGCTTTTGATACGTCTTTAGGGCTGCATGATTATTGTTTTCTGGACCTGCAAGAACTTGCTCCTCTATAGCTTACAGTTTCTTTTCTAGCTTGAGAACGATTCTCAAGATTCTGTACTAGTCAAGGAAATTGGTTCCAGCGAGCTTGTTCTTCTCAAGGACACATCGTAGGGAATGTTGTGAACTCGATGAGTTGTTTGCCATTTGGAATTCTACAAAAGGAAAATACGCAAGTATTAGTATTTGTGAACTTTTGACTACATTTAATAATGGATAGATTATTAAACACAACTCACACTATTTTTCTACGGATTAATAACCCTCAAGATATTAATGCGGAAAATATCATTATATTTTATAGTGGGCCAAGATCCATGTTTATCTCCTCTTGAGCTAGCTTTGGCAAGTCACCCAAAAATTGACTACTTTAGGTAGGAAAAAATCCAATTGCATCCCATGCAACTCTTGGTTCAATTGGGCAAATAACTCCTTATTTATCCATCCGCATGGATAATCCCAATTGATTGCCTCTAGGTTTTAATCATATTAATAACCCAGAAGTGTACAACCTTTTATTTAAACAATTGCACATTACTTGCTTGTGCCATCGCATCACATCATTATGAACCAAGTCTCCTTGTTTTGGCATGCACGAGATTGATAAATCATGATGATGACGTGTTTAAATAACGAGAAGGCAAAACACAATATTATAATTTTGAGGGATTTTTGAAATTCAATTTTAATTATTTTGTTGATCCATATCAACTGATCTATCTATCTTGAGTTTGGTCACAACTCTAAATAATAGATCTGGGTTGTTTAGTTATCTTATTATCCTAATTGCATCCATCAATCATACACCAATCACAAAATAATAAGACAGAAAAATAAACAACCACAAAAATAAATAAAACGTGATGTGGATATGGCCTTTCTAGTCTAATATATTCCCAAGCCAATGGGAATATCTATGAACCCTAAATAGAAAACACCTCTCCATGCGCCTCCATCTTTTAGTCCGTCCTTCATAGTCTTGTGGAATGCTCCATCCTCAATCTTTGTGGCTTTCTTTGTCTTTGGGCTTCTTTTCTCCAATCTTGGCTAACAATCTATTCTATCTAGTACTAGCTAACAACTATACAAAATATAATAAATCTCACAAGTTGAGAAAAAAAATCCGCTCGCAGGCCATAAACCTTAATTAATTATTACATCAAATTTATTGGCTCGCAGGCCGTAAACCAAACCACAAAGTTAAACAATCACACTAAACCACATCCTAAGGCCATATCCAGTCACCATGTGATTTGCATATAGACAGTTAAAATCCAATTTTAACGCGCTTGGTCAATTTTAATTGATTTTAGGATTACTAGGGTCAAAACGGTCCAAGGGGCCAAACCACCTTGGACCCTTGGAGCTGCCCCGGGCCGAGCCTAGGCCGGCCGGCCCAACCCGTGGGGTTAGCCGACCGCCTAGGCCTTCGGCCTAGGTGGCTTTGGCGGCAAGGAGGGTGAGGGGCAGTCCCCAAGGGGGCAGAACCTCTTAGTTGTTTTAAAAAAAACTCCTTCCTAGTTCCCCAAGTCCAAAATGTTTCCAAATTAGAACAAGTTTCCAATTTGTGCCCAAAAACCTAGATCTAAGATCCTAAAATTTCTCAGACTCACTAATTCATGAATCCAATGCACAAACTAGGTCTTGTTTGGTTGAATCATATTCAACAAGCATCTTTATGCTTAGTTTATCCTTTTTAACGCAATAATCTAACAATTATGGGTGTAAAGGACATAAAACGTAACACATAAACCACGTCTATGTTCTAAGACCTGTGGCTCTGATACCACTATAGAGTTTTGATCATGGATACGCAGCGGAAGAAATAATCATCCACTCAAGACCCTCCAAGGATCACAGCAAGAGAATCATAACGATGGTAAGGGAAAAACAACCAACACACCTTAGAGATCTCCCGTGTTAACTTGTAACGTGAATTGTGTCACGTCTCTACGGTTGATCCACGCCAAGAGTTGAGATATACATCTTCATCTTCATTTGTGCTAGCTTGGACCGGAGGAATAGGAAGAAAATCACGCAACAAGGACCAAAGAGAGGGGCGGGCGCAAGGGTCTTCGGCCTCCCTTTGGTCTTGCTTTCTCTCTCTTGTTTCCTTGCCACTCAAATTATGTTATGAGCATTAGTCTTGGGAAGGAAGCTAGGAGAATCCTTTATATAGTCTAACAACTCCTTTTCAACTACCTAAAGGCCCTTTCTAATCCTACTTGGATTCGGATTAGTCCCTTCCTTTCATATTAGTCCTACTAAGTTTTAAAGGTGTTGCAAAGTGATCGTTATAATTAATTAATCACATTAATTAATTTCCAAATCTAGTTCAACCCTATTGGACGTGTGACCCCATAGGTTCTATCTAGCTGGTAGCAACAACTTGCTAATATTGAGCGGTCTCTAGCAAGACATCCATTCTAGCCAACTAATAGAATAGTTATCCGACAAACCTTGTACAAGTAATTGCCTCATCCCTTTGTCTCCATATTCGGATTGGACACGAGACATACAAGTTACACTCGTACATCCAATCCATAGTTTCTCGATCCTGGGAATAGCCTTATTCGTGCAAATAACATCAATATCCCATATTGATTTATTTGAGTCTGGCCAGACATTCCATAAGCACTATCCCTCGAGTGGCCTAGGATATTTGCTCCCGTTATGTGGGAGGGAAAAATTCTATCTACATCTACTACGATCTCTAATCTTGCTTCTTATTGTATCCGGTATACGCATTTATAGCTACCCAGTCACGGTGTAGCGTTTGACGCTTCCAAAATCACAATAATCCACAACTAGACAATCTAGTGACTTCAAGTCTAAGGATGAAAATACCGTTGTTACCACGAGAAGCGCTTGTGACTTTACATAACTCGTATGTATCCTTCTCGAAGATGGGTCAATCCAGTATGCCATTATTCCTAATGCATACCCATGTGTTGGATCATGATATCTCCATATCAATCCAACCTCATACTAGTCTATAGATTATTGTCCCATTTAATCATTATAATGGTGTAAGAATATTTAAGATAAACAACACAATTGTAAATCTAAGGACTTCATTATATTAAATATCCAATAAATAAGACAATGAATATTCTAGCCACAATAAGTTCATACTAAACTAGATTGCCTCTAGGGCATCAATTCCAACAAATACAACTCCTCAGTGATGAACTTCCTAATCCAAACAACCTCCTTTGTTGATCCAATCGTAGCAATGTACTCAGCCTCTGTTGTAGAATCAGCCACCATCTCTTGCTTTGAACTCTTCTAGCTCACCGCTGCGTCATTGAGGCAAAACACAAAACTTGACTGTAATCTGAAATCATCTATGTTGGTTTGGAAGCTTGCATCCATGTAACCTCTTACACGCAACTCTTCCTCACCTCCAAATATCAAGGATGCATCCTTAGTTCTTCTCAAGTACCTAAGAATGTTCTTGACTGCAATCCAGTGACTCTCACCTGGATTGGACTGATATCTGCATGTCAAACTCAACGCATATGACACATCTGGTCTAGTACATAACATGGCGTACATGATGGATCCTATGGACGAGGCATAGGGAACCCTACTCATGCATTCCTTCTCAATCTCATTGGAAGGACAACCACTCTTCGAAAGAGTAATTCCATGTGACATGGGCAAGAATCCCTTCTTGGAATCTTCATGTTGAACCGCTTTAACACCTTGTCTATATATGTACTTTGACTTAAGCCTAGCAGTATTTTTGATCTATCTCTATAGATCTTTATACTAAGTATATAGGCTGCTTCACCTAAGTATTTCATTGAGAAACACTTTCCTAGCCAATCTTTAATAGATTGCAGCATGTGAATGTTGTTTCCAATGAGTAGTATGTCATCCACATACAAGGCCAGAAAAGCAACAGAGCTCCCACTAACCTTCTTGTAGACACAAGACTCCTCTTCATTTCTGATGAAGCCAAACTCTTTGACTACTTCATCAAAATGTCGATTCCAACTTCTAGAAGCTTGCTTCAATCAATAAATGGATCGTTACAACTTAAAGACTTTGTTGGCTTGCTTTGGATCTTCGAAACCCTCAGGCTGTATCATATACACATCCTTGAGGAGATTCCCATATAGGAATGCTGTTTTGATATCCATCTCCCAAATATCATAGTCGTAGTATGCTGCAATAGCAAGTAAGATTCGAATGGATTTGGTCATTGCGATTGGTGAAAAGGTTTCATCATAGTCAATACAATGAATATGTCTGCATCCTTTTGCCACTAATCGGCCCTTATAGGTAATCAAATTACCATTCATGTCAATTTTCTTCTTGAAGACCCACTTGCACCCTATGGGGAGTGCCTCTTCGGGTGGTTCACCAAAGTCCATACTTTGTTGGTATACATGGATTCCATCTCAGATCCCATGGCCTCAAGAAACTTCTGAGAGTATGGCCTTGCTATGGCCTCTTCATAGGTAGTAGGCTCATAATCCATGAGTAGTGTGTCACTAGATTCCGTCACGAGAAGTCCATACCTCTCTGGCTCCTGGCGAACTCTACTAGATCTACGAAGCTCTTGTGTTACTTGAACAGGTTGCTCCACAACCTCTTGTGGTTCATGTTCATGTTCCTTAGTAGGATCAATGCTTTGTAGTTCTTGAAGTTCTTCAAGTTCTAAAGTCCTCCCACTTGCTTCTTTAGAGACAAACTCTCTTTCTAGAAATAAACCGGACCGAGCAACAAACACTTTGTTCTCAGTTGGATTGTAGAAGTTATATCACTTAGTTTCCTTAGGGTATCCCACAACTTTGAATTTTCCGACGTAGGCCCTAGCTTGTCTGATTTTAAATACTTTACATAGACATCGCAGCACCAAATCTTCATGAACGACACTGTGGGACGATTCCCACTCCCCATTTCATGTGGTGTCTTCATGAATGATTTAGATGGAACACGGTTAATGGTGAAAGCTGCACTCAATAGAGCATAGCCCCAAAATGATAATGGATGATCTGTTTGACACATCATGGATCGAACCATATCCAATAGAGTTCGATTCCTCCTCTCAGATACGCCATTCCACTGTGGCGTTCTGGGTGGATTGAGTTGGGACACTACTTGAAAACCTAGTAAAAACAACGGTTCAAAACCGCTGTTTACTCCACCAAAACCGTCGCTTAAAAAATAAATAGCAGCTTTTACCACGGTTCCCAAACCGTTACTTCGAACGCTGTTGCCAAAGCTTTACCGCGTTTCCAAACCGCGGTTAATTTATACCAGGGTTAAAAAGACCGTAGTAAATTATATTTTATTTTTATTATTTTTATTAAAATTTATTTTCTAATTGATATTTTCAGAATAAAAATAATCAAAGAATAAAAAGGACACTGGTGGTGGTGTGGTGGATCTGGGTTTGTCTAGTTTGTCCCCGGTGGTGAAGGAGACGGTGGCCGTGTGGTGGATCTGGGTTTGTCGCCGCTGGTGAAGGAGACGGTGGTGGTGTGGTGGATCTCATTTTGTCACCAGTGGTGAAGAAGACGGTGGTGCGTGGCGACGGCAGTGCTTTGTGGCGACAGCGGTGCATCGTGGCTACGACGGCGGTGCTTCGTGGCGCGACGACAATGGTGGTCCTTCAGACGATGGCGATTGGGATTGAGGAAGAACGAGAAGAGTAGAGGAGGGAAAGCGGGAGGAAGGAAGAGAAGACAACGACGATGACGGGAGGAGAAGAGAGAAGAACGGAGGATGAGGAGGGGCGAGAGAGACCAGAGGGTGAAAGAGGGAAGAGAAAAAGATAGAACGGAGAATTGTGTGAGGAGGGAATCGAAATTGTGTGAGGCGGCTGTGATATGAGAGAGAGAGGGTTGTGGATAAGATAGGGTTGGGAAATCTGTGGCTGCGATAAGCCCGAGTATTTCCATGAACATCGGTTTATTAAAAACCGCTGTTTATTGTTTATTTTTTTTTTAATTTAATTACTTGTATATAATAATTATTGAGGAAACAAAATTATATTGGATTAATAAACAACGGTTATCTAAACAACTGTTGTTTATTTTTATTTTTATTGTTTCTAAATAACTATTATTATAGACTATAATTATAGTTTTATCGAATTAAACAGCGGTTAAGGTTAAAACCGTTGTATTTGATGTCGTTTTTTGTCGCGGTTCCCCTTTAACCGTCGTTTATTTTTTCTAAAAACAACGGTTTACTTATAACTGTGGTAAAAGTGAAAAAAAACCACGGTTCTTAGGTAAACCGTTGTAGTTTTTGTTATATTTACCACAATTATCTTATAACCGCCGTTATTTTAAATAATTCTAACGGTTACAAAAAAACTGCCTTTATTGGTGCCTTTTTACAACGGTTTTCATAACCGCGTTTTTTTAACGGTTGTTTATGGACCTTTTTTTAGTAGTGGGATAAAATCCCATAGTCTCTAAGATAGTCATCAAACTCTTGGCTCAAGTATTCTCGTCCACGATCTGACCGTAGAGCCTAAATACTTTTTCCAAGTTGCTTCTCTACTGCATTCTTAAATTCTTTTAAATTTCAAAGGATTCGGATTTGGCCTTCATAAGGTATACAAATAGATATCTGCTAAAATCATCTGGTAAACGTGATGAAATAGACGTAACCACCCCTGGCGGTCGTGGCAAATGGCCGACATACATCAGTATGCACGAGAGCCAATTGCTCACTAGTCCTCTCACATTTCTTATTGAATGGGGACTTTGTCATTTTTCCCAATAAACAAGCCTCACATGTCTCATATGGTTCAAAATCAAATGAGTCCAGAAATCCATCCTTATGGAGTCTATATACACTTTTCTCGTTTCTATGGCATAAACGACAGTGCCATAAATAAGCAGGATTTAAATTATTCATTTTAATCCTCTTGGTATTAATGTTATAGACATGATTGCTTAGATCAAGGATATATAATCCATTAAATAATGTCCCACTACAATAGTGAATACTATTAAATAAATGGAACAACAATTGTTCTTTATTGAAATAGTAAAACCATCCTTTTCCAAACAAGAAATAGAAATAATGTTTCTGCTCATAGCAGACACAAAATAGCAATTACTTAATTCTAAAACTAATCCTGAAGGCAAAGAGAGCTCGTACACGCCTACGGCCATGCTCCATTCCCTACGCGCATGTCTATCTCCCCTTTTATTAATCTTCTACTTCTCTTATGGTCTTGCACATTTCGAAAAATATGAGATCCACATCCAGTATCCAATACCCATAATGAAGAGACAGTTAAGTTGACATCTGTAACAAAAATACCCAGTGGTGATGGAATCACTATTCCAAGCCTCTTATCATCCATATATTTTGGGCAGTTCCTCCTCCATTGTCCAGGCTGACTGCAGTAGTGACGCTCACCTTTAGTCACACCTTTGGCAATGCCACCAACAGGCTTAAGGGCAGGTTCCTTGGGTTTGGAAACTGCCTTGTATTTATTCTTGGAGGTAGAGGCAAACCTTTTGCCCTTTCATTTGTGCACCATCATAATGGATTTGCACTTACCCTTGTTGATGCTTTTTTCAGCTGTCCTCAACATATTGAGTAAATCTGGCAGAGGTTTCACGATCACATTCATGTTATAGTTCATGATGAACTGTCCATAACTCTCAGGCAAAAATTGCAATATGATATCAGTGGCCAAATCCTGACCCACCGGAAACTCTAGGCGCCCTAGGATCTCAAGATAGCCTATCATACGCAACACATGCGGCCCTACCGGGTTTCCTTATGACAGATGACATTTAAACAATGCCTTGAAAACTTCATACCTCTCAACCCTAGCCTTCTCTTGGAAGAGCTACTTCAAGTGTGCGATCATATCAGCTGCTTTCATGTTCTCATGTTGCTTCTGAAGCTCAGAGGACATGGTGCATAGCATTAGAAATGCCGCATCATTAGCATCATCAACACGCTTATGATACGCCTTTAGGGCAGCAGTATTGTTTTCCGGACCTTCAGGAACATGCTCCTCTAGAGCCTACAGTTTCTTTTCTTGCTTGAGAATGATTCTCAAGTTTCTGTACCAGTCTAGAAAGTTGGTTTCAAAAAGCTTGTCCTTCTCAAGGACAGAGCGTAGGGAGTGTGATGAACTCGATGAGTTGTTTGACATTTGGAATTCTACAAAAAGGAAATACGCAAGTTTTAGTATTTGTGAACTATTAACTATATTTAATAATGGCTAGATTATTAAATACAACTCCCACTATTTTTTTATGGATTAATAACCCTCAAGATATTAATGCAGAAAATATCATTATATTTTCTAGTGGGCCAAGATCCATATTTCACTTCCTTTTGAGCTTGCTTTGGTAAGTCACTCAAAATTTAGTTATTTAGCTAGGAGCAATTCCAATTGCATCTTATGCAACTCTTGGTTCAATTGGGCAAAAAACTTTTATTTATCTATCCTATAGACAATCCCAACTGGTTCTCTAGGCTTTTAATCCTTATTAAAATTACCTAGTTACGTCCAACCTCTTATATTTGAACACTATGTGTGCCATCGCATCACATAATTATAAGCAAGTCTCCTCGCTTTGACATGCACGAACTTGATTGATCGATTTGTGATGACTGTTTAAGTAAGCAAAAAGGCAAACGTAATATTTCAGTTTTGAGGGATTTTACTTTCAATCTTAATTTATTGCCTTGATCCATATCAATTGATCTACTTATTTGAGTTGGGCAAAACTCCAAATAAAAGATCCCGGGTTGTTAATTATCTTATTATCGAATTGCATGCATCATCCATACACCAACAACAATAATAAGACAATAAGGTAAACATCCACAAAAATAGATTAATGTGATATGGATATGGCCTTTCAGACTAAGATACTCTCAAGCCAATGAGAATATCTATGAACCCTAATAATAACAAGCGCATCTCCATGAGCCTTCATCTTCTGGTCCATCCTTCATAGCCTTTGTGGAATGCTCCATGCTTCATGTTTGTGGCTCCTTCAATTCTTTTGGCTTCTTTTCTTCAATCTTGGATATCTATTCTATTTAGTACTAGATAACATCTAAACTAAATAAATAAACCTCACAAGTTGAGAAAAAAATATACCGGTTCGCTGACCGTAAACCCTAATTAATTATTACAAAAAATTGATCGGCTCGCAAGCCGTAAACAAACCACAAAATTTAAACATCCACAACAAACGAAATTTAAGGCCATATCCAATCACCATACGAATTGCACATAAACAGTTAAAACCAATTTTTAACTCTTACAGTCAATTTTTAATTGATTTTAGGATTGCTAGGGTCAAAACGATCCAAGAGGGCCCACCAACACTTGGTCAAACCTCAAAATAACCACCCAATGGCCTTGGGCTGGCCGGCCCTAGCCCACAAGGCTAGGGCTGCAACGACCCCGTGGTCGAGCTTAGCTTGGGGGGAAAGGAAGGAGGGGAGGTCCCCTAGGGGGACGAACCTACTTTAGGAGTTGTTTCCAAAACAAATCCTTGCCTTGTTGCCCAAGTTTGGTTGTTTCCTAATTGAAAAAAATCATTTTTCAATAGGATGCCCCCAGAACCCTAGATCTAAGATCCTAAAATTTCTCAAACTCACTAATTCATACATCCAATGCAAGAATTAGATCTTGTTCGGTTGTATCACATTCAACATGCATCTAATATGCTTAATTTATGGTTTTAACGCAATAATCAACAATTATAGGTGATAAACAACAAAATCGTAACACATAAACTACGCTATGCTCTATGAAATGTGGCTCTGATACCATTATAGGGTTTTGATCATGGATACGCAACGGAATAAAAAAACAATTTATCCGATGAAGACCCTCCATGGATCGAAGGAAGAGAATTCATAACGATAGTAAAGGATTCGTGTCATGTACCTTAGAGGTATCCTGTGATGACTTGTAACGTGGATAGTGTCACGCCTCTATGGTTGATCCACGCCTAGGATTGAGATTTATATCTTCCAAAACCTTGTGCTAGCTAGGATTCATGTAGGAGGAAGAAGAAATCACGCAACATGTAGCCGACGGGTAGAGGGGGCGGCAAGGGGGAGGACGGGTCTCCTTGCTTGCTCTCTCTCCTTGCTTTCTCTCCTACTCAATTAATTTTATGAGAATTATTTCTAGGACGGAATCTCGGAGCATCCTTTATATATTCCAAAAAATTCTTGTTACTACATAACGGCCCTCTCCTAATCCTATTCAAGTTCAGATTAGTCCAACTTGCATAGTAGTCCTACTAAGTTAGCAAGTTGTTGCGATTTGATTCTTCTAATTAGTTAGTCATTATAATTAATTACCAAGTGTAGTTCAATCCCTATGGCGTGTGACCCCATAGGTTTCTACTTAGTTGGTAGTAACTATTTACTAGTATGGAGAGGTCTCTACCAAGACATCCATACTACCCAACTAATAGAAATAGTCATCCGACAAATCTTGTGCAAGTATTGTCTCATCCCTTTGTCTCAATATCCGAATTGGACACGAGACATAAAAGTCACACTCGTATATCCAATCCATAGTTCCTCGATCCTGGGAATAACCTTATTCGTGCAAATAACATCAATGTTGTATATTGATTTAATTGTGTCTGGCCAGACATTCTATAAGCATTATCCCTCGAGTGGCCTAGCATATTTGCTCCCGTTATTTGGGAGGGACAAATTCTATCTACATCACTACGATATCTAATCTTGCTTCTTATTATGCCCGGTACGCGCCTTTATGACTACCCAGTCACGGTGTAGCGTTTGACGCTACCAAAAACATAATATCCCAAAACTAGATAATCTAGTGCATTCAAGTATAAGGATGACAATACCTTTGTCACCACGAGAAGCGCTTGTGACTTTACATAACCAGTATGTAGCCTTCTCGGAGATGGGTAAGTCCAGTATGCCATTACACTAATGCATACCCATGTGTTGGATCGTGATATCTCGATATCAATCCAACCCCATACTAGTCTATAGATGATTGTCCTATTAATCAGTATACTGGACTAGGGATATTTAAGATAAACAACAGAATTGTAAATCTAAAGACTTTATTATATTAAATATCTCAATAAATAACTCAGTGAATGTTCTATCCAAATATAGTTCATACTAAACTAGATTGCCTCTAGGGCATATATTCCAACAATGACAACTCAGAACACTATTGTTGTAGTTTAACTCCAGGAAGCTGCGGCAAAATTAATGATCTTAAGCAACAACTTGAACACAGAGCACTGGATCACACCGTTGATACATCTGAGGATCAGGATCAAGCCATCACAACTAGCAGTGGTATTGCGCTCAAAGACCCTCCATACCCGATTCAACCCAGAATAGGAGCATAAAAAGCAAATGATCGTGAAGTATTTCATGTTGAGAAGACTCATGTCATGGTCCCAAGTAAAATGGCATGACTCAGCCATCTGATGAGATTCGTGATGAGGCAACTGCACCACTTTCTTATTCCAAGCATTTACCATTCTCATTGCGTAGTATGAAGAATATGGATGATTATGAGGAATATATGCACTTTCTGAACGTATTTTCTTAACTGCACATTAATATTTCGTTGATTGAGGAACTTTAAAATATGCTTGGTCTATTAAAGTTTCAGTCCGTGGAAAGAAAGAAGTTGATGAGTTCTAGAGGGTAAATTTAAATTCACATGTTAGTTCATGTGTTTTTTCATGGGGTGCCTAAGAAAAAGAAGAATCTGTGTAGTTTGTCGTTGAAGCTACATTGGGTGACACCTACACTGGATGGGCTCTCTGTTATCTGGAAGCGAGCATGAATTTGATGTCGTTTTCAGTAGTCAAAAATCTAATTGTGGTGGAGCCTTTGAAAACCTAGACCACTATCCAATTTTCCAACAAATAATCTGAGAAAACATGTGGGATTATACAGGATATCCCTATTAGGGTCGGCAGCCTGATAATTCCAGCTGACTTCGTCGTATTGGACATTCCAACAGGCGATGTGCCAATATTATGGTAGTCCATTCTTAGCTACTGGCCGTACTCTCATTGGCGTAGAGAATGGGGAGTTGATTATGAGTGTAAAATGATCACATGTAGACTTCTCTAGTATTCGTGGGAGTTTCAACCAGAGGTCCCATTTTCTTTGCCGATCAAGCGTCAAATCCAAGATCTGTCGCAAGGGGATCCACTTCACTACTGGGAAAGGAATAAGCCATTAGTTGTGCAAGTACATGAATCAGTGCATCAAATTCAGCATAGGAAAGTAATGGTGGAAGTAGTGAGATGGCCAAGGTGACATGGTCAGGCCGTCGACCTTAAATCACAAGCGCTGGTTGGGAGGCAACCCATTTTATTAGTAGGTTAGGGAGTGCGTTGTATTTTATTTTTTTTTTGTTTTCGAGTTCTCTATATGTCTTGTTGTGTGGGTTGAGAGAGAGTGGACTCATTCTTCCAATCAGTTTGCATGGACACAAGTACAGAAGACGCGCCAGATGCCCATTCTTGATGTGTGTTCTAGAGATTGCACGGAATTGTAAGAAGAAAAAGCCCCACAGATTGTTCATGAAACAAAAGCAAAAGGAGTAATCCTATCACTTAAGTGCCACATGCATGAGAGGTAAAAAGTTCATAACTTAGACGCACATTGGAATCAAGGCGTGAGGTGAGACTTCTCTGGCAAAATGTCAATTGTCCATGGATCCTTGTTGTTGCAGTTTCGCGGAAACGGTGCCCATGTATATCCGGGCACCCAGGTTGACAAAAAACCAAGTGTCCAAAAGATTTCCATCGGAGCTTATCAACGCAGACAATGATGTGTACAAGGCCCATAAAACATAAACATCCATTTTATATGAAACAAACACCAATGTAAGCGGCAAATTGGGAAATATCTCCAACAAAAACAACTAATGAAACTATTTTTGTGAAATATGTGATGCTCACACCAAGACCTTTTGATTGAGACATGTTTGAAAGTAACGATACTGAAAGTAATATTAATTTTTGAGTCTCACAACAAATGTATCACTATTGAATATCACATACTTCTCAGAGCAACACATGTATCATTAGATAGTTCTCATAAAAGCATAGGCGTGCAGTAAAAAAAACACTGTTGAAATCAAGTGAAACTGGTAAGCATGCAAAACATAAAATAATGAAGTTACAATTTTATAATTCTAACAAAAGGAAAATTATCTCCCCCTTTTCTAAATGCCTCAACTACAGAACAAAAGAAGTATACTATTTTAAGCTAGTAAGGAACATACTATGCGGCGGGGGAGACCTCTTCACAACTCAGTTATGTGAAAGAGGATCAATTGTATGGTGATCCACTAATCCTTTTCAAACCTAATTTTTTTTCAATTTAGATTTCCTATTGAAATAAAGACTACGTGAACACATGAATTTACGCGCTTTACCCATACGCAATGGACAATTCAATGATTTATGTCCTTTTCCTTAAAAAAAAGGAAAACTACTATTTTACATAACGTTACAATAGTAGTCCAGGTTCTTTATCGGTAGTGCAACAATTATAGTCAAGGTGACCATTCGCTTTGCATAAGTGACATGCTAGCACACAATTGTTCCTTAAATTTGAAGATTCATTACTAGGAACATGATTAGCATGAGTAGAGAATGATTGTTTAGAAATACCTCTATCACAAGAAAAATCCTCCGTTGAGCAATATACGGGAGGGACGTAACTATGCTCTTCCACTGAGCAAGGGGAATTAGAACCTTCTTTGTGAAAGCACAGTGTGACAGCAGTAGCCAACGTCGTGCTCCCAACACTTGAGGAAAAACCAATCTTGCACATGAACTGATACGAGTGTTCAATGGTTCTAACAATTATCTTTTGTTTGAGAACCGAGCTCATGTACTTGCTTTTGCAAGAAATATTAAAAAAACGAGGGGAAATCACATTCTTAGACAATATTACACACGATTATGAGTGTGTCTTCTGCAATACTTCCTCAATTCGCGAATAAACACAATAATAGTAGAAGACCACAATTGTAGAGCCAATATGGAACAGTGCTTGTGAAATAATATAATATTTGGATAATATACAAGGGCTCTAGGATGAGTTTGAGAGAGAAATCTTAGTGTTCAGAATCTATGAGACATCTATAGAGAAGAGACAGTCTAAAACACACATCTGACGCAAACTAAACTAAGAAGAAGATCAAATTACTTGGTTTCGTCTATGTAAACAAAAATCTATTCTAGACTCAGGTAGACCGACAGATGACTTGATCTAGATCAATAGAAGAATATTGATCCAAAGAATCAATGAGAAACAAGATAACACTTACCAGGATTGATTCTAGAATATATACAACAACTTCAGATCTTGAATCGAAGCTCAGGGAGGCTGAAGCACCGCTGGAACAGAACTGTAAGCTTAACTATCAACAAGGGGAAGCTAAACTTTCAGCCAACAAGTTCTCATGCTGGTGACTTCACATATGAGGAGGTCACTCTCTTCCCTCATGTTTTTCTAGAGGCTACCCTAATGCTGCTACTACTTAAGATTGAATTTGTCTGACCCTTAGTCAAATATCTATAGAGAAGATTACTTGTTTTCCAAGAATGACAGTTCTAGATAAAATCAATTGTGAATTTAAATTAAATAAATTAAATTGAGGACAATCTATTTAAAGAAAATTAGTTATTGTACACGCGGGGGGGGGGGGGGGGGGGGGTGTTGGGGCAGTTCGCCTGTGTTCCTGTAAAAACAAGAACAAAACAAAAGACACATGGTTAACCTGTTTGGGGATTGAGAGTGAGAGTAGGTTTGGGGTAAGATCAAGTCAACATATGTTATCGAGATAGGAGAGAGTGATTGCTGGAGCTGAGTGTTGTAGCTGTTGTATTCATTACCTCTGTAGTGTCTTATGATGAACAGGGCAGATCCCTCTATATATAGAGACCATATTGTGGACGGGGGTGAGTATACACAACGATAGTGAAACCCCTCGTGACCCTAACTTCCTCGTAATTGATCAGGTTGCGGCTCATATATGTAGGAATTGTGGTTCCAAATTTTGGGGACGTGACAATCTATTCGCAGGTCTCTGGATAACATACGAGGGTCGCATGCGAGACAGGAACCTCACCCGCGACAGTCCTTACTCTAGCCTCCAAGCCATTTGTACCCCCAAGTCCCTTAAGCGTAAGGCATACATGTGAAGGACCATGCATCACTGTCCTTCGCATACACATAGACGAAGGATGTGTTATGGTGCTATATGGAGCTCGCGGCTGCGCACGTGTCCCTTATCCGGGGTGCCACGTGGCTCATCAATAGTATCGCAGTTTAGGGTATCTACATTAGCCCCCTGTTTTTTGTACTACCTATTATAATTGCTATGGTTAGAATATTAATTTGAGAGGTGGAATGTGAATTTAGTCATGAGTACCGATTTGGAGGAATTAGCGTGTTTTTACAATTGAAAAACTTGTGTTAGGATTATAGTAAAAATTAATTTTATAAATTATATCCGTAGCTTAGTCCGAGTGTGTTTATTTATTCGTGAGCACGGGCATAACCACCACGACTTTTTTTACACATGTTAAACCTAATCACTTTATTCTCTTGTACTCTCACTCCCACCCTATCTTTCCTCTTTGATGATTTAATCCATTCTGAATTATGTGGTGTATAAAACCAGGGGGAGTTATACTTTGAAGATGATGAAAGGCATGACTGCTTGAGAGACATGTTCAGAGCTCCAAAGCTTTGAAGCTCCATATTGCCTATAATCTTGATAATATCTAGCTGACAGCTTTTTGTGTTGCAGGTTGGGCATTGGATTGAACGTTGTTTAGAAATATCTATATTGTCTCACTCAAATATTCTTGAACTTATATTTTGTTCTTAAATTTATAGATAAGAGTATAAGTTGAAATGCCTTAAAGCTTTGAAGGAAGGCCAAAGCTCCAAATTTTAGGAGTTGATACTAGATTCTTAGCTAAGGTATTCTGGCTAACAAATTCCTGTTGCAGGTTAACTTATGTAGTTATATCATTGGTTATTGACTTGTTCTAAGTCATAATTTTAATTATCATTTGGCTATATATACAGATGTATATATAGTTTTTATTCTCTCAGAAAATAGCTATGCTTATTTGTTAATCTGATCTGCCAAACTGGTCACTATACTTGTGTTATTTTATCGTGATTTGCTCTTCACCTGTGTTCAAGTTTTGCAGGGCTAGACTTTGGTCAAACCTGCATAACAAAATTAAAACAGCCGTTTGAATATAGCTGGTGAAAGATGCTGCTTGGTGGTTGAGGATTTAGTTTTTGTTCCTAATATCTGTTAGGTTTTTCAGGTTGCTGCTGCAGCTGTTATAAGTTTGAAATTCAAGAAGAAACTGAAGTGACTTACAGAGAGATCATAAGTTGGAGATCAATCAACAACTCTTCAACCACTCAAACAGATTGAGAGCTCAACATTGAAGAAGATCAATCATATCAATCATTCCAGACATCTGAAGAACACTTACAAGCTTCAACGTTTAATATATTTACAGTGTTCTTATGTATTGTGCTTTATCTGTGTAATTCATTAGAATTTATATACCTTGTCAACTTTAGTAAGTTAGTTGTTCAAGTGAACAAAAGGAGGTTTCTATTGTTTCATTAGATTGTAGCTGAAACTAAATAGGTTGGGAACCACAAGCTGTATAGGTGTAAGGGAATACACTTAGGCTTGAGATCAAGGGCTAAGTTTGTGGTTAATAAGAAGTTGTTCAAATCCTGGAGGGATAGTACCCCTCACGCGGAGAGTAGGCCTATTGGTGGCTGAATTTCGTACTTATTCACTATGTTCATTTACTTTACGCCTCTGCATTTCATTCTACCCACAAACTGCACAACACAGAGAAGCTCCAAAGCTTTGGAGCATTTCCTGTTTCAAAGATTTGAAGCTCCAGACAGTTTCCAGCAATCTCAAATTTCTTTATACTTGTCCAAAGCTTTGAGATTCTATTAATTCTCTGTGTTAAAGTTTCAGAAATTCAATTTTGGCAAAATTTTGCATACTCTATTTAACCCCCCCCCCTTCTTGAGTATCTTGATCCTGCTTTATACCTGCATTACACACTTTCAATTGGTATCGGAGCATGGGTCACTGTAGAGATATATCTATCTCGTGAGAATGAGTAATGTAGGTGATTGAGGATTTTCACAAGGAAGGGCAGCCAACAGACCTCCACTGTCTTGTGGTGACAAGTTTGTCCATTGGAAAGCGTTGATGAAGATGTTCATCATTGATCAGGATATGGAGCTATGGTCAATCACTCAAAATGGCCCTTTCATATACTATTCTACAACTGATGGAATCGGAACTGTCAAGACTGAAGAGGATCTTTTAATCACTGAATTGGAGAAGGTATCAAAGAACTATAAGCTATGAACTTATTAAATTGAGCTCTTAGTGCAGATGATTTCAATAGAATATCCAACTGCATAAGTGCTAAGTAGATTAGGGACAAGTTGGTTATGACATGTGAAGGAACTAGTCACATCAAGCAGACTAAAATCAACATTCTTCTGAGGAAATATGAGCTATTCGAGATGAATTCTAATGAATCCATCAATGACATGTTCAAAAGGTTCACAGACTTTTTGAATAACCTAGAGTCCTTCGGGAAAGCATTCTCAAATGAAGAAAAAGTCAGAATGATTTTGGTGAGCCTTCCAAAATCCATGTGGTAACCAAAGACCACTGCAATTTAGGACGCTCGGGATTTGAGCCTTGTGGAGCTAGATGATATGCAAGGCAAGCTGCTCACTCATGAGATTTATGAATTAAGTGGATGGTGATATGAGTGACGACATCAAGAACCTGGCACTCAAGGCAAAAGAAAATGAGAAATCCCAAAGCCTTGATTAGGAAGATGGTGATGATGAGGAAGCTCTAGCCTTGATCTCCAAATCTTTAACCAGAATCCTGAAAATGAAAAAGAACTTTGGTAACAAGGACTACAACAAAGACAAGTCCAGATCCTCAAGCAAAAAGGATCAAAAAGGTAAGTTTTCTTCACATTCACATAAATATAAAGTAATGAATTTCTTTAAATGTTGAGATGCAGATCACCTGATTAGAGATTGTCCACAAAAGAAGAAGAACAAGCATTTTCCTAAGAAGGAAAATGACAACAGAAGGAAGAAAGCTATGGTTGCTTCATGGAGTGATTCTAATTCATCAAGTGATTCAGAATCAGATGAACAACAAGAAACTCTTTGTCTAATAGCTTAGCATGAAGAAAAAAATAGCTCAGACAGACATATTGAGGAAATGGTAAAAAATTTACTTGCTAGTCCTTCTGATGTTTTGCGAGAAATCCTCAAAAGTATGTTTTTAAATGAGGAAAGTTATATAAATGAGATTGATTCTCTGAAGGTGAAAGTTCATGAGCAGGCAAAGGAAATTTGAGATTTGGTTTTGGTTTTTTCAACAAGACTCTTAAAGTATCTAAGTATAAAAATTGGCAGTGACTTTAAAGCATTTGACAGTAGGTTCAAAGCCTTGAAGGCACAAGTCAAGGAAGTTGTGGATCTATATTCTCTTTAAAATGAAAAGTTTGTTTATCGGAAACATCATTCAGATGTTTTAGAACAATAGAACACTTCATCGACTGAGAAACTTCTAGAATCTTGGAAATTTTATCTAGATTTGCAGGCTCAGAACATAACCTCAATCTTATACTTGGAGGAAGTCTGCATTCTGTACACAAAAATGGAATTGGTTACAATCAAATTTTCCGAAAAAGAACCAAACCACCTTTGTGAAAGCAGGACACATACATACTCAAAAGTGTCATCACTGTGGAAATGTTGGTCACGTGAAGCTAAGTTTCCCCTTTAGAAGGAAAGAACCTCACATACAGAGGAACACTTGTCCTTATCAGCTTAAGGGACAAGTGAAGAAGATTTGTTTTCCTAAAGGAATCAGACCACCTAATATGGTTGATTCTGAATGTGATTCCGAATTCTACCCTTGGTCTAATAACCTGTTGAGGCATTGATTGAATTTGCAGGCTGTCACCAAGGCTAAGGATCAGAAGTTGTTTTTTGACAGTGGTTGCTCTAGGAAAATGAGTGGAAAGAAGTATATATTTACAGAACTTGGAGTATTCTAAGGAACAATCACACTTGGTGACAAGGAAAAATGCAACATATTGGTAATGAATCTGCTAGTTCTATACCAAATGTTTATCTAGTAGATGGTTTGAAGTATAATTTGCTTAGTATCTCTCAATTATGTGATAAGGGTAATAAAGTCATTTTTGAAAAGGGGAATGTGTGGTGCAAGATGAGAAATTTGGAAATTTGATACTCACTGCTCCAAGTTCATACAATTTTTATGCTATGTATACTAACAAAGTTGCATGAGACAGTCTGAAGTGCATCAAAGCTTTGAAGGTAGATCCAAAGATTTTGCATAGAAAACTTGGGCATATAAGCATGCACACAATGAACAAGCTCGTCTCAAAAGACTTGGTAAGAGGACTTTAGAGATGATGAGAAATGCAAACCACGTACCCAAGGTAAACAGACATGGAGTTCGTTCAAGCCAAAGAACTTTGTAAGTACTACTAGACCCTTTAGAGATGCCGCATATTGATCTTTGTGGTCCTATGAGAGTTAAAAGTTATATGCTTGTTTTGGTAGATGATTACTCTAGATTTACTTGGGCTACGTTTATTAGAGAAAACTCTGAAGCACTGCATGAATTCTCAAAGCATTGTAAAGAGCTTCAATCCTTGAAAAATGTGCCTGTTGCATCTTTTAGAAGTGATCATGGTAGATAATTTGATCAGCTTCACTTTGATTTATTTTGTGAACAGAATATAATCTCACACAACAATTCTACACTAGAACTCCTCAGCATAATGGAGTAGTTGAGAGGAATAATAGAACATTTGAAAATATGTCTAGAACCATGCTTATCGAAAATGGTTCGCCAAAATATTTTTGGGCAGAAGCTTTTAACACTGCCAATTATGTGCTCAATAGATGCTTGATTAGGTCTACTTTGAAGAAAAATCCATAAGAACTTTTCAAAGGCGGAAAGCCAAGTGTTATTTTAAGCCTTTTGGTTGTACTTGTTATCTGCATAATAACGGCAAGGATAATCTTGGTAAGTTTGATGCTAGAATTGATGAAGGTGTATTTCTTGGTTATTCTCAAACTGGCAAAGCTTATAGACTTTTTAATAAAAGAACCAATGTTTTAGAAGAGAGTATTCATGTGATTTTTGATGAAAAATATGATGGTTCCTTGAGTGAAGGTTTTGCAAATATCAATCTTAACAAGTATGAGGCAGATGATGATATTGAGAAGGAGAATAGCAGCAAATCTAACTTGCGGGAACATCGAAGAGAATCTCAAAGCTTTGAACAACCTTCTGAATCAAATTCTCAAAGCCTTGAGACTGAACTTCACACAACAATAAATGTTCCAGCCACTGCATCAAGCTTCAAAGCCTTGAAATATTACTGGAGAAACAGAAACCTAGACACCAAGGAAGACGTTTAAATACCTATCAGCTCATCCAATTGACAATATCATTTCAGATCCCACTACTGGCACACAGACTAGAGGACAGTTGAAGAGCTTGTGTGCCTTCAATGCCTTTGTATCTCTTTTAGAACGTAATAATGCAAATGAGGCATTAAAATAAGTATATTGGATCATTTCAATGAAGAGTGAGCTGAATGAATTTGAGAGGAACAAGGTATGTAACTGTAGGGTTTTGATTCATGGATCGCGCAAACGGAAGCATAATCAATCAAACAAACAACCATGCAAAACCATCCAAGATCACAAGTCTAGATGCATAACGATAGTGAAGGTAAGAAATCATAAACACACCTTTGGGTTCTCCTTGATGACTTCAAACGCGAATAGTGTCACGTTCTCTATAGTTGATCCACGCCTAGAGTTGATCCTATATCTCCAATCTCCTTGGTGCTAGCCCGGAATGAAAGGAGGGTGAAGTAATCACGCAAAACGAGGCACAAAGAGGGGGTTCGGCCCTCTTGTGGCGTCGGGGACGAGGGGCGGCGGCAAGGGGGCGGCGTCCTCCTTGTTGCTTGCTCTCTCTCTCCTTTGTTCTCTCCCACTCTTGTTATGTTCTCTTTAGAGCATAAGTTATGAGGAAGGAAGGAAGGAGGGTCCTTTATATAGTCCAACAACTCCTTGTTAACTACCTAAAGGACTTATTCTAGTCCTACTAGAATTCAATTTAGTCCCTTCCTTGCAAATTAGTCCCTACTAAGTTTGCAAGGGTTTGCAAAGTGATCCTTCTAATTAATTAATCAAATTAATTAATTCCAAATCTAGTACAACTCTATATAGCGTATGACCCCATAGGTTCTATCTAGTTGGTAGCAACTCTTTGCTAATATGGAGCGGTTTCTAGCAAAACATCCATTCTAGCCAACTAATAGAATAGTCATCTAGACAACCTTGTACAAGTAATTGTCTCATCCCTTTGCCTCCATATCCGGATTGGACACGAGACATACAAGTCACACTCGTATATCCAATCCCTAGTTTCTCGATCCATGGAATAGCCTTATTCGTGCAAATAACATCAATATCCCATATATTGATTTATTTGAGTCTGGCCAGACATTCTATAAGCACTATCCTCGAGTGGCCTAGGATATTAGCTCCCGTTATGTGGGAGGGGCAAATCCTCTCTACGTCCACTATGATCTCTAAGATTGCTTCTCATTGTATCCAGTACACGCCTTTATAACTACCCAGTTACGGTGTAGCATTTAACGCTACCAAGATCACAATGATCCACAATTAGAATATCTAGTGACTTCAAGTTTAAGGATGACAATACCATTGTACCCGAGAAGCACTTGTGACTCAACATAACGTGTATGTAGCCTTCTCGGTGATGGGTTAATCCAGTGCAACATTCCGTAATGCACACCTATGTGTTGGATCGTGATATCTCCATATCAATCCAACCCCATACTAGTCTATAGATGATCGTCCCATTTAATCATTATACTTGACTAGGGATATTTAAGATAAACAACACGATTGTAAATCTAAGGACTTCATTATATTAAATATCCAATAAATAATAAATGAATTTTCTAGCCAATTACAAATTCATACTAAACTAGATTGCCTCTAGGGCATCTATTCCAACAGTCTCCCACTTGCACTAGAGCCAATCTGGCGCATCTCGTATGCCCATACTCCTAGTGTGCCCTTCATTCTTCCACTGCGTGAGAGGCTTCGTAAGCGGGTCTGACAGATTATCATCTGTAGGAATCTTGCATATCCGAACGTCTCCTCTATCGATAATATCTCGAATCAGATGAAACTTCATGAGCACATGCTTGGATTTCTGGTGCGATCTGGGTTCCTTTGATTGCGCGATCGCCCCAGTGTTGTCACAGAACAACTCCACTGGATCCGCAATGCTAGGGACCACACCAAGTTCAGAAACAAACTTTCTGATCCAAACAGCCTCCTTTGCTGCGCCATTTGCAGCAATGTACTCAGCCTCTGTTGTAGAATCAGCTACCGTCTCTTGCTTGGAACTCTTCCAGCTCAACGCTGCTCCATTAAGGCAAAACACATATCCCGATTGTGATCTAAAGTCATCTCTATCGGTTTTGAAGCTTGCATCAGTGTAACCCCTTACACGCAATTCTTCCTCACCGCCAAACATCAAGAAAGTATCCTTAGTTCTTCTCAACTACTTTAGGATGTTCTTGACAGCAATCCAGTGACTCTCACCCGGATTGGATTGGTATCTGCTTGTCATACTCAAGGCATATGACACATCTGGTCTAGTACATAACATGGCGTACATGATAGATCCTATGGCCGAGGCATAGGGAATCCTACTCATGTGTTCCTTCTCAATCTCATTGGAAGGACAACCACTCTTCGAAAGAGCGATTCCATGTGACATGGGCAAGAATCCCTTCTTGGAATCTTGCATGTTGAACCGTTTCAACACCTTGTCAATATATGTACTTTGACTTAGGCCTAGCAACCTCTTAGATCTATCTCTATAGATCTTTATACCGAGTATATAGGCTGCTTCCCCTAAGTCCTTCATTGAGAAACACTTTCCCAGCCAATCTTTCACAGATTGCAGCATGGGAACGTCGTTTTCAATGAGTAGTATGTCATCCACATACAAGACCAGAAAAGCTACAGAGCTCCCACTAACCTTCTTGTAAACACGAGACTCATCTTCGTTTCTGATGAAGCCAAACTCTTTGACTACTTCATCAAAACGTCGATTCCAACTCCTAGAAGCTTGCTTCAATCCATAAATGGACCGTTGCAGCTTACAGACTTTGTTGGCTTGTTTTGGATCCTCAAAACCCTCCGGCTGTATCATATACACGTCCTCGAGGAGATTGCTATAAAGGAATGCTGTTTTGACATCCATCTGCCAAATCTCATAGTCGTAGTATGCTGCAATTGCAAGTAGGATTCGGATGGATTTGGTCATAGGGACTGGTGAAAAGGTTTCATCATAGTCAATACCATGAATATGTCTGAATCCTTTAGCCACCAATCGGCCCTTATAGGTAATCACATTACCATCCATGTCGATCTTCTTCTTGAAGACCCACTTGCACCCTATGGGCCGCGCCCCATCAGGTGGTTCCACCAAAGTCCATACTTTGTTGGTGTACATGGATTCCATCTCGGATCTCATGGCTTCAAGCCACTTCTGCGAGTCTGGGCCATTCATGGCCTCCTCATAGGTAGTAGGCTCATCATCTATGAGCATCGTGTCACCAGAATCAGTTACGAGAAGTCCGTACCTCTCGGGTTCCTGGCGCACTCTACTAGATCTACGAAGCTCTTGTGTTACCTGAACAGGTGGATCCACAACTGCTTGTGATTCCTGTTCATGTTCCATAATCGGTTCAGTGATTTGTGGTTCTTGAACTTCTTCAAGTTCTACATTCCTCCCACTTGCTTCTTTAGAGACAAACTCTCTTTCTAGAAACACGCCGGTCTGAGCAACAAACACTTTGTTCTCGGTTGGATTGTAGAAGTAGTATCCCTTAGTTTCCTTAGGGTACCCCACAAACTTACACTTATCCGATTTAGGCCCTAGCTTGTCTGATTGTAAACGTTTTACATAGACATCGCAGCCCCAAATCCTCATGAACGACAGTGTGGGACGCCTCCCACTCCACATCTCATATGGTGTCTTCATGACTGATTTAGATGGAACACGGTTAATGGTGAAAGCTGCACTTAATAGAGCGTAGCCCCAAAATGATAATGGAAGATCGAATTGACACATCATAGACCGAACCATATTCAATAGGGTTCGATTCCTCCTCTCGGACACGCCATTCCATTGTGGCGTTCCGGGTGGAGTGAGTTGGGACACGATCCCACACTCTCTAAGATAGTCGTCAAACTCTTGGCTCAAGTATTCTCCTCCACGATCCGATCGTAGAGCTTTGATACTTTTGCCAAGTTGCTTCTCTACTTCATTCTTGAATTCTTTGAACACTTCAAAGGATTCGGATTTTTCCCTCATAAGGTACACAAATCCATATCTACTGTAATCATCAGTAAACGTAATGAAGTAGACATAACCACACCTGGCTGGCGTGGCAAATGGCCCACACACATCGGTATGTATGAGCGCCAATTGCTCACTAGTCCTCTCACCTTTCTTATTGAAAGGGGACTTTGTCATTTTTCCCAATAAACAAGCCTCACATGTCTCATATGATTCAAAATCAAATGAGTCTAGTAATCCATCCTTATGGAGTCTAGGTACACGTTTCTCATTTATGTGGCCTAAACGACAATGCCATAAATAAGCAGGATTTAAATCATTTATTTTAATCCGCTTGGTATTAATGTTGTAGACAGGATTGCTTAGATCAAGGACATAAAGTCCATTAAATAATTGCGCACTAAAATAGTGAATATTATTCAAATAAAAGGAACAACAATTGTTCTTTATTGAAATAATAAAACCTTCCTTGTCCAAACAAGAAATAGAAATAATGTTTCTGCTCATAGCAGGCACAAAATAGCAATTATTTAATTCTAAAACTAATCCTGAAGGCAGAGATAGCTCGCACACGCCTATGGCTAACGCAGCAACCTTTGCTCCATTCCCAACGCGCAGATCTACCTCCCCTTTAGCCAATCTTTTACTTCTCTTTAGATCCTGCATATTTCGACAAATATGAGATCCACATCCAGTATCTAATACCCATGATGTAGAGATAGTTAAATTGACATCTACAACAAAAATACCTGGTGGTGGTGGAATCACTATTCCAAGCCTCTTGTCCTCCAGATATTTTGGGCAGTTCCTCCTCCAGTGTCCAGGTTGACTACAGTAGTGACATTCACCCTTAGTCACGACCTTGGAAATGGCACCAACAGGTTTAAGAGCTTGTTCCTTGGACTTGGCAACTGACTTGCCTTTGCCCTTGGAGGAAGAGGCAAACTTTTTGCCCTTTCCTTTATGCACCATCATAATGGCCTTGCCCTTACCCTTGTTGATGCTCTGTTCAGCCATCCTCAACATGTTGAGCAAATATGGCAGTGGTTTAACGATCTCGTTCATGTTATAGTTCATAATGAACTGTTCATAACTCTCAGGCAACGATTGCAACACGAGATCGGTTGCCAACTCTTGGCCGACCGGGAACCCAAGCCGGGCGAGATTCTCCAAGTACCTGATCATTCGGAGTACATGGGGTCCCACCGGGTTCCCTTCTGCCAGATGACATTTGAACAGTGCCTTTGAGACCTCATACCTCTCTACCCTCGCCTGCTCTTGGAAGAGCTGCTTTAGATGTTCGATCATATCGACAGCATTCATGTTCTCGTGTTGCTTCTGAAGCTCAGAGGTCATGGTGCAAAGCATTAGGCAGGCCGCATCATTAGCATCGTCAACACGCTTTTGATACGCCTTTAAGGCAGCAGGTGTCTGATTCTCTGGACCTTCTGGAACTTGCTCCTCTATTGCGTACAGTTTCTTCTCTTGCTTGAGAACAATTCTCAAGTTTCTGTACCAATCAAGAAAGTTGGTTCCAGAGAGCTTGTCCTTCTCAAGGACAGATCGTAGGGAATGTTGTGAACTCGATGAGTTGTTTGCCATTTGGAATTCTACAAAAGGAAAATACGCAAGTTTTAGTATTTGTGAATTTTTGACTATATTTAATAATGGCTAGTTTATTAAATATAGCTCCCACTATTTTTCTACGGATTAATAACCCTCAAGATATTAATGCGGAAAATATCATTATATTTTCTAGTGGGCCAAGATCCATCTTTTCATCTTCTTATGAGCTTGCTTTGGCAAGTCACCCATAATTCGATTACTTCTTAGGTAGGAACGACTTCCAATTGCATCCCATATGCAACTCTTGGTTCAATCGGGCAAATAACTCTTTATTTATCCATCCGTATGGATAATCCCAATTGATTGCCTCTAGGTTTCTTAATCAAATTAATAGCCTAGTTGTGTTCAACCTCTTACCTAAACAATTGCACATTGTTACGTGCCATCACATTCCATCATTATGAACCAAGTCGCCATGCTTTGGCACGCACGAACTTGATAAATAATGATGATAATGAGTGTTTAAATAACGAGAAGGCAAGAACACAATATTGAATTTTGAGGGATTTTTCAATTCAATTTTAATTATCTTGTTGATCAATATCAACTAATCTATCTATTTGAGTTTGGGCACAACTCCAAATAATAGATCCGGGTTGTCTAATTATCTTATTATCCTAATTGCATGCATCATCCATACACCAACCACACAAATAATAAGACAATAAATAAACAACCACAAAACAGAAATTAAACGTGATGTGGATATGGCCTTTTATAGACTAAGATAATTCCAAGCCAATGGAATTATCTATGAACCCTAAACAAACACATCTCCATGCGTCTTGATCTTTTGGTCCATCCTTCATAGTCATGTGGTGTGCTCCATGCTCCATGTTTCGTGGCTCCTTTTGGCTTTGGGCTTCTTTTCTCCAATCTTGGCTAACAATCTACTTTATCTAGCACTAGCTAATATCTATACTAAATAAATCTCACAAGTTGAGAAAAAAAATGGCACGCATGCCATAAAACCCTAATTAATTATTACAATTAATTGATCAGCTCGCAGGCCGTAAAACCAAACCACAAAATTAAACATCCACATCAAACCACATCCTAAGGCCATATCCAATCACCATGCGATTTGCACATAAACAGTTAAAATCCAATTTTAACGCGCTTGGTCAATTTTAATTGATTTTAGGATTTCTAGGGTTAAAACGGTCCATGGGCCCAACAATTCAATTGCCCGGGCCCAAACAAAGTGAACCATAAAGCCCTAGGGCCGGCCCGGCCCAAAACCCGCAAGCTAGGCCCGCGGGTTAGGGCCGCCCGGCCCCTTAGGGCGCCATTCTTGGGCGGCAAGCAAGGGGGCGGTCCCCTAGGGGGCCGAACCTCCTTGTGGAGGTTGTTTCCAAAACAACCTCCTTGCTTGGAGCCCAAGTTTGGTTGTTTCCTTGTTTTGGGAGAACTTCTTCTTCCCCAAGGATGCCCAAACCCTAGATCTAAGATCCTAAAATTTCTCAAACTCACCAATTCATGCATCCAATGCAATAATTGGGTCTTGTTATGATTAATTCTTTGACAAATTGCATCCAATGCTTGATTTGTCTTATTTTACGCGATAAACAACAAATTAAGGTGTAAAACAACAAGAATGTAACACATAAACTACGTTTATGCTCTATGACCTGTGGCTCTGATACCACTGTAGGGTTTTGATTCATGGATCGCGCAAACGGAAGCATAATCAATCAAACAAACAACCATGCAAAACCCTCCAAGGATCACAAGTCTAGATGCATAACGATAGTGAAGGTAAGAAATCATAAACACACCTTTGGGTTCTCCTTGATGACTTCAAACGCGAATAGTGTCACGTTCTCTATAGTTGATCCACGCCTAGAGTTGATCCTAGATCTCCAATCTCCTTGGTGCTAGCCCGGAATTAAAGGAGGGTGAAGGAATCACGCAAAACGAGGCACAAAGAGGGGGTTCGGCCTTCTTGTGGCGTCGGGGACGAGGGGCGGCGGCAAGGGGGCGGCGTCCTCCTTGTTGCTTGCTCTCTCTCTCCTTTGTTCTCTCCCACTCTTGTTATGTTCTCTTTAGAGCATAAGTTATGAGGAAGGAAGGAAGGAGGGTCCTTTATATAGTCCAACAACTCCTTGTTAACTACCTAAAGGACTTATTCTAGTCCTACTAGAATTCAATTTAGTCCCTTCCTTGCAAATTAGTCCCTACTAAGTTTGCAAGGGTTTGCAAAGTGATCCTTCTAATTAATTAATCCAATTAATTAATTCCAAATCTAGTACAACTCTATATAGCGTGTGACCCCATAGGTTCTATCTAGTTGGTAGCAACTCTTTGCTAATATGGAGCGGTTTCTAGCAAAACATCCATTCTAGCCAACTAATAGAATAGTCATCTAGACAACCTTGTACAAGTAATTGTCTCATCCCTTTGCCTCCATATCCGGATTGGACACGAGACATACAAGTCACACTCGTATATCCAATCCCTAGTTTCTCGATCCATGGAATAGCCTTATTCGTGCAAATAACATCAATATCCCATATATTGATTTATTTGAGTCTGGCCAGACATTCTATAAGCACTATCCTCGAGTGGCCTAGGATATTAGCTCCCGTTATGTGGGAGGGGCAAATCCTCTCTACGTCCACTATGATCTCTAAGCTTGCTTCTCATTGTATCCAGTACACGCCTTTATAACTACCCAGTTACGGTGTAGCGTTTAACGCTACCAAGATCACAATGATCCACAACTAGAATATCTAGTGACTTCAAGTCTAAGGATGACAATACCATTGTACCCGAGAAGCACTTGTGACTCAACATAACGTGTATGTAGCCTTCTCGGTGATGGGTCAATCCAGTGCAACATTCCGGAATGCACACCTATGTGTTGGATCGTGATATCTCCATATCAATCCAACCCCATACTAGTCTATAGATGATCGTCCCATTTAATCATTATACTTGACTAGGGATATTTAAGATAAACAACACGATTGTAAATCTAAGGACTTCATTATATTAAATATCCAATAAATAATAAATGAATTTTCTAGCCAATTACAAATTCATACTAAACTAGATTGCCTCTAGGGCATCTATTCCAACAGTAACTTGGTTCCTCGACCAAAGAACCAGCCAGTAATTGGAACCAGATGGGTGTTTAGAAACAAACTTGATGAGAATGGTAAGATTTTCATAAACAAAGCAAGACTTAAGGCACAGGGGTATAATCAAGAAGAAGGTACTGATTATGAGGAGACATTTTCTCATGTTGCCAGGTTAGAAGCTATCATAATACTTCTTGCATTCGCATCTCACAAACACATAAAGCTTTATTAAATGGATGTCAAATGTGCTTTCTAGATGGTTATTTGCAAGAAGAAGTATTTGTTGCTCAACATCCTGGTTTTGAAGATGATAACTTCCCTGAACATGTTTACAAATTGGACAAAGCTCTCTATGGCGTCAGACAAGCTCCAAGGGCTTGGTAGGCCAGACTCTCAAAGTATTTACTTGAAAATAATTTTAAGAGGGGCCTATTAGACAAAAGTCTTCTCATTAAAACGCATGAAAAGGAAATCCGAGTAGTAAAGATCTATGTTAATGATATATTATTGGTGCTACTAATGATGCTCTGTCAAAAAGGTTTTCTAATCTAATTTGCAGGGAATTTGAGATGAGCTTAATGGGAGAGTTTAATTTATTTCTGGGACTTCATGTACATAAAATTAAGATTTTTTTTTTTTTGATCAAGATAAATATACCAAGGACTTCATGAATAAGTATAATATGTCTCAGTCTAAGGTAGCCAAGACTCCTATGAGCTCTTCATTATACTTAAACAATGGTACAAGTGGTAAGAGTGTGAATAAATGGAATACATATGTATGATTGGTTCACTATTGTATTTAACTGCTAGTAGACCATATTATGTTTAGTGTCTGTATGTGTGCGAGGTTTCAAGCAGATTCAAAGGAATGTCACTTGTTTGTTGTTAAAAGAATTTTTAGATATCTGAATGGTACCAAAGACTTGGGGCTTTGGTATCCGATAAGGTATAATTTCCATTTTAGTAGCTATTCCTATGCAGACTTTGAAAGATACAAAGTTGACACGAAGATTACTTCAGGGTGTTTCTAATTTCTTGGGTCATCACTAATTAGCTGGCATTCAAAGAAGCAAAAACTCAGTAGCCTTGTCAACTGCAGAAGTTGAATACATAGCAAATTCACCTTGTTGCTCACAAGTGTTGTGGATTGCTCAGCAAATGAGAGATCTTGGATATGAATTGAGAGAAGTGCCTATCCAATGTGACAACACAAGTGCCATTTCAATCATAAAGAATCATGTGCAACACTCCATAACTAAACACATTGATGTAAGATATCATTTCATAAGGGATCGTGTTGAAAAAGGTGAGGTCTCTCTATTTTTTATTGCTACGGCTATGTAGATTGGTGTTCTTTTTACTAAACCTTTACCAGATGAGTGGTTTGCTGATCTAAGGCTTGAATTGGGCATGCGAAACAAGGATGCATTCGTTTAGGGGGAGTATCAGATTATATGTGCTATATGTGTGGAATTCCGAAGACTTGAAATAATACTTTCTTAGACTTGGAAGTATTCTTCAAAGCTTTGGAATTTCTGTTGATATTGCAGTTCACCAAAGCTTTGGACCTATACTTCAAAGCTTTGGAGAATAATTCTGCTTATTCTGTTCAATAAATGGATTAAATAATATTTGACATTATTTTAATAGATAATTTCATAATATTATAAAAGTTCAGAAAATTTTCCAAATTATCCCAAAATATCTTTTTTGGTACAAGTTTAGATTAAATTCAAACGAGTCCTGTTTAATTCAAAGTATAAAACTCTTATAAGGTAAACACTCCAGGCTTTATCTTCTATCTCTTCCAATCTCTATCTCCGTATCTCTATCTCGTTCTCTATCCAATATCTCTATCTCTTCTAAAACAATAAACCATAATGAAGCAAAAATCACAAAAAATTTAGCAACAAACCAAAAAATCAACAATGGGGAAGAAGAGAAGGGCAAAAAGGAAGACTGAGATCACAATATCTGACTCATATTCAGAGAGAACCCCAAGCATGCAAGAAACCTCTCCTCTAGCAAAGAAGGTCAGAACGGAGAAGGATGTATAGGAACCAGGATCTGGTTCTGGAAAGACCAGGGTGAGAGCAAGAAAGATCAGAGAGACAGCAAGAGAAGAAAGATGATAAGAAAAATAAGAAATCGGTGGAAAAGAATGATGATCAAACTCCTGTGAAAAAGACAAGAGTCAAGCATAGTGCCTTGAAGACTAAGAAAACAGTGTTTGGTAAGAATTTACTTCCTGATTCTTGGTTCATAAATTCTGATGTTAAAGGTGTTTGGATGGATGGTTATGCATCTTCTAAGACAACCTATTGCAGTATGATTTCTGAAGAATTATTGAATAAATTGGACATAGAGTGCATGAGGAAACTTAGGGATTCATCAGTTTTGAATAATCCTAGTACTTTGGCTTACCCTAGGTTAACTAGATTGTTTTACCTGAATCTGGTGCAAGAGGATGATGATTTTTTAACCTCTCGGGTGGCTAGGGTGGACATAAGACTTGATCACAAGGTATTTGCCAAAGTTTTGGGCATTCATAGGAAGTTTAAGGTTCATGAACATATTGACTGGATGGAATGTTTAGAGAAAGCTAAGGCTGAGTTCTTCTGGAGAGTACACCACCTGGACCAAAGAAATTGACACATTCAGTGTTAAATTGTGAAACCAAAATTTTGTTTTCTATCATTATGTGTTGTGTTGTTTCTGGAGAGCATTCAAAGGAACTGGTTACAGATAGGGTTTTGATTCTGATGTATCTGATATGTCAAGGCTTTGACATTGGTTTTCTTAGTGTAGTGATGGAACATATGGTGTATTGTGGTACTAGGACAAGAAATCATTCCCTACCCTATGCTAACATGTTTTCTCTGTCCTTTAAGCATTTTGAGGTGCCTGTGAAGGATGAAGAAAATATCACCAGTAGTTTTGGCTTGGTGGATGAAGCTTCTCTCCAACGGATTGGAGTGGTGCAGACTGGGAAAGGAAGTTGGAAGTTTTACTCAGAATTATTTGCTGTTGAGCTTAAAGAGAAGAACTATAGCAAACCCAAAGCAGCAACCACACCCACACCCTCAACCAATCAGGATTTTCACCAGATCATAGACAATCTAGAATTTCAGGAAGATGGACTTGAGGACTTGAGACAGTGCCAGTTTGATCTAAAAAAAGAAGTTGGGAAGTTCAAGTCTTTAGTGGATGAAAATCTAGACATGGTCATCAAAGGATTGAATCTGTAGAAGCTACCATCTGCTGGGAGTAAGGATGTTGATAGTATAGATTCTAATATGCTTATTGGTGATACAATAAATTCGAAAAAGAAGAAGAAAATTCCAGTTGTGCTTACTTCAAAAGAATTGTTTCAAAAAAGTGATGATGAAGCTGTTGGTGGTGGAGCTGGTGGAAATAAAGTTGGTGTTGATGAAGCTACTCTAGATGAAGTTACTGGTAATAAAGAGGTTGTTGGTGACGAAGATATGAGGAAGCTGAGGAAGCAAAGGAAGAAGAGCAAGAAGAAGGATCAACAGAAGATGAATAAGAGGAAGCTGAACAAGCGAAAACTTAGACAGTCAATAGAAAGGACAAGGAAAAGAGCAAGGCCAATGGTGGGAAGAAGAAAGCCAAGAAGGATGCTGAAGCAGAAGCTAGTGTTTCACAGCCCTGAACCCCTTCTTATATCTATTTATTTGTTCTGTCTCAAAGCCTTGGAGTCTTTTCTAAATCTTTTTAAGTTTTTGTTTTTTTATATCTGAACAAGATCCTACTTTCCTTTAACTTTTTTGATGAAAGTCAAAAGGGGGAGAGGATATGTGTTATGTGGTACTGGTTTGTAATAATTTTGGATGTTGTAGGATTCATTTACGTTAGTTAAGTATTTGGTTTATAATTGTATTAGTTGCTATGTGTTAAGTTTTACAATTTTATTGTGATTTGTTTTTTATATGTTTATCTGCAGGATTTTAATTGCTATCAAGTTGCAGGAAAGTTCATACAGGAAGAATTTTTTTTTTGTCTTTCATCAAGGGGGAGATTGATAATCCCAATCCCTTCTGAATTATGTTGTGTATAAACTCATAGGGAGTTATACTTTGAAGATAATGAAAGACATGACTTCTTGAAAGACATGTTCAAAGCTCCAAAGCTTTGAAGATCAAGGCCTATAATCTTGAACTTATATTTTGAACTTACATTGATAGACAAGTGTATAAGTTGATATGCCTTAAGAATCACAGCTTGCAGGCCAAAGCTTTGGATTTGATATTGGAGTCTTAGCTAAGTTATTATGGCTAACAAGTTCTTGTTGAAGGTTAAATTATCTGGTTATATCGGTTATTGACTTCAATAAAGTCATAATCTTAATGTTAATTATCATTTGGCTATATATACACACATATATATAGTGTTTATTCTCTCTGAAAATAGCTAAGCTTATTGGTTAATCTGATCTGCAGAACATGACACTGTACCTATGTTATATCTGAATTTCGTCTTCACCTCTGTTCAAGTTTTGCAGGGCTAGACTTTGGTCAAACCTGCATAACAAAATCAAAACAGCCGTTTGAGTATAGCTGTTGAAAGAATTTGTTAAGTGGTTGAGGATTTATAGGAATTATTTTCTTAAAATCTCTCATGTTGTTCAGGTTATTGTTGGAGCTGTTATAAGTTTGAAATTCAAGAAGAAACATAAGTGACTAACAGAGAGATCATACGTAGGAGATCAATGAGCAACTCTTCAACCATTCAAATAAATTGAGAGCTCAATATTGAAGAAGATCAATCATATCAATCATTCCAGACATCTGAATAACACTTCCAAGCTTCACTGCTTAATCTATATCATGTGTTCTTCTGTATTGTGCTTTATCTCTGTAATTCATTAGAATTTCTACACCTCATCAACTTTGGTAAGTTAGTTAATCAAGTGAACAACAAGAGGTTCTTATTGTTTCATTAGATTGTAGCTAAAACTAGATAGGTTGGGAACCACAAGTTGTGTAGGTGCCAGGGAATTCACTTAGGCTTGAGATCGAGGGCTAAGTCCGTGATTAATAAGAAGTTGTTCACATCCTAGAGGGATAGTATCCCTCAGGCGGAGAGTAGGCCCATTGGTGGCTGAACTTTGTACCAATTACTGTGTTCATTTACTTTACAGCTCTGCATTTCACTCTATTCACAATTTTCACAACACATAGCAGCTCCAGAGCTAAGGAGGATTTCCTGTTTCACAGCTTTGAAGCTCCAGACAATTTCCACCAATCACATACTTCTTTATACTTGTCCAACGATTTGAGACTCTATGAATTCTATGTGTTAAAGTTTCAAAAGTACAATTTTAGCAAAAGTTTTCATACTTTATTCACTCCCCCTTTTAGAGTATCTTGATCCTTTTTTATACCTGCATTACACACTTTCACTCTTAGATTCATCTCCTCCAAGAAAGAGTTAAGGACATTTTCTTCACCGTGGTCTCCATCACCGTCAAAATTTAACCATCCTCCATCACCTCATTTTACTTTTATAACATTCCCCCACTAAAAACTCTTATATAAATCATCTCCTGACTCCACAACAAACTCACCCTCACCATCCTCTTTACCCCTCTCTTGTGTTTCCTTCAGCAACTCCTTCACCACCGCCACCTTCACCTCCATCTTCTCCACCCTTACCATCTCCTTATCAGATCACTCTCTTCTCCTCCTGTTCTTATCTCTTTCACTCTAACCCTAAGAAGAAGAGAAGCATCAGCAACTGGAGGCAACCGTAGCAGCCACCAGCTGCCACCGCCACGAAACCATCGTGAATCATCCGAAGATCCCCTACCCCTGTTTGGTATCCCTATCTCTCAGTAACTCGATCTCTATGTTTTGACCCAGAACAAGAAGAAGCATCAGAAAGAGAGGCAGTAGCAGAGCGCAAGCATAGACCTGCGGGAGCTCCATTTTCTGGCCAAACCATCGGCCAGCTCGAACTAGAGTACACCATTATACCTGTCTCCCTCAACTCCTCGGGTCCGAAAGAACTCCAGAAGCTCTCATACGAAGCCAAGAACCCCGGAGAAAGCACGAAGACGCTCCACCTCCAGAGACCCGACGTGTGTTTCGACCCGCTTCGTTCCTTGACTGTTTCTCGCGTTTCTTGGGTTAGGTATGCTCTAAATCTTACTATAAGTTTTCTTAGCAATAAAAATCATGTTTTTATAGATTGAAATCACGTTTCGATCGGGCGAGATTGATGAAGTACGATGGGTTCATATTTGGGGAGCTAAGTTCCTTTTAAAAAAAGTATCATGTCGTGAAACTTGGGGGTTGCATGTGACTTTTACCTAAACTGTTGTTAGTTAGTAAGGGGGATTGTTATGTACTTTAAGAGCTCTATTGGGGGTCTAATCGTAGTTACTACTACTACTACTACTACTACTACTACTACTACTACTACTACCATAATTAATATTATTATTATTATTATTATTATTATTATTATTATTATTATTATTATTATTATTATTATTATTATTATTATTATTAGTTTAAACAATATAACTAATGTTTATGAGATAAAAATTTCAACTATGTAAAAAAATAAAATAAAATTACTTTAATAATAACATATATTTTAGTACTTTAATATAATAAAGTATTTTCTTGAGAAATAAGCTAGTAAACTGTTTTATGTATATATGAATAATATTTCTTTTAAGGGTCTCTTGAGTTTTATTAAATAATGAGTTTAAATATGTGTCTATCTTTTATTTAACAAGTTTATATTTATAAATTAAATGTCATTGTATTTCAAAAGTAGTCTTTCTAGCTAAAATTAGTCTTTTCCCTTTATTGCTTGTAAGTATAATATCAACTAGTTTCAGTATTACTTGTTATACTTTTATAGATATTTATAAGTGTTGTTTCAATTATTTAATATCATATTTATTTTCTAAAATTTTTTCTTGGATATTTATTAAGTATATGACTTAAGACGGGTTATATTGGGGAACGTGAGAGTTGGACTTAGTATTCGACCTAGTCGGACGAGCATCCATGCATTCTATTATTTAGAAGTAGCTTCGTTCCGACTAGAGATTTCTAGGTTGTAGGAAGCGGATTCATGGACATAGGCTTTGTCGACTTCCCTTAATACAACTTCTGAGTCGACTTCAAGTGAGTTACATGCTTGGTCTCGCGTGCTAGCTATTTTCGTGTCAAATGATTGCGTATTAAAAATGGTTGTCGTATTTCTTTCCCGAATTGATAATATGGCTTTAGATTATTTACAGTCTCTACACCCAATCTCTTAATTTTCAGGTGCACCCAAAGCACCCAAGTTCTTCACCCGTCTTCCTCAACAAAAGGCAGTATGTACCTAGCAAATACAGTATCAATACTCTAGAAGGGGGGGGGGGGGGGGCTGTATAGAGCATGAATTTTTTTGCCAAAAGTTTCATTTTAAAAAGGAAGTGTGTAGAGCAGAAGTATTTCAAGGCCTTGAACACAAATTCAAGCCTTTGAAATCAAAACTGATAGATAGAAATTTACTTATAGTTTTCAAGGCCTGGAAAAGTTTTTCAAGGCTTTGAACAAAAAACCGTTTTGAAGTAGTTAACAAGTTAAGTACATAACAAAAATGTAAAGGAAAAGAACACAAAGATTTTATGGAGTTTAGTCCTCAATTACCTACGTCTCCGCCTGAGGGATCTAATCCTTGTACGATTTCAACAGACTTCTTATTAATCAAAATCTAAGCCCTATATCTCAAGCACATAGACTTCCCTTACTCTGTTACAGCTTCTGATTCTCTCTAAACTATCTAGTACCTGCTCTAGCTAACTTATTAAATAAGAATCTCTTATTGTTCACCTTGAACAACACGGCGAGATTAAATGATAAAGAAGTAAAATAGAAAAGATATAAAAGTAAGATCAAGTGAAGAACACTGTAAAAGAGTAAAGCTATGAAGCTTGAAGTGTTCTTTTGGGAGTTGGATTGGATGATTTAATCTTCCTCAATGATGCTCGTCAATCCTTGAGAGTTTTTTGAATATCTGTCAACTCAGTGCTTCGTAATCACTCTCAACAGTCTTGTTATTCTATCAATTTGAATTGCAGAATATATAGCAACCTTCATAATAGAAATCCCTAAAAATATGCAGTATATCTTTATATCTTTGACTCTTAACAACTCAATTCCAACAACTAGCTCTGTGATTCTTTCTATGAATTTTATCTGATCTTCCATGCACATCTTAGGTAAGTCTGGACATCATTCCATAATGGCAGGATCAATCTGCAAATTTGATTTCATTCTCTGCAATTCAGTAAATAAGGAGACTTTTCCTGCAAAATAGATAGCTAATAATCCCTACAAACACTTAGGCAAAAGATGAGATTAAGTCATGATATAACACCAGATTAGTTTGTCTTTCATCATCTAATATAGCATAATCAAGTACAAGAGATTTTAATTGATTAGAAGGAACAACTCCCCATGAGTTCATGCTGTGAACTTCTATTCAGTTTCAAGGCATTGAAATAAGTTTCAAAGCTTTGAAATAATACTTAAGGATTTGAATTTTGGTTCAAGGCTTTGAAACAAGCTATGAACTTAAAATCTCCCACTCAATGAAAGACAAAACCACTAATCTATTAGGACTGAAATTCTGCAAAAGATAGCCATTAGAGCATAACAGAGAAAGATACATAAGATAAAAAACAATCAACTAAAATAGTTATAAGCAGAAGTGAGAAAGAAGTGAGAAAATGTTGGATCAAACCTTATTTAGAACTTTCAAAAAGTACTGAAATAAATAATGGTTTTGGGAGGGGTTCCAAGGCTTTGAAAAAGAATAAAGAAGATGCTAGAATCAAGGTTTTGGGTCTTCATCCCCCTTAGGCTCTGCAGCTTCCTTTGATCACTCATTCTTCATCTTCCCCACCATCTTTATGATATTCTTCTTGTGCTACTTCTTCATCAGTCTTTTCAGCTACATCCTCACCCTCAAACAGATTAACGGAACTGAAAATGGTTGGAGCATTTGCCTTCTTTATATTTTGTTGTCTTTAAGTAGCAATCCAGAATCCTTTTTCATCCTATTCCTCATCCTCAATAGTCTTTGCCCCTTGCATCTGTATCTCCAGCAACATGTTTCCCAGTACCCTTATTCCCAGCAGCTTCATCATCAGTACTGTTTTCATCAAATAAATCAGCTTTAGAAACAACTTTATTTGGTCCTTATGGAGCTTGAGAAACTTCTTCTTCAGCATGGATCAATTTGATACTTGTGACGAAACATTCCACCATACACTTCATCTATTTGAACTCAATACCCAATTCATACTGACCCTGCGTCAATTCATCCAATTCATTCTCAATGAAGTTCAGCCTTTGAAGAACTAGGTTTTGGTCCTGAGGTTGAGAGGGTAGGGTTGATAGAGAGGGTAGGGTTTGAGGCTCAGGAAATTTCTTAGCCTAAAAATCTTCAACAGACAATTCAGAGTAGAGCTTTCATGCTCCCTCAATAGTTTTGACAACTCCAATCCTTTGAAAAGCCATTTCATCAAGTGTTCCAAAACCAGTGGTAATCGTCTCTTCCCTATCAACTGGAATTTCAAGGTGTTGAAAGAAGAGGGTGAGGAGGTTTGCATAGGGTAGAATATGTTTCCTCTTATTGGTGCAAGAGTAAAGCATGTGCTCCATCACAATTCTTGGCAAGTCAATCTCATAACCATGCATAATCAGATACATCAATACAAATACCGTATCCGACAGAAGTTCTTTTCAATTCTCCTTAGGTACTACACACATCATTAGACTGGTAAACATAATCTTTTCTTCAACAGTTAACACAGAGTGAGTCAACTGTTTTGAGGTAGTAGCTACACTAGGCAGAAAAAATTCTTCTTTAGCTAATTTCAATTCATTTACCTTTCTAGGGTAATTCTCAGTATTGTACCTCTTTGGACAACCTAAGACATTGGGAAACTCAGCATGATCCAATTCAATATCAGTGCCAGCCACTTTTGAAGATAAAGTCAGGGCTAAGGTTTTCTCTTGTTTAAGATTCATATAGAAAAGCCTTGTAAGCCTAGGGTATGCAACTTCAGCAGGGTTAAGAATTATCCATAGGGAACTTTGTTTCAATCTCCTTATGCATTCCAAATTCATACCATTCAACATGGTAGTACTGATCATGCTATAGTAAGCTATAGGAGAATAGGCAAAACCATCTAAACAATTTCGTATTGCGGTATGACTTGTAACCCACTTGCTAGAAAGACCTTTCTTACCAGGAGATAATTTTTTTCTCGGAGTAGAGTTGAAGCTCCTTACCAGTGTCCTTCTAAGATTCTTGTGTCTCCTTCTCACTAACTTTCTCTTTCACTTTGTTAGATTTGTGAAGCTTCTTCTTCACCTTCTTTGGGCTACCAATTGAAACACCTTTCCGCTTCTCAGAAACAGCTGTTGGATCTTAATTCTTCCCTTTGCTTGAGTTGGCAGTCTGATCTCCCTTATCTTTCTTGCTTATATTCGGAGGAGGAGAAGGTGGACTTGTTGCACTTGGATTTCTGGATTAAACTACCACTTATGGTCTGAACTCCTCTTCACCAGCCTTTCTTTTCTTCATGTAACCTACCTAGAGCTTCCCCCAGCCATCTTATTTATTTGTGAGGATCTCCTTGAGTCCATTAGTTTTTTAGGTTAAAGAAGAGAGAGGAAAAAGTGATAGATACGAGAGATAACAATATTAGGAAATTATCGACACATATAACACTGAGAATTGATGATCCATTCATTGACTATATAGTATACATATTTATTATCAAAGCTCTGAAAAGAATTTCAAGACCTTCAAAAATTGTAGTACGGAAAATAGAATTATCAAGGCTCTGAAAAGCTTTTCAAGGCCTTGAGAAACTTTTCAAAACTTTGAAACAAAAATGAACACATGTAACTTACCTAATACCCCCCCTAAACCAGTGCTTCCTTGTTCAACATATCATGTTCCAATCTCAGGGCTGTGAACCAATCATATGGCAATGGTTTAGTGAAGATGTCTGCAAGTTGCAAGTGAGTCGGCAAAAATGATAGAGATACATCATCCTTCTCTGCATGAACTTTGATGAAATGGTTTCTGACATCTATGTGTTTGGTCCTTGAGTGCTAAACTGGATTCTTTGAAATTGAGATAGCACTAGTGTTGTCACATTTAATAGGAATTTATCTGAAATCAAAGCCCAAGTCTCTCATCTACTGAGCTATCCACAACACTTGTGAGCAGCAAGCTCCGGCTGCTATGTATTCAGATTTTGCAGTTCACAAAGCTACTGAATTTTTCTACTTAGAATGCCAACTTTTTGCGGATGATCCAAGGAACTGGAAACACCCTGAAGTGCTTTTTCTATAAACTTTGTATCCTGCAAAATCAGCATCTGAATAGCAACACAGAGAAGTTAGACTGTTTAGGATACCAAAGCCCTAAGTCTTTGTACCATTGAGATATCTGAAAATTCTCTTGACATCCACTAAGTGTGATTCTTTAGGATCATCTTGAAATATAGCACACATACAAACATTAAACATGATGTCTGGCTTACTTGCAGTAAGATAGAGGAGTGAACCAATCATACCTCTAAATTCTTCCTGGTTCACACTCTTACCATTTTGATCATTGTCTACGGATAGTGTAGAACTCGAGTTTTAGAAGCCTTAGATTTGGACATGCTATACTTTTTCAGTAAATCCTTGGTGTACTTACTTTGGTTTAGAAAGATTCCCTTCTTCATTTGTTGTACATGAAGTCCAAGAAAGAAATTTAACTCTCCCATCAAGCTCATCTCAAATTCCCTGCTCATAAGACTTGAGAAATCTTTGGAAAGAGAATCATTAGTAGCACCAAACAGGGTATCATCAACATACATCTGTACTACTAAATTTCTTTCTCATGAGTCTTTATGAAAATAGTTTTATCAACTAGGCCTCTTTTTTGAAACCATATTCAAGTAGAAAGTTTGACAATCTTTCATATCTTGGAGCTTGTTTCAAACCATAAAGACCTTTATCAAGTTTATAAACATAGTTGAGAAACTCATCTTTTTCAAAACCAGGAGGTTGAGAAACATAAACTTCTTTCAGATAATACATTTAGAAAAGCATGTTTAACATCCATTCGAAAAAGTTTGATGTTCTTTATGTGATGCAAAAGCAAGTAGTATTATGATTTCTTCCAACCAGGAGCAAAAGTGTCCTCATAGTCTATACCTTTTTCCTGATTCTAACCTTGAGCTACCAGTCTTGCTTTGTTTATGATAACCTTACCACTTTCATCCAGCTTGTTTCTAAAAACCCACCTTGTTCCAATCAGAGACCGATCTTTGGGAGGAGGAGACAGATTCTAAACCTTGTGCCTCTCAAATTCATTGAGCTCACTTTGCGTTGCAATGATCCACTCTACTTCTTGTAATTGAGATCTTGTTTGAGTACCAATGGATGGATCATAAATGATGTTTTCTGCTGGATGTGATGATAGATATTTGAATCTATTTCTTGGTGCTCAGGGTTCCGGTTATCTAGGAATCTTGTCAAGGCCTTGAGATCTTGAAGTGGTGGGTTGACCACTCTATGTTTATAGAGGTTATGTTTCAAAGATTTGATACTCATTTTCAAGGCTTTAAAAGATTCTTCTGTTTTCCATCAAGTTATTCTTGGAACCACCTTCTAGATCTGCTTCATCTTCTGACTCATGCTTGTTCAGATTCAGGTATGCAAAACTTTCACTCAAAGAACCATCATATATTTAATAAAAATGACATGAATACTTTCCTCAACAAGCTTGGTTATTTTATTGTAAACCCTATATGCTTTGCTAGTCATCTCCATTCATTTTGAATAGTTCGTACTGTCTAAGGAAAATATTGATCTTGGTTTGATTCACTTGGCTGGTTCCTTCAAAAGTCACCACCAGTTTATCCCATATTTGCTTAGAAAACTTGCAGGTAGATATTCTGTTGAATTCTTGTTCACTAAAAGCACAATATAAGAGATTCATAGCTCTATAATTCTTAGAAAATTTTTCTAATTCATGAGTAAATAGAGAGTTCTCAGGTTTTGGAGTTCTAATCCCATCCTTTTCTGTGTAGAACTGGTGAGGTCTATTCTGGATGATAGACCAGAGTTCCATGTCCTGATCAATGATGAACATATTCATCAAGGCTTTCCAGTGTAGAAAATTCTCCACAGAACAAAGGAGGTCTGTTTATAGCTCTTCCCTGTGAGAAGCACCATCACCTACAATACTCATGATCACAAGATTGTTAGTAAAGTGATACAAGCTCATATACCAATTAAAGATAGTATGTAGGTAGCAAATACACGATCAATACTCTAGAAGGGCTGGTTGAATAGATTATGGCAACTTTTTTTCAAAAGTGTGGTTTTAAAAACAAAGTGTGAAGAGAAAAAGTATTTCAAGGCCTTGAACACAAATTCAAGCCTTTGAAATCAAAACAGATAGATAGAATTTTACTGATAGTTTTCAAGGCCTTGAAATTCCTTTCAAGGATTTGAACAAAAATCTATTTTGAAGCAGTTAACAAGTTAAGTACATAACAGAAACGTAAAGGCAATGAACACAAAGATTTTATGGAGTTGAGTCCTCAATAACCTACGTCTCCCCCTGAGGGATCTAATCCCTGCAGGATTTCAACAGACTTCTTATTTGTCAAAATCTAAGCACTAGATCTCAAGCACATAGACTTCCCTTACTGGGTTACAACTTGTGGTTTTGTCTAACATATCTAGTACCTAGCTAACTAATTCAATAAGAATCTCTTATTTTTCACCTTGAACAACACCACGAGATTAAATGATAAAGAAGTATAACAAAAAAGATATACAAATTAAGATCAAGTAAAAAACATTATAAACAGAAAAGTTGTGAAGCTTGAAGTGTTCTTCTGGGAGTTGGATTGGATGACTTGATCTCTCCTCAGTGATGCTTGTCAATCCTTAAGAGTTGTTTGAATCTCTATAGACTGAGTGCTTCGTAATATCTCTCAATATTCTTGTTATTAGGTCAATTTAAATTGTATAATATATAGCAACCTTTATAACAGAAATCTCTACAAATATGTAGCATATCTTTATATCTGTTACTCTTAATAACTTAATTCCAACGGCTAGATGCTTGATTCTTTCTATGATTTTGATCTAATCTTCCATCTGCGGATCTTAGGTAAGTCTGGACATCATTTCACAATGGTAGGATCAATTTTAAGATTTGATTTCCTTCTCTGCAATTCAGTAAATAAGGAACCTTTTTCTGCAAAATAGATAGCTAATAACCCCTGCAAACACTTAAGCAAACGATGAGATTAAGTCATGACATAACACCAGTTTGTTAGTCTTTCATCATCTAATAGCATAATCAAGAACAAAAGATTTGATATTGATTAGAAGGAAGAACTCCCCCTGAGTTCAAGCTGTGAACTTCTGTTCAATTTCAAGGCCTTGAAATCGGTTTCAAAGCTTTCAAACAATACTTATTTTCAAGGCTCTGAATTCTGGGCTTTGAAGCAAGATGTGAACTTACACTCAAGAAGCTTTCTTCTCTAGAATTTTATCCACCGCCATTGTCACCCTCACCTTCACATTCATTACCTCATTTTACTATTAGATAACATGCTCCTCACTAAGATACTTGTATAAAATCACCCATCATCCTCTTCCTCACACCACAACAAGCACCAGCCACTACCATCGTCAATCATCTTCATCATCGCCACCACAATCTCCTTCGTTGCTCAGTACCACTATGACCCCCTCTATATATGCATCCACATCACTCTTTGTTCTACCCTCCTTCCTCTGCTCAGGGTGAACCCCATCAGCAACAGGTGCAAGCAGATGCAGAAGAAGTAGCGGGAAGGCCAGCCCCGCCACTTTCCCGTCGGGAAACCACCACCGCGAGGAAGCTAAACTCTCTTTTTCCATCTTTCCATTCTCTCTATCGCAGTTCCTCTATCTCGTGGTTTAGAACCCAGCAATACCTGGAGATGGTAGCAACTACAGCAGCAGTTACAGTGCACGACGGCATGAACCACCAGACCTCCAAGAAAGCCAGCGAGCTTCTTGGACAACCATGACCAGGGCCACCCAGTAGACTCCTAGGACCCTAGCGAAGCTAGCAGAAGGATCGATCAGAGCCAAGGAAGCCATTAGTGCCTCCGTCGAGCCCCACCACTTTTACCCGACGAGAGACTTGACCCAGCCAATTCTTGACCGTTTCTTATGATTTTTGGTTCGGGTACGCTCTAAATAGTCCCCTGATTCAAGTTTGAGAATCAAAATCATTTCTTGCATGCTCGAATCAATTTTTAGATCAATCGAGTTCGTAGTTGTTGTTAAGGGGGTAAAAGTGTCTTTTACATAAATTGTTTTTAGTGTTAATGTAGTGGGAGGTGTTGGTGTTTAAAGAATATGTCAGGGGGTTATTAAACCTGTATTGTGAGTATGAGGGGTGCATGCTGTCCTTCAGTACAACTAAGGGGGATTCATATGTCATTTACTTAAACGTCATACTTTACGCGAAAATAAAAATGTTATTTTTGGATTAAAAATATTTTCTAAAAATACTAGGTTTTGTTATCGTTTCAGAAATGTAACTAGGGTGTTCAAACATTTTTGGTAATGTCTATTTAAATATTAAACTAGTTACATTTTCTCGAAAACTAATAAAAATGTGTTTAAGCACTAAACGTTTATTTCAGTTTTGTTCAAACACTTGTAAAATGATACTTGTTATTTTATAAAATTTTTTCAAAAAGTAAAGTACTTAGAATTAGTTTTTTCCATAAAATCAATATTTTTACTTATCAAAAAAGTTTATACTTTAGAACTATTTCTTTAATTTTATACTTATAAATAGAAGTTAACATTTGTTTACTCTTTTCTTCATTAAAATTTTACGAGTTTCTTTTACTAAGAAAATTTCTTTAAATAAATCATCTCTTTTAGACATACTAGACAGATAGAATAGTTGTTTCAAAATAAACGAGTTACACGAGTTTAAAAATATGTTTTCTTACTCAATATTTTGTAGTATTCTTTATAAACTCAAGTGTCGTTAATTATAGCTAGGAATAGCATTGTCTGTGGGGTTTGGAGATCAAGTAGTACTTCCGCTAGAATTTATAGCATATACTCGAATAGTTGGACTTGTGTTCATTTAGGAAATATAATTTGTAGATGACGAGTTTGTAGGCACGGACTACATAGGAGCTTTTTCGTGATAGTTGCTAGTTGATAGTTGCTCGCTGGCTTTTTCGTGATAGGCACGGACTACATTGGAGTTTGTAGGCACGGACTACATAGGAGCTTTGTAGGCACGGACTTCATGCCAAGCGCTGAGTGCCTAGCTTCTTCCGTGTCCAAACATGATTTTATTATTTTTCGAAAACTGTGTTCTATGATACGCCTGTTTTATTTGAGATTTGCTTATGTTTTGAAATAGATGTTTTGAGAATGTCACACGAAAATAATAGTCCATAAAGAATGTAAAGTGGAAATAGATGTGCGGAGATCGTTAAATTATTGATAGATTGGTTGGGTTGGCTTCGGTCACTTGACACGTATCAACTGCAAGTGTATGGTTGTCAGTGTAATAATACCCGGAAATCCGAGTTTATCGAACCCAAAGGACTTGTTGTAACTTGATTAGTACTATCAACTCTAATGTGGGAAAAACTTTGAGAGTTTGTTAACTAAACTAATTAACATAAATTAAATAAGAAAATAATTAAATTTTGAGATTTGAATATGGGATAAACAATCAGGAGACCACGTTTAGGGGAGTTGCTAGGATTTTCTTATTGACGACGTTCTCCGATTTGTGAAACACCGATGAAATTCACCTTGCTAATCGAGCAATAATAACCTACATTCTATGCGTAGGTTAAATTGAAGCCGAGTTACAAGGTTTGAATTATCCCTAAACATGCATCAACGCTAAATTCTACTCTAGGGATCCCATTCAACGTAGCCGAGTTACCAAGCCTATGAAAGGGTGATTTTTTTTCTTTTCGGATTTAACAACTTCCGAGTTACCAAGCTATTGCAAATTAAATTATAGCTAACAAGAAGTCTCATATCAACTAGATGATATGAAGATCACAAAACAATCATAGCAACGTAATTCCATCAATTAAGTTCATCAAAACATGAATCTCAATTCATAAAATGCATAAGCAATGTAAAAACCCTAACCCCAAACTCGGGGTCCTGATCGAACAGGTTTAGCTACGCATACTCATGACCACAAAGACAAAGCTTTGTGTGACCATGAGAAAAAAGAAAGAAAGAAGGAGAAAAGAGATCAAACAATGAAATCATCGCTCCAATGATGTGCTCCAACCTCCAAGCCTTCCTCCAACGTGTACTAACATGTTCTCCAGCTTCCTCCGCTGCCTTCTAGGTTAAATGTTGTGATATATAGGCCAGGGCACGATTTTCTATGTATTTGGCTGAATTCGCAATTCAGCCCCTCCAGTTTGCAATTCTCGGACATAATTCATAAGCTGATTTTGCAAGGGCCTTTTCTCCATCATCCGGACTCCAGTTTTGGCTTATCTTATATCGTTGGAAAGCCCTGAATGTCTAATTTCTAATGGCATAGGTATCGATCCAAAATCATTTATGTAGCTTCAGAAGTAGCACAAAGAGTGAATTCTGGTACATAGCAACTTCATCAGCTCTTCTTCGTTTTTGCTACTTCTTCGACAGACCATATCTTCCTCAACCGGCCTTTGATAAAGCTTTGTAAACTACCGTTGGAAATCTCTTTGAGTCTACTTTCATTTTCCACCGGTCTCAATATAGCAGTGCCTTTAGAGCTTAGGATATCATCCAAATAGTGAAGGTTGGTCAGTTTGCTCCTCTAACTTTGCATTCCCGAGCTTTTCTCATCTTTCGAAGTTCGTTCGCACTTGCAATCACTTATCATAGCCTCTGATCCCTGAGATACACCACACTAACATAGCGTGATCATATTTGACATATAAAATGCTCAAGCTAATCACGAAAATTCTCGGATTCTACAATAATGCGCAAAAAGCTTCTATTCATGAACATTTCACTTATTCGGCCAAATACTTATCAAACGCATCGGTAATCACGCAAAATAGTAGATAATCAATATAGAATATAAATTCATGTGAGGATTTACCAAACACCCCAACACTTAACATTTGCGCGTATTGAGCAAAGTCTGATCTACTGCATTCACCAGTTTACAAGCCGAAAAGACGCAAACGACTCTACACGACTCACGACCCGAAAAATGCAGCAAGATGCAAATGAAAATTATAGAATCAATCTTACAACACAAAACACTCTCTTTCATTATTTTTCAAAATCGTAAAATCTCACTCTCATCAAATGAAATCATCAAACTAGTCCTTTTAGAATTCCATAACACACAGCAAGAATTTGAAATAAAAGTGATTCTATGTATCAGCTCACCAATGTGTCCCTTTTCCTCCTCCGGTTTAAACCAAGGCACCGGCACGCCCTAAAATTCATTGGGTCTAATATAGATCAAGTTCCATCATTGCCTTTCTTCGCCGAATCAACTGAGGTTTTCAGGCTCTCTTATCCTTGGTTACGTTTGAATGAAAATCGTCCCTGTGAAGGGAATCAAGACTTCTCTAAAATAAGGCTTGAATTTAGTTTTCCTCTCTAAGCTCAATTTGGATGGAATTCAACTTTTCCGCGTGAACAGAAGCACATTAGGTTGTTCTCATTTTTCTTTTTCTCTACTCTCTTCTTTTTTTCTCATTTTAGAGATCTCCTATGTTTTTCAACCGTACAGTAGAGCTCATAAAGCATGGGCTTTTTTCGGTTAACTCATCTGACCACCGTATGGGATGGTGGTGTACGCCCCCCCCCCCCCCCCCCCCCGACTTCACTTAGACCGAAGCAACCCATCACATTAAACCAACTCTACACGAAGGTCCACCCCAGATCAACAAGAGACCACAAGTTTCCACTAGAAAACAAAATAATCAGCTATACCAAAACCCGACCTAATAAGCACACTATAGCAAGCCTAGGTATGCCCTCACGTTTCTTTCTTTCCACAACTACCATGAATTACTGTTACATCCCTTTGTGAAAAATCTACACTTAATGCTAAGGAATACATATTTCCCTGCTACGGCACTTCTCATTCTCAAGGACCCAATCACCAAGCTCTCTTCAGTTTAAGGATCATTAATTTTCCTTTCTCAACTTTTCAAATTTTATCTTTTTATGGATTTTTCCACAAGGTCCTAACTTTATATGCAAGGCTTAGACACGAAAAATAATTGACTCTACACAATTCAAACGTTTTCATGGGTAGACTCAATTGAAGAAAGGATTTTTCCTACACCACAGTAATTACACTAAGGATTTGTTGAACAAATACAAGATGTCTCAAGCCAGGTTAGCCAAAACTCCCATGAGTTTTACACTATCCTTGGACAAGGATCAAACTGGTAAGAGTGTCAACCAGAAAGAGTTCAGAGGTATGATTGGTTCACTGCTCTATCATAATGCAAGCAGGCCAGACATTATGTTTAGTGTTTGTATGTGTGCTAGATTTTAAACTGATCCTAAAGAGTATCACTTATTTTATGTCAAAAGAATCTTTAGATATCTCAATGGTACCAAAGACTCAGAGCTTTGGTATCCAAACACTCTAACTTATCTATGTGTGGCTATTCAGATGCTGATTGTGCAGGGTATAAAGCTGATAGAAAGAGCACTTCAGGGTGTTGTCAATACCTTGGATCATCCCTGATAAGCTAGCATTGTAAGAATCAAAATTAAGTAGCTTTATCAACAGTAGAAGATGAATACATAGCAGCAGGAGCTTGTTGCTCATAAGTGTTGTGGATAGCACAACAAATAAGAGACCTGGGTTTTGAATTCAGAGATATTCTTATCAAATGTGAAAACACTAGTGCTATCTCAATTACAAAGAATCCAGTACAACATTCAAGGACTAAGCACATGGATGTTAGCCATCACTTCATCAGAGACTATGTGGAGAAAGGTGATGTATCTTTATCATTTGTGTCTACTAACATGTATTGTCGATATCTTCACTAAAACACTGCCAGAGGACAGATTCACAACCCATAGATTAGAACTGGGCATGTTAAATAAGGAAGCATTGGTTTAGGGGGAGCGTCAGGTAATTATTATGTGTTTCAATGTTTTGGAAAGTTTTTTAAAGCCTTGAAAAGCTTTTCAAACCCTTGAATTTACTTGTGTACATTATTGCAGTGTTTCAAGGCCTTGAAATTCTTTTCATATCTTTGAAAATAAATATGTGTACTATATAGTTCAAATATTGGATCACTAATGTTGGGTGTTATCTCTGTAGATAATTGCCTATCATTATATTTACCTTTTAAATTAAATCTTTTATAAATCCATACCAAACTATTTTATTCCCAAAGGAGTTTGGATTTCAGTCAAAACTTCTTTCCTCAAATATTCAGGGAATATTCAGTTTCCTTTTCAAACTCAAACTCTTTGGTATTTATATTCTCTCTTTTCTCTTTCTCTCCTTTTTCCTTCCTTCCTCTCTATTCTTAAACCCTAACCCTATGGAATCACGAAAATCCTCACAAAGAATCAAGATGGTTTGGGGAATTTCTAAGAAGGTTACAGGGAAGAAAAAGAAAGGCTTGTGAAGAAGAGGTTCAGACCATAAGTGGTAGCTCCAGTTCCAGAACTCCTAGTGCACCAATGCCACCCTCTTCTCCACCGAAGAATAAAAGAAAGAAATGTTGGAATAGGTGCCCTAGAGGCAATCAATATTTAGTACAAATAATTCTTTTGCTAGAATTTTAATTTATCAATTATTATGACATTTAACATAATGAAGTCCTTAGATACAATGTGTTGTTTATCTTAAATATCCCTAGTCCATTATATTGGTTAGGACAATCAAATATAGACTAGTATGTGTGTAGATTGATATGGAGATATCAAGTCTAAACACATGGGTATGCATTAGGAGTAATGGCATACTGGATTGACCCACAACGAGAAGGATACATTAGATTATGTTAAAGTCACAATCGCTTATCGTAGTGCCAATTATATTGTAATCATTAGACTTGAAGTTACTAGATACTCTAGCCGTGGAAAATCATATTTTGATGTTGTCCAACGTTGTGCCTTAACCGGGCAACTATAAAGATAGCTATCGGGCATGATAGGAAGCAAGCTTGGAGATCGTGGTGATGTAATCAGGATTTGTCCCTCCCACATAATGGGAGTAAATATCCATGGCTACTCGAGGGATGGTGTTTATTGAATGTCTGGACAGATTCAGATAAATCAATATGTAGATATTGATGTTATCTCCTTGCATAAGCATATTCCCAGGATCGAGAAATTATGGATTGGATATACAAGTGTGACTATTATGTATCGTGTCCAATCCAGATATAGAGACAAAGGCGTAATGCAATATGTGATATTGGGCACAAGGTTTGTCGGGATCACTGACTTATTTCTATTAGTTGGGTGGCATGGACGTGTTGCTAGACACCGCTCCATGTTAGTAATAAGTTACTACCAACTAGGGCTGTAAACGAACCAAGCCGTTCGTGAACAACTCGCGTTTGATTCAGTAAAAGTTCGTTCGTGTTTGATTCGACTTATTAATCAAACAAACTCAAACATGAAAATGTGTTCGCAGACACTAACAACAAGCTTCTTGTTCGGCTCGGGTTCGGCTCATATATGTATATATAGTTTGAAATAATTAAGTTATTTTGTCTTCGTTACGAGTAATTTTTAAAATCATGCATAATTAGTGTAGAATCTCTATTTAATATGAGTTTGACCTCTTAATTAGGGTTTCAAAAGGTAATTCTATAATTTGGTACCATAACTATTTACTATATGAGAATAAAATATTGTAAAAATAAATCATATTTCTATACTAATACATTTTTATCTTAATAACACATGATATTTTAATTCAAGAATTATATATTATCATATCCATCCAAGAGAAATACAAGTTCGTCGAACCGAATTCGAGCCCGTAAACGAGCTAATTAAACGAGCCACGAGCCGAACAACGAACAAATCGAGCCTTAAACGAGCCGAACTCAAACAAGGTGTTTTTTTCCGGCTCGAGTTCGTGTTCGATTCGTGTAGTAGCCAACTTAATCGAGCCAAACTCAAACAAGCGATATTCGGTTCGGTTCGGCTCGTTCACAGCCCTACTACCAACTAAGTAGAACCTATGGGGTCACACGCCTGATAGGGTTGAACTAGATTAGGAATTTGGAATTAATTAATGTGATTAATTAATTAGAAGGATCACTTTGCAACACCTTGCAAACTTAGTAGGACTAATATGCAGGGAAGGGGCTAATCCAAGTTCGTGTAGGATTAGGGAAGGGACTTTATGTAGTTAACAAGGATTTGTTGGACTATATAAGGGATGCTCTTAGCTTCCTTCCCACAATTAATTCTCATAACATAAGTGAGTGGGAGAGAAAGCAAGATAGAGGGCAAGACAACAAGAGGACAAAGCCCATTGTCGTCCGTCCCCTACCCGTCGGCCACAAAGAAAGGCCGAACCCTCTCTTTTTTCTTTGTTGTGTGATTCCTTCTTCCATTTCCTCCGGTCCAAACTAGCACAGGGAGAAGGAAGATATAGATCTCAACTCCAGGCGTGGATCAACTGTAGACACGAAGACACTATTCTTCGTGTGATCTCCCGAACCAAAAGGTACACATCTTCTATGCTCTTATCATGTTATGATTGTCTCTTGCTATGATCCTTGGTGGGATTTGAGTAGGAAAATTTTGTTATTCCGCTGCGTTACCCACGTCAAAACCTAACAGTGGTATCAGAGCCACAGGTCGTAGTGCATAACATGATTTTATGTGTTACGATTTGAGTTTATACACCGTTATACTCATATTACGCAAAACTGAAATTAATTAGCATAGTAGATGCAAATTGAATTTGATTCAAGATAAAACAAGATCTCATTTAACATTGGATGTATAAATTGGTGAGTTTAATTACATCGGGTGTGAATAATTGGGTTCTTGAAAAATTAGGGTTCATGGGCACTTAATTGAAAAAAGGGGGTTTTCAATTATGGAAACAATTATATGGAAACAACCAAGCTTGGGAAACAAAGAAGGAAGGGGAAGGAGACTAGGGCCGCCCCCTCTTCCTTGCGCGCCAAGCAAGGCCGCGGGTCACTTAGGGGCTTTCGGCCTAGGGCTGGCCCAAGGTGGCGTGCGGTGGTCCATAGGGGTTCGGCCTATGCCTAGGTTGGACCCCTTGGACCGTGGTAACCCTAATTACCCAATTTCAACTAAAATTGAACAAGCGCGTTAAAAATTGGTTTTATTTGTATTATGTGCTTTGTTGCATGGTGGATGGATATGGCCTACATTGTGGATGTTTGTGTTTGTTGTGGTTTGGTTTACGGCCTGCGAGCTTATCAACTTAATGTAATAGTTAGTTAATTTTACGGCCTGCGAGCTGATCATCTTCCTCAACATGTGAGTCTTTATTTATTTATTTATTCATTCTAGATGTTAAGTTAGAGTTAGAAATATTTAGGTGATAGTCAAGAGCATGGAGGTGAAGACCGGAGAACCAAGAAGCCACAAGGACGATGAAGACTCCCAACCCTAGGCGCGCGGCTATGGTGGAGCACATGGAGATGAGCTTGTCACTTTAGGGAAAATAGATATTATCATTGGCTTGGTAATATCTTAGCCTAGGGGCCATATCCATGCCACGTTAAATTTTTCTTTTGTGGATGTTTATTATATATGTCTTGTTATTTATTTGTGTATGTATGGCGATACTAGCAAAACGTTAACAAGATAATAATAAACGAGTATGGTCTTTTATTGGGGATTTCCCAATCGAAATAAGTATATCATGTTGATGGGATCAACCAAACGAATAATGACCTTTAAATCCCTCCAATCGAATATTGCGTTTTGCCTTCTCTTGCCTAAACACCATTCATGATCAGGGTCTATTAAATTCGGCTTGCCAAAGCAAGGCAACTTTAATTCACCATGATGTATTCTGGACGACACAAGAAAGTAATGTCTTATGTTGAAGCAAGAGGTTGGACGCAACTAGGGAAGATCAACTGGATTGATACCTAGAGGCATGACAATTAGGCGTTATCTAAAGGATAAAGAATAATAAGTTATTCACCTAATTGGACCAAGAGTTGCATGGGATGCAATTGGAATGGTTCCTACCTAAATAACTAAATCTTGGGTGACTTTCCAAAGCAAGCTCAAGAAGAAGTGAAATATGGATTTGGACCTACTAGAAAATATACATGATACTTTCCGCAATAATGATGAGGGCTATTAATCCGAGAAAAATAGTGGGAGCTATATTTAATGATCTAGCCATTATTGAATATAGTTAAATTTTTCAAAATACTATCGTTTTGTAGAATTCCAAACGGCAAACAATCACGCAACGACTTCATCGCTGCGATCTGTCCTTGAGAAGGACAAACTGTCTGGAACGAATTTCCTTGACTGGTACAGAAACTTAAGGATTGTCCTTGAGCAAGAAAAGAAGTTGTACGTCTTGGACACTCCAATTCAAGACCCACCCCAGAATGAGTCCGTTCTAGCTGATGTAAGGGCACGTCAGAAACATATAGATGATTCTAATGATGTGACTTGCGGCATGCTCTATACCATGACCTCTGAGCTTCAGAAGCAACATGAGAACATGGAGGCCTATGATATGATCATACACTTGAAACAATTGTTTCAGGAACAGGCAAGGCATGAGCGGTAGGAGGTGTCCAAAGCACTGTTCAAGAGTAGTCTTGCAGAACGGACTCCAGTTGGGCCTCATGTACTCCGAATGATCGGGTACATTGAGAACCTCACGAGATTGGGGTTCCCACTCGGCCAAGAGTTGGCTACTGATCTTGTCTTGGAATCGTTGCCTGACAGTTATAACCAGTTCATCATGAACTATAACATGAACGAGATCAGTAAGACTCTGCAAGACTTGTTGAACATGCTAAAGACAGCTGAACAAAGCATCAAAAAAGGCAAGGGAAAAGCCATAATGATGGTGCATAAAAGGAAGGGAAAAGGAGTTGCCTCTACTTCCAAAGGAAAGCGCAAGAAAGTTGCAAAATCCAAGGAAACCCTAAGGCCTAGTGGGGGAGTGGCTAAAGGTGAATGTCACTACTGTAGCAAGCCGGGTCACTGGAGGAGGAATTGTCCTAAATTTAAGGAAGATAAGAAGCTTGGAATAGTGATTCTACCACCACCAGATATTTTTGTTATAGACTTCAATCTTTCTATTTCTTCATATTGGGTATTGGATGCTGGATGTGGTTCTCACATTTGTCAAAATTTGCAGGATTTGAAAAGAAGAAGAAGATTGGCTAAAGGGGAGATAGATCTGCGCGTCGGGAATGGAGCAAGATTTGCTGCATTAGCTGTAGGCGTTTATGAGCTATCTTTTCCTTCTAGAACTTATTTTAAAAATAGACAATTGCTTTTATGTGCCTGCTATGAGCAGAAACATTATTTCCATTTCTTGTGATCATATGCAACCATCTTGCTTAGGATCTGGAGAAGTGTCTGTTGGGTGTTGATGCAGGTTACACAGTGGAATAACAAAAATTGATCCTACTCAAATCCCACCAAGGGTCACAGGAAAGCCATCATAACATGATAAGAGCATAAAAGATGTGTACCTTAGTTCGGGAGATCACACGAAAAATAGTGTCTTCGTCTCTATGAATATCCACACCTTGGATTCTTGATTATATTCCCTCCCACCGTGTAGTGCTTGCAACGGAAGACGGAGGAACACATCACGCAAAATGAGGCACGAGGCCGGAGCCTATGGAGGCCGACGGTAAGGGGGGAAGATGGGTAAGGAGGCTTCCGCCTTCTGCTTTGTCTCTCTCTCTCTCTTTCTTTGTTGTGTTCTCTCAATAATGACTTGTGTGTAGAGAATTAACAAGCTAGAGTTCCTTTATATAGTAAAAACTCGTAAATAAATACATAAAGGCCCCAATACTATCATGTCCTTACATGGATCAGTCCACTTGAAAATTAGTCCTACTAAGTTTGCTTGTGGTTGCGTTATGATCCTTTTATTAATCAGTCCAACTAATTAATACCTATATCCAGTTTAATCCATCCGGTGTGTGACCCCATAGGTTCCTACTTAGTTCGTAGTAACTACTTACTAACATGGAGCGGTGTCTAACAACACATCCATGCCACCCAACTAATAGAAATAAGTCAGTGATCCCGAAAAACCTTGTGCCAAATGTTAACATATTGTGTTATCCCTTTGTCTCCATATTCCGATTGGACACGAGACATATTAGTCACACTCGTATATCCAATTCATAGTTTCTCGATCCTGGGAATATGCTTATCCGAGCAGACAACATCAACATCTCCATATTGATTTATTTGAGTCTGGTCGGACATTCTATAAGCACCATCCCTCGAGTGGCCCATGGATATTTTCTCCCATTATGTGGGAGGGAAAATTCCTCTCTACGTTACTACAATCTCTAAGCTTGCTTCCTACCATGGCCGATAACTATCTTTATAGTCACCCGGTTAAGGCGCAATGTTTTATAATATCAAAGCATAATATTCCACAACTAGAGTATCTAGTGACTTCAAGTCTAATGATTACAATATCATTAGCACTAGGAGAAGCAATTGTGACTTTGACATAATCTAATGTATTCTTCTCATCGTGGGTCAATCCAGTATGCCATTACTCCTAATGCATACACATGTGTTAGACTTGATATCTCCATATCAATCTACCCACATACGAGTCTATAGTTGATCATCCAGTTAATCAATATAATGGACAAGGGATATTTAAGATAAACAACACATTTTATCTAAGGACTTCATTATATTAAATATCACAATAAATATAAATGAATATTCAAGCCAAACATTGTTAATACTAAATATAGATTACCTCTATGGCACCTATACCAACAGTCTCCCACTTGCACTAGAGCCAATCTAGGGCATCTCATATGCCTATAGATCTATTGTGCCCTTCATGGTGTCGCTGCACAAATGGCTTTGTGTGCGGATCCGAAAGATTTTCATGCGTTGGAATCTTGCACATCTTCACATCTCCTCTATCGATCATATCAAGAATAAGATAGAATCTCCTAAGTACATGCTTTGTTCCGGTGTGATCTTGGTTCCTTGGCTTGTGAGATCGCTCCTGAGTTGTCACAGTACAACGTCATGGGATCCACGATACTAGGGACCACACCGAGCTCAGTGAAAAACTTCTTTATCCAAACTGCCTCCTTTGCTGCTTCCATAGCATCAATGTACTCAGCTTCAGTTGTAGAATCAACAACTGTCTCTTGCTTGGAACTCTTCCAGCTCACAGTTCCTCCATTCAAGAAGAACGCACACCCCGACTGCGATCTGTAGTCATCCTTGTCGGTTTGGAAGCTCGCATCAGTGTAACCAATTACATTGAGAAACTTCCTCACCTCAAAGTATCAAGAACGCATCCTTAGTTCTTCTCAAGTATTTTAGGATGTTCTTGACAGCAATCCAGTGACTCTCACCTGGATGAGACTGATATCTGCTTACCATACTCAATGCGTATGATACATCTGGTCTAGTACGCAACATGGAGTACATGATTGATCCTATGGCCGAAGCATAGGGTATCCTACTCATGTGGTCCTTCTCAATCTCATTGGAAGGACAGTCAGTCTTAGAAAGAGTCACTCCATGCGACTTGGGAAAGAATCCCTTCTTGGAATCTTACATATTGAACCGCTTCAACACCTTGTCTATATATGTACTTTGGCTTCTGCCGAGCAGCTTCCTAGATCTACCCCTATGTATCATGATACCAAGTATATAAGCTGCATCCCCTAATTCCTTCATTGCGAAACACTTTCCTAGCCAATCATTAATAGATTGCAAAGTAGGAATGTCAATTCCAATGAGTGGTATGTCATTCACATACAAGACAAGAAACACAACAGAGCTCCCACTAACCTTCTTGTAAACACAGGGCTCATCTTCGTTCTTGATGAAGTCAAACTCTTTGACCGCGTCATCAAAACGCCGATTCCAACTTCAAGAAGCTTTATTTAATCCATAAATGGATTATTACAGTTTGCAGACTTTATTGGCATTCTCCGGATCCTCAAAACCCTCCGGTTGTGTCAAATACACATCCTCGAGGAGGTTCCCATAAAGGAACGCTGTTTTGACATCCATCTGCCAAATCTCATAGTCATAGTAAGCTGCAATAGCAAGTAGGACTCGAATGGATTTAGTCATGGCGACTGGTGAAAAAGTCTCATCATAGTCAATACCATAAATGTGTCTATAACCTTTAGCCACCAATCGCCCCTTGTAGGCAACTACCTTGCCATCCATGTCAGTCTTCTTCTTGAAGACCAACTTGCACCCTATGGGTCGAGCCCCTTCAGGTGGTTCCAAAAAAGTCCATACTTTGTTGGTATACATGGATTCCATCTCGGATCTCGTGGCTTCTAGCCACTTCTTGGAGTCTGGGCATTTCATGGCCTCCCCATAGTTCCCAGGCTCATCATCCATGAGTGGTATGTCATCGGGCTCAGTCACGAGAATTATGTACCTCTCTGGCTCATGACATGCCCTTCCTGACCTACGGAGTTCCTGTGTTACCTGAATAGGTTCTTCCATAACAACTTGCGGTTCCTGTTCATGCTCCATCATCGGTTCAGTGGTTTGTGGTTCTTGGATTTCTTCAAGTTCTACAGTCCTCACACTTGCTTCCTTAGAGACAATCTCTCTTTCTAGAAATACGCCAGTCCGAGCTACAAACACTTTGTTCTCGGTTGGATTGTAGAAATAATATCCCATCGTTTCCTTAGGATATCCCACAAACTTACACTTATCCGCTTTGGGTCTGAGCTTGTCTATTTGTAAACGCTTTACATAGACATCGCAACCCCATATAAATGACACTACGGGACGCTTCCCAGTCCATATCTCATATGGTGTCTTCGTGACTGATTTGGATGGAACACGGTTAATGGTGAAGGCTGCAGTCAATAGAGCATGTCTCCAAAATGATATTGGAAGATACGTTTGACACATCATAGATCGCACCATATCCAATAGTGTACGATTCCTCCTCTGGGACACGCCATTCCACTGTGGCTTCCGGATGGAGTGAGTTGGGATACCATCCCACACTCTCTAAGATATTCGCCAAACTCTTGGCTCAAGTATTCTCCTCCACGATTCGATCGCAAAGCCTTAATACTCTTACCATGTTTCTTCTCTACTTCATTCTTGAATTCCTTGATAAATTCAAAGGATTCGGATTTGGCCTTCATAAGGTATACAAATCCATATCTACTGAAGTCATCAGTAAATGTAATGAAGTAGGTGTAACCACCTCTGGCGGGCGTGGGAAACGGCCCACATACATCAGTTTGTATGAGTGCGAGTAACTCACTAGTCCTCTCACCTTTATTATTGAAAGGGGACTTTGTCATTTTTCCCAACAAACAAGACTCACATGTCTCATATGATTCCAAATCAAATGAGTCTAGAAATCCATCCTTATGGAGTCTAGATATGCGTTTCTCGTTTATATGGCCTAAACGACAGTGCCATAGATATGTAGAATTTAAATTATTAGTTTTAATCCTCTTAGTATTTATGTTATATATGGAATTATTTAGATAAAGGTACATAATCCATTAGACAAATGCGCACTACAATAGTTCATAATATCAAAATAAATGGAGTAACACTTGTCCTTTATTGAAATAGAATAAACCCTTCTCGTCCAAACAAGAAATGGAAATAAGGTTTCTGCTCATATCAGGCACATTATAGAAATTGTCTAATTCTATAATAAGTCCACAAGGTAAAGATAGCTCATACACGCCTATAGCTAATGCAGCAACTCTTGCTCCATTCCCGACGCGCAAGTTTATCTACCCTTTAGCCAATATTTTACTTATTTTCCAATCCGGCACATTTCGAAAAATGTGAGATCCACATCCAGTATCCAATACACAAGATGAAGAAATAGATAGATTGACGTCTATAAAAAAAAGTACCTGGTGGTGGTGGAATCACTATTACAAGCCTTTTATCGTCCAGATACTTGGGGAAATTCCTCCTCAAGTGACCCGGCTGGCTACAGTAGTGACAATCACCTTTAGCCATGCCCCTACTAGGCTTCAGAGCTTCGTTGGACTTTGCAACTTTCTTGCGCTTTTCTTTAGAAGTAGAGGCAACTCTCTTGCCCTTCTTCTTATTCACCATCATTATGGCCTTGCCTTTGCCTTTATTGATGCTTTGTTCAGCTGTCCTTAGCATGTTCAGCAAGTCCGGTAGAGTCTTTCCAATCTCATTCATGTTATAGTTCATGATGAACTGGTTATAACTATCAGGCAATGATTGCAAGATAAGATCAGTTTCCAAATCTTGGCCGAGTGGGAACCCTAGCCTCGTGAGGTTCTCTATGTATCCGATCATCCAAAGTACATGAGGCCCAACTGGGTTCCCTTCTGCGAGATTGCTCTTGAACGGTGACTTGGACACTTCATACCGCTCATGCCTTGCCTGTTCTTGAAACAACGGTTTCAAGTGTCCGATCATATCGTAGGCTTCCATGTTCTCGTGTTGCTTCTGAAGCTCAGAGGTCATGGTGCAAAGCATGAGACAAGTCACATCATTAGAATCATCCACATGTTTCTGATGTGCTCTCACGGCAGCTATAACAGACTCATCCTAGGGTGGTGCTGGTATAGGATTGTCTAAGACGTACAGTTTCTTTTCCTGCTTAAGGACGATCCTTAAGTTTCTATACCAGTAAAGGAAATTTTTTCCAGACAACTTGTCCTTCTCAAGGATAGATCGCATGGATGAAGTCGATGCGTGATTGTTTGCCATTGGAATTCTACAAAACGAGAAATGTGCAATTTTAGTATTTTGAACAACTTAACTATATTCAACAATGGCTAGATCATGAAATATAACTCCCACTATTTTTCTCGGATTAATAGCCCTCAACATTAATGCGGAAAATATCATATATATTTTCTAGTGAGTCCAAGATCCATATTTCACTTCTTCTTGAGCTTGCTTTGGCAAGTCACCTAATATTTAGGTAGGAACCCTTCCAATTGCATCCCATGCAGCTCTTGGTCCAATTAGGTGAATAATTTCTTATTCTTTATCCTTTAGATAACACCTAATTGTCATGCCTCTAGGCTCATCAATCCAATTGACTCTATCCAGTTGCGTCCAACCTCTTGCTTCAACAATCACACATTACTTGCTTGTGTCGCCGCAAGACACCAAGGTGAATTAAAATGCCTTGCTTTGGCAAGCCCGAATTTAATGGACCTTGATCATGAAGGGTGTTTAGGCAAGAGAAGGCAAAACGCAATATTTCCATTGAGGGATTTAATAGTCATTATCTAATTATTTGGTTGATCTCATCAACATTAACTATTTATTTGGATAGGGCAATCCACAATCAAAGATCAGACTTATTTATTATTATCTTGTTAACGTTTTGTTTGTATCATCCATACACACAAAAATAAATAACAATACATGAGTAATAAACATCCACAAAAGGAAAATTAATGTGGTATGGATATGGCCCCTAGACTAAGATATTACCAAGCCAATGATAATATCTATATGCCCTAAAGTGACAAGCTCATCTCCATGTGCTCCACCATAGTCGCGCGCCTAGTATGGGAGTCCTTATCGTCTTTGTGGCTTCTTGGTCCTACGGTCTTCTTCTCCATTTTCATGGCTATCATCTAAATATTATAATTCTAGCCTAACATCTCGAATAAATAAATAAATAAAACCTCACATGTACCTCACATGTTGAGAAGATGATCAGCTCGCAGGCCGTAAATTTAACTAACTATTACATTAGTTTAATCAGCTCGCACGCCGTAAACCAAACCACAAAAGTAAACATGCACATCCTAGGCCATATCCATCCACCATGCAACAAAGCACATAATACAGTTAAAACCAATTTCAACGTGCTTGTTTAATTTTAGTTTGAAATTAGGCAACTAGGGTCAAAATATTCCAAGAAGTCCACCATCCACCATGGTCGAACCACCCAAGGACCAATGCAAGGCCTTGGGGCGGTCGGCCAAGCCTCACGCACGGCTAAGCCGGCCTAGCCCCTTGGCCGTTCCCTTGCTTGGGCGGCAAGGCAAGGGGGCGGTCCCTATAGGGGCCGAATCTCACATGGAATTGTTTCCAAAAAAATTCCTTACCTTGTTTCCCAAGCTTAGTTGTTTCCAAGTTTGAAAAACCCCTTTTCCAAGCTTGTACCCAACCCTAGTTCTTGGATCCAAAATTATTCACATCCTATGTGATAAAACTCACCAATCTTCACATTCAATGTTAAATTAGATCTTGTTTGTCTTGAATCAAATTCAATTTGCATATAATATGCCAATTAATTTCAGTTTTCGCGTAATATAAACAATGCGGTGTATTAACTGAAGACTGTAACACATAAGATCATGTTATGCGCTACGACCTGTGGATCTGATACCACGTTTGGGTTTTGATGCAGGTTACGCAGCGGAATAACAAAAATTAATCGTGCTCAAATCCCACCAAGGATCACAGGCAAGCCATCATAACATGATAAGGGCATAAAAGATGTGTACCTTAGTTTGGGAGATCACACGAAGAATAGTGTCTTCGTCTCTATGAATATCCACAGATTGGATTCTTGATTAGATTCCTTCTCACCGTGTAGTGCTAGCAACGGAATGAGGAGGAACAAATCACGCCAAACAAGGCATGAGGTTGGCGCCTATGGAGGCCGACGGTAAGGGGGGGCGAACGGGTAAGGAGGCTTCGGCCTTCTTGCTTTTTCTCTCTCTCTCTCTTGATTTGTTATGTTCTCTCAATAATGACTTGTGTGTAGAGAATTAACAAGCTAGAGTTCCTTTATATAGTCATAACTAGTTATTAACGACATAAAGGCCCCGGTACTAATCATGTCCTTACATGGATTAGTCCACTTATAAATTAGTCCTACTAAGTTTTCTTGTGGTTGCGTTATGATCCTTTTATTAATTAGTCCAACTAATTAATACCTATATCCAATTTAATCCATCTGGTGTGTGACCCCATAGGTTTCTACTTAGTTGGTAGTAACTACTTACTAACATGGAGTGGTGTCTAGCAACACATCCAGGCCACCAAACTAATAGAAATATGTCAGTGACCCCGACAAACCTTGTGCCCAATTTTCACATATTGTGTTATCCCTTTGTCTCCATATTCTGATTGGACACGAGACATATTAGTCACACTCGTATATCCAATCCATAGTTTTTCGATCCTGGGAATATGCTTATGCGAGCAGATAACATCAATATCTCAATATTGATTTATATGAGTATGGCCAGAAATTCTATAAGCACCATCCCTTGAGTGGCCCATGGATATTTGCTCCCATTATGTGGGAGGGAAAAATCCTCTCTACGTCACTACGATCTCTAAGCATGCTTCCTACCATGCCCGATTACTATCATTATAGTCACCCGGTTAAGGCGCCATGTTTGATAATATCAAAGCATGATATTCCACAACTAGAGTATCTAGTGACTTCAAGTCTAAGGATAACAATATCATTAGCACTACGAGAAGCAATTGTGAATTTGACATAATCCAATGTATCCTTCTCTTCGTGGGTCAATTCAGTATGCCATTACTCCTAATGCATACCAATGTGTTAGGCTTGATATCTCCATATCAATCTACCCACATACTAGTCTATAGTTGATCGTCCCGTTAATCAATATAATGGACTAGGGAAATTTAAGATAAACAGCACATTGTATCTAAGGACTCCATTATATTAAATATAATAATAAATGAATATTCCAGCCAAACGTTGTTCATACTAAATATAGATTGCCTCTAGGGCACCTATTCTGTTGGAATAGATGCCCTAGAGGCAATCTAGTTTAGTATGAATTTATTTGTGGCTAGAAAATTCATTTTATTATTTATTGGATATTTAATATAATGAAGTCCTTAGATTTACAATTGTGTTGTTTATCTTAAATATCCCTAGTCCAGTATAATGATTAATGGGACAATCATCTATAGACTAGTATGGGGTTGGATTGATATAGAGATATCATGATCCAACACATAGGTGTGCATTAAGGGTAATGACGCACTGGATTGACCCATCTCCGAGAAGGCTACATACACGTTATGTTGAGTCACAAGCGCTTCTCGCAGTGCAATGGTATTGTCATCCTTAGACTTGAAGTCACTAGATATTCCAGTTGTGGATTATTGTGATTTTTGTAGCGTTAAACGCTACACCGTAACTGGGTAGTTATAAAGGCGTGTACCGGATACAATAAGAGGCAAGCTTATAGATCGTAGTGGACGTAGATAGAATTTGTCCCTCCCACATAACGGGAGAAAATATCCTAGGCCACTCGAGGGATAGTGCTTATAGAATGTCTGGCCAGACTCAAGTAAATCAATATGGGATATTGATGTTATTTGCACGAATAAGGCTATTCCCATGAATCGATAAACTGTGTATTGGATATACGAGTGTGACTTGTATGTCTCGTGTCTAATCCGGATATAGAGACAAAGGGATGAGACAATTACTTGTACAAAGGTTGTCAAGATGACTATTCTATTAGTTGGCTAGGATGGATGTTTTGCTAGAAACCACTCCATATTAGCAAATAGTTGCTACCAACTAGATAGAACCTATGGGGTCACACGCTATATAGAGTTGAACTAGATTTGGGAATTAATTAATGGGATTAATTAATTAGAAGGATCACTTTGCAACACCTTGCAAACTTAGTAGGGACTAATTTGCAAGGAAGGGACTAAATTGAATTCTAGTAGGACTAGAATAAGTCCTTTAGGTAGTTGACAAGGATTTGTTGGACTATATAAAGGACCTTCCTTCCCGCACTTTATGATTCATTAGATCATAACTTGAGTCGGAGAGAACAAAAATGAGAGAGCAAGCAAGCAAAGAGGATCCGCCGCCCCCCTTTGCCGCCGCCCGTCCCCGTCGGCCCCAAGGAGGCCGAACCTCCTTGGTTTGGTCTCGTTTTGCGTGACTCTTCTTCCTCTTCCTCTTTCCGCGCTAGCACCAAGGATTGGAAGATCTAGAAATCAACTCTAGGCGTGGATCAACTATAGAGAACGTGACACAATTCGCGTTTGAAGTCATCAAAGGAGAACCCTAAGGTGTGTTAATTGATTTCTTCCTTTACCATCGTTATGTCTCCTGACTTGTGATCCTTGGATGGTTTTGCATGGTTTATTATTGTTTCCGTTGCGCATCCATGAATAAGAACCCTACATATTCCAACAGTGTCTTGTTTGTAGCCTCTACTTGCCCATTCCCTTTCGGATAATAAGGCGTTGAACATACCTGTCTCACATTGTATTCCATAATCTTCGAGGCAACTTGTCGATTGACAAAAGGCGTCCCATTACCGGATAGGATCGTGTTAGGAATCCCAAAATGATATATGATATTCTCTTGAATGAACTTAACGACCGCCAATGCATTTGTTGTCTTGAGTGGGACTGCTTTGACCCATTTGGTAAATTGCTTTGTCCCGATCAGGATGAACTGATTCCCGTGCGATGGAGGACGAATGGGGCCGATAAAGTCCAGAGACCAAGTGTGAAATGGCCAAGGGGTTCCCAATGCATGCAGGTCAACTGCAGGAGCATGGACTAAATTACCATGGAATTGCCATTGCTGGCATCTTTTGACCTTTGCGCGACAATCAGCCTCCATAGTTGGCCAGAAATAACCAACAGTCAGGAGTTGCCTAAAGAGCTTCACGCCCCCTAGATGTTCTACTTGATGAGACATTTCCATGACTTCTTGTGTTTCTTGGCCATTCAAGCATCTGAGCAAGTTTCCTTCATCTCTCTTTCGCCATAACATGTTTTCCTTCAACACATACGGAGCCGACTTCCTCTGGAGCTTCTCAGCCTCATTTTTATTGCTTGGAAGGATCTCATCTCGCCGATAGTCAATTATGGGCTTCCGCCAATCAACTTCGTCACCGATCACATCCACTTCCATGGAATCTTTTAGCAATGCACACTTCTCACAATATTTTTGCATAATCGCAGCATAATATGACATTTGTGGCCAATGAATTCCATATCTCTGCGCCTTCCTATAGATAGAGACTTCATTTTTTCCGCAAGAATTCTGGTGAATTTTCTCCAGTAGGGCTTGTCCTTCCTCTTCCGTGACACATCGCATCAAGATTCCTCCAGGCCCTTTATAATAGAGCAAGTTGTCGTGTATGCAGAACCCCTTAGTGGAAACCCAACTTTCTTTGCTTTTTCCTTCGGCCATTGCGCGTATGATGAGCTTCCTCCAGTCCTCAGCTTCGATGAACTCGTCTTCGCACAGATCCTTGATCAAATAATGAGTTGTTTTTTACTCCAATCGAGATCCTTTCTGGACATTTATCTGAAGTGATCTTTGACCCTAAAGTGGCTAAGGCGTCTGCATTCGGAGTGTCAGATCTAGAAGTGTGCTCATATTTGATGGAATCAAACTTGTGGACTAGTTTCTGCATGATCGACCTGTAGCTCAGTAAGTTATTCTCCTTCAAACCATATTCTGAAACGACCCGGGATCTCGGTTCAAGGTTAAAGAGACAATCGACAACCAAAACTAGAAATATACTATTAAGATTACATTTCGCTTAATGTACATAACAAAATTTTGATAATACGTACAATTTAAAACATAACATTTGTGATCTACTAAGTGATCTAAGTTAAGCTATACTTCTTCGTCTCGTTCCAGCGTTCCCATCCCCCACTTTGATTGACGACCTGCAGTTTTAAAATGGCAAAAGTCAACGCTGTTTTGAAGAAATTGATCAGTAAAAACTGAGTAAGTACACACTACGACATGTAAAGCAACGAGTGGCACGGAAGCATGAGTTGAAACAAATGAGAAGATTTAAACAGTAAAACTATCATATTGGATAATTTGGATCAACTTGAAGTAACCGAGTAGTTGGAAAAATATCCAGAGTAAACAAGTTCATTTGAACTGATAACGATAGTAGTTCATGAGTAGCCAAGATTTACAATTCATTTCAATCGATTAGGGCATATCAAGAGCCACAAACAACATTAATAAGTAGTCAATTTTTAATTTCGACTTCAATTAACAGTTTAATTTAGCTGAGGCGTGTCAAGAGCCACCAGCAGGATCGATGTAAACAAAGAGATCACGAAATAATCACTAAGGGTTCCTTCTAGGGTCTATCAAACCCTATTTCACCCGAGCGTTAAGGGAGCCCATTCGTCAACCCCGCTCACAACATTAGCAAAAAGGCCTTAAGTGTCGACACCCCTATACCGTAGTGACCCTTACAAGTATAAGTAGCACTCTATATCTCTATAAAACCCTTGGCCTCAATAACTTGGTACATTTTGGCTCATCGGGGGCGGATTTTTGAACATTGACGTTCTATCCAATAATAAGAAGCATTGCTTCAGTGGTCTTAGCCATAAGAAAATGGAGGGTCGCTTGACGCCTCCCATTAATAACAGTACTCTGCACATCGTCCTAAGTCTACTAGAGGTATTTTATTTCTTCTCTTTCACATAACCAGAAACAGAATATCGAAATTTCACAAGTAATTTCCGATTTAATTCTCAAAGGAGATGAATAAAATAGTTTAACAACTTTCGAGTTGAAAACATGCATTCTCATACTATTTCATATAACAAACATTCATTTGAAACATCAAGCACATACGCAGATTTTGATATGAAAAGGCCGTACATATGTACTTACCTCTGATCCATGAAAGGCGCAAAGCAACGCTAGCACTCCTACAACGCTCGTCTTCGAATCTCACAGTAAATGCAGCAACACGAATACGTACGTCTACTTCGAACGATCCTTAATAACGGCTGGATATACACAAGTAAAGTATAGAACATATTAGCATATATTTCTGTATGAGGTTGTATGCAAGAATGCAATAAAATTCAGGTCAACCAAGCTAACTTGACCAAAATGCCCCTGATACTTTGAAACTGTCCGATACAGTCCCTGACTGTGCATGGACCCCAAATTACACTCATACTGGCCCAACAACATCCAAGGATGACTCTTAACCCATCCATATGAATGTATCATTGGAATCAGCAACTTTATGTAAATTACACTTAGGCCCCTAAAGTTTGCTAAAATTGCAAAAAGAGCCGAACTATTATTTGGTCACTCCCGAGTCAAATAATTCCTTCTTAAGGCTCCAAATATCCTTATAAGTCAGGTTTTAGGTCTCAAAATATTAACTTAGTCTCAAGTAGTTCAAGTGTGAAGTTTTAATTAAATGCACATAGGCCCCCGAAGTTTATTAAAACTGCAAAAATGCACCAATGGTTGATTTGGTCAACTATAACCCCGAACAACCTAATAAGACTCCAAATTCCCAAGTAATTCACGTTTATAACTCCAAGTCAAAGAATTCAACTTTACTCAGCTATTATGTTAAATTACAATTTTGCCCCTCTTACACCGTTCAGTCTAGTCAGGGTTCCTGGGAAACAACTTGTAGGATTCGACAAATAAATTCAGAATAGCAATATGAGCCACTTTGATCAAGGATTCGAAGGCCAGAATAGTCATTTTGACTGACAAAGTTCAAGTTGCAGTTTAAGAGAAATCAGCAAAATTGGCCAACTTCAAAGCTAATTTTTAGGATAACTCAGTAAGAATTTAGGAAATCTGAGTATTTGACTTTGAAGAGGGAAAAATAAGGATTCCAGAACATGTTCAATTTCTTGAATACTCAAACTATTGATGGAGATATGACAGGACAAAGGTGGACAAAAGTCGAGCAATAATCTATACTTAACCAAATTTCTATGATGTTGATAATTTCTAACTTTTTGTAGCAACTTTGAGCCAAGAAACAAGCCATATATAGGTTGTTATAGAACACATTATCGATTATTATTTGAAGTATTAAGATCAATGAACACACAGGAGGAGAAATCAGATCAATTCATGAATTGATGAGGGAGATACAAGATTTAGAAGTTGGGCTCTTAACACAGCTGAAGAACACAGTTATATTCCAGCTCACTTTTCAGTAAGTTCAAGAGGAAATTAGAGGCAGTTAGAGTGTGATCCAGACCAAGAGTTCAACATGAGATTTGTAGCTAGTAGCCCCAAGTTTACACAGTTTCAAGAATCACCTAAAATCATCAAGTATCAAGAGAGTTACAGCCTCACGAACAGAGAGGTAAATCGTATCGGGAAAACGACGAGTTCATGAATAAATCAACACTCAATTAGGTGTCAGGGCATGTTTCATGATTCTAAATTGATTCTAGAACGTCCCAGGAGCATGCAGGTGAAATCAGGAGTGAAAACGACCCAGAAACAGAGGACTTACGTGCATTTTTGCTTCTTCGAGTTTTTCCGGCCATTCATGGCAGATTCCGACGAACAAGCGAACTAGTCCCAGCGATTTCCCATGTTTAAAGCTTTTTTCATAGATTCTAATGATTCCTATGAAGCCTAAGCACCAGAGGTAGTTGGAAGAATTCGAGAAAAGACCAAGGAGCAACGCTTACAGCCGCTGCCACTACCCGGTAGCAGTTGTCGGCGAAGGAATGCCCAGATTCCGGCGAGTGTCTGATTCCGACGAATTAAAGCACAAATTTGGACTCCCTAGACTCCCCTTGACCTCGCGAATCACACAGAGGAGGTGAGAAGAGCTGAATCGCAACGTACCCAGATAATTCAAGCAAAAACTAACTAGGGTTCTTGAGTGAACTTACCGAAATTCTCTCTGATTAAGGATCGCATCCACGAACGGATTGAGGGATTTTGGTCCTCGTGTCGTGGGCTTCTACCAGCAGTAGCAGAAACGTGAAAGAAGGAGTGGTGGCTGCTGGTGGTTGTGTTGGTGGTGGTGGTTGTATGGTGGAGAAGAAGAAGAAGATGATGAAAATGATTTTGATGATGTCTCTCTCTCTCACTCTCCACAATCTGATGGTGGGTAAGGTGAAGAAGATGTTGCCACCTCACTTAGAAAGGTGTCAAATTGGAGTAGACAAGTGGCAAGCATGCATGTGGGTGAAAGTGTAATTTTCTAAACTTTGGGGTATAAACTAGAATTAGAGATTCTACTTAATTTATGAGAATTGCACAACCACCCCAAATATTTCTAGTGCCTCAAAATTATTCTAACAACTTCCGAATATTGCTAACACTCCGAAATTCAAACTTTAAAGCCGTGACAAACTATTTACAAATTCGCCCCCAAAGTCTTGATATTGCACTAAGAATTCTCTCAGGAATTAGGGGTGTTACAGTCTACCCACCTTAAAAGGATCTTCGTCCCCGAAGATCTCATCTACACTTACCCACATACATAAAATGCATATGAAATGCAAAACGGTGACTGAGTCTATATGACTTAGCCATACAAGTACATTAGTCACTCTCGTCGGATGTTCTGCTCCCAAAAGATGGCTTCCTTAGATGGTCAGCTAGAAACACTTTAACTGACAGAAATTTATCATGCTTACTCTCCGCACGACGTGGTCTATTATGAGTCTATATTACTATCCAGCCTAGACTCGCATCACAATAGGGTTTCGTATATGATTAGTACAAGTAAAAGTTCGGAACAAGATTTTGAAAGTTCAATAACAACATACAAGTTCTAAAATTTAGATACGACTCAAAAATTTGCTAGAATTTATCCAAAGCAACTTTTAGACAAGTACTTCTATCAAGACTAATATATCGTTTTGCTTGAATCATCCGCGTTAAAAATGTTGTCTTACCCCTATAGGTTAGATAAACCAATCACCTAAAGTGTTCGACGCATACGAGGGAGAAAGGACACTATGTGTCGTCACACAACGTGCCTCTCTAACACAACTCGCATGTGCTTCAAATGTTCCAACTTAGTCTACACAGCGGGTACAACTTATAGTACCGTCGTACTAATAGCTGCGCCAGCGGACTGATAAACAAAGTGGTCCATATCACTTGGCATTTGGTAGCTCGATATCCCAATAATTTTGGAAAACCATTTTTGTTTAAATATATAATTTATTGTTTAAAATTTCTAATTTGGAAATGACCGAGTCAAATAAACCCAAAATGAAACAAACAAAATAAAATATTAAAAGTCACGCTCATAGGTATAATATGAATGGTCTAATGGCCTTCTAAATCAAAGCGTCGTTACTTTCTCGTCGACAAAGTAATATAAAAACAGAAAGGGTAATGGATACATATCACACAACTATAGCAAGCATTTGGTTATAAGTAAGCGTGTCACACAAGAATTGCACATGTAAATAGGCAAGTAAATTTTCACAAATCACGTCTCAATGAGACGCTAACTTTTGATCAAGAAATAGGGTACAAATCGAGCTTCACAACACTTAAGTACCCGGAACCCCCGACGGCTTTCTTACTTCATTTATTCCTAAATTGATTATCCTATTTAATTTTAAATTTTAGAAAACGTGTTATCTTTCTTATTCTCTACTAATAGAAATCGAAAAGTCACTTTAACCGGAGAACCGATGCTCTGATACCAGCTGAAACGACCCGGGATCTCAGTTCAGGGTTAAAGAGACAATCGACAACCAAAAGTAGAAATATACTATTAAGATTACATTTCGCTTAATGTACATAACAAAATTTCGATAATAAGTACAATTTAAAACATAACATTTGTGATCTACTAAGTTATCTAAGTTAAGCTATACTTCTTCGTCTCGTTCCAGCGTTCCCATCCCCCACTTTGATTGACGACCTGCAGTTTTAAAATGGCAAAAGCCGACGCAGTTTTGAAGAAATTGATCAGTAAAAACTGAGTAAGTACACACTACGACATGTAAAGCAACGAGTGGCACGGAAGCATGAGTTGAAACAAATCAGAAGATTTAAACAGTAAAACTATCATATTGGAGAATTTGGATCAACTTGAAGTAACCGAGTAATAAAAACCTCTCCATTTAATAACATTGAGAAACCACGAGTATTTGGTAAAATATCCAGAGTAAACAAGTTCATTTGAACTGATAACGATAGTAGTTCATGAGTAGCCAAGATTTACAATTCATTTCAATCGATTAGGGCATATCAAGAGCCACAAACAACATTAATAAGTAGTCAATTTTTAATTTCGACTTCAATCAGCAGTTTAATTTAGCTGAGGCGTGTCAAGAGCCACCAGCAGTATCGATGTAAATAGAGGGATCACGAAATAATCACTAAGGGTTCCTTCTAGGGTCTATCAAACCCTATTTCACCCGAGCGTTAAGGGAGCCCATTCGTCAACCCCGCTCAGAACATTACCTAAAAGGCCTTAAGTGTCGACACCCCTATACCGTAGTGACCCATACAAGTATAAGTAGCACTCTATAGCTCTATAAAACCCTTGGCCTAAATAACTAGGTACATTTTGGCTCATCGGGGGCGGATTTTCGAACATTGGCGTTCTATCCAATAATAAGAAGCATTGCTTCAATGGTCTTAGCCATAAGAAAATGGAGGATCGCTTGACGCCTCCCATTAATAACAGTACTCTGTACATCGTCCTAAGTCTATTAGAAGTATTTTATTTCTTCTCTTTCACATAACTAGAAACAGAATATCGAAATTTCACAAGTAATTTTCGATTGAATTCTCAAAGGAGATGAATAAAATAGTTTAACAACTTTCGAGTGGAAAACATGCATTCTCATTCTATTTCATATAAAAAACATTCATTTGAAACATCAAGCACATACGCAGATTTTGATATGAAAAGGCCGTACATATGTACTTACCTCTGAGCCATGAAAGGCGCAAAGCAACGCTAGCACTCCTACAACGCTCGTCTCCGAATCTCACAGTAAATGCAGCAACACGAATACGTACGTCTACTTCGAACGATCCTTAATAACGGCTGGATATACACAAGTAAAGTATAGAACATATTAGCATATATTTCTATATGAGGTTGTATGCAAGAATGCAATAAAATTCAGGTCAACCAAGCTAACTTGACCAAAATGCCCCTGATACTTTGAAACTGTCCAATACAGTCTCTGACTGTGCCTGCGTTGGAATGGATGCCCTAGAGGCAATCTAGTTTAGTATGAATTATTTGTGGCTAGAAATTCATTTATTATTTATTGGATATTTAATATAATGAAGTCCTTAGATTTACAATTGTGTTGTTTATCTTAAATATCCCTAGTCAAGTATAATGATTAATGGGACAATCATCTATAAGACTAGTATGGGGTTGGATTGATATGGAGATATCACGATCCAACACATAGGTGTGCATTAGGGAATGTTGCACTGGATTGACCTGTTGGAATAGATGCCCTAGAGGCAATCTAGTTTAGTATGAATTTGTACATGGCTAGAAAATTCATTTATTATTTATTGGATATTTAATATAATGAAGTCCTTAGATTTACAATTGTGTTGTTTATCTTAAATATCCCAAGTCAAGTATAATGATTAAATGGGACACTCATCTATAGACTAGTATGGGGTTGGATTGATATGGAGATATCACGATCCAACACATAGGTGTGCATTAGGGAATGTTGCACTGGATTGACCCATCTCCGAGAAGGCTACATACATGTTATGTTGAGTCACAAGTGCTTCTCGCGGTGCAATGGTATTGTCATCCTTAGACTTGAAGTCACTAGATATTCTAGTTGTGGATCATTGTGATCTTGGTAGCGTTAAACGCTACACCGTAACTGGGTAGTTATAAAGGCGTGTACTGGATACAATGAGAAGCAAGCTTAGAGATCGTAGTGGACGTAGAAAGGATTTGCCCCTCCCACATAACGGGAGCAAATATCCTAGGCCACTCGAGGGATAGTGCTTATAGAATGTCTGGCCAGACTCAAATAAATCAATATGGGATATTGATGTTATTTGCACGAATAAGGCTATTCCCATAGATCGAGAAACTATGGATTGGATATACGAGTGTGACTTGTATGTCTCGTGTCCAATCCGGATATGGAGGCAAAGGGATGAGACAATTACTTGTACAAAGGTTGTCAAGATGACTATTCTATTAGTTGGCTAGAATGGATGTTTTGCTAGAAACCGCTCCATATTAGCAAATAGTTGCTACCAACTAGATAGAACCTATGGGGTCACACGCTATATAGAGTTGAACTAGATTTGAGAATTAATTAATTGGATTAATTAATTAGAAGGATCACTTTGCAAACCCTTGCAAACTTAGTAGGGACTAATTTGCAAGGAAGGGACTAAATTGAATTCTAGTTGGACTAGAATAAGTCCTTTAGGTAGTTAACAAGGAGTTGTTGGACTATATAAAGGACCCTCCTTCCTTCCTTCCTTCCTCATAACTTATGCTCATTAGTGAACATAACAAGAGTGGGAGAGAACAAAAGGAGAGAGAGCAAGCAACAAGGAGGGCCGACGCCGCCCCTTGCCGCCGCCCTCACCCCGTCGGCCAAAAAGAGGCCGAAAGCCTCTTTTTGTCTCGTTTTGCGTGATTCGTTCTTCCTCTTCCTAATCCGGGCTAGCACCAAGGAGTTTGGGAGATCTAGGATCAACTCTAGGCGTGGATCAACTATAGAGAACGTGACATTATTCGCGTTTGAAGTCATCAAGGAGAACCCAAAGGTGTGTTTATGATTTCTTACCTTTACTATCGTTATGCATCTAGACTTGTGATCCTTGGAGGGTTTTGCATGGTTTATGTTTGATTATGCTTCCGTTGTGCGATCCATGAATCAAAACCCTACAGTGGTATCAGAGCCACAGGTCATAGAGCATAAACGTGGTTTATGTGTTACGTTCTTGTTGTTTTACACCTTAATTTGATTGTTTATCGCGTAAAACAAGACAAATCAAGCATGGGATGCAATTTGTCAACGATTACTCATAACAAGATCCAATTTTTGCATTGGATGCATGAATTGGTGAGTTTGAGAAATTTTAGGATCTTAGATCTAGGGTTTGGGCATCCTTGGGGAAGAAGGAGTTCTCCGAAAACAAGGAAACAACCAAACTTGGGCACCAAGCAAGGGAGTTGTTTTGGAAACAACTCCCATAGAAGGATTCGGCCCCCCCTAGGGACCGCTCCCCTTGCTTGCCGCCCAAGCTTGGGAGCCCTAAGGGGCCGGGCAGCCCTAACCCGCGGGCCTAGCTTGCGGGTTTCGGGCCGGGCCGGCCCTAGGGCCTTGTGGTTCACTTTAATGGGCCCGGGCAATTGGATTGTTGGGCCCATGGACCGTTTTAACCCTAGAAATCCTAAAATCAATTAAAATTGACCAAGCGCGTTAAAATTGGATTTTAACTGTTTATGTGCAAATCGCATGATGATTGGATATGGCCTTAGGATGTGGTTTGATGTGGATGTTTAATTTTGTGGTTTGGTTTTACGGCCTGCGAGCTGATCAATTAATTGTAATAATTAATTAGGTTTTATGGCCTGTGTGCCATTTTTTTTCTCAACTTGTGATATTTATTTTATTTAGTATAGATGTTAGTTAGTGCTAGATAAAGTAGATTGTTAGCCAAGATTGGAGAAAAGAAGCCCAAAGCCAAAGAAGCCACAAAAGATGGAGCATGGAGCATTCCACATGACTATGAAGGATGGACCAAGAGATCAAGACGCATGGAGATGTGTTTGCTTAGGGTTCATAGATAATTCCATTGGCTTGGAATTATCTTAGTCTAGAAAAGGCCATATCCACATCACGTTTAATTTTTGTTTTGTGGTTGTTTATTTATTGTCTTATTATTTGTGTGGTTGGTGTATGGATGATGCATGCAATTAGGATAATAAGATAATTAGACAACCCGGATCTATTATTTGGAGTTGTGCCCAAACTCAAATAGATTGATTAGTTGATATTGATCAACAAAACAATTAAAAATTGAATTTAAAATCCCTCAAATTTTAAATATTGTGTTCTTGCCTTCTCGTTATTTAAACACTCATTATCATCATTATTTATCAGGCTCGTGCGTGCCAAAGCATGGCGACTTGGTTCATAATGATGGAATGCGATGGCACGTAACAATGTGCAATTGTTTAGATAAGAGGTTGAACACAGCTAGGCTATTAATTTGATTAAGAAACCTAGAGGCAATCAATTGGGATTATCCATAAAGATGGATAAATAAGGAGTTATTTGCCCGATTGAACAAAGAGTTGCATATGGGATGCAATTGGAATTGTTCCTACCTAAAGTAGTCAAATTATGGGTGACTTGCCAAAGCAAGCTCATAAGGAGATGAAAAGATGGATCTTGGCCCACTAGAAAATATAAGGATATTTTCCGCATTAATATCTTGAGGGTTATTAATCCGTAGAAAAATAGTGGGAGCTATATTTAATAAACTAGCCATTATTAAATATAGTCTAAAATTCACAAATACTAAAACTTGCGTATTTTCCTTTTTGTAGAATTCCAAATGGCAAACAACTCATCGAGTTCACAACATTCCCTACGATCTGTCCTTGAGAAGGACAAGCTCTCTGGAACCAACTTTCTTGATTGGTACAGAAACTTGAGAATTGTTCTCAAGCAAGAGAAGAAACTGTACGCAATAGAGGAGCATGTTCCAGAAGGTCAAGAGAACCAGACACCTGCTGCCTTAAAGGCGTATCAAAAGCGTGTTGATGACGCTAATGATGCGGCCTGCCTTATGCTTTGCACCATGACTTCTGAGCTTCAGAAGCAACACGAAAACATGAATGTTGTCGATATGATCGAACATCCACTACAACAAATATGACCTTTATTGACAGCTTTTTTGTCGACAAGCAGTTATGTGTAGCTAGTTACATGTTTTATCTACAATATTTGCGTTTGTCGATATATGTGCTATCACTTGTCGACATTGTGAGTATTTTTGTATTTAAATAAAAAATTGGTCGAGAATGTTCTGCGTTCGGTTTTCCCCAATCAGAAAATTAAATAAGGTATCAAACCTTATATTTTGGTGACATACATTATTGTCGACGATAGAAGTAAAAGAAAAAAAATGGAGGGTAAACTTAAAATATTCAAATACTACCAATTCGTGGGAGGGAGGGAAATAAAAAATTAAGAAAATACCTTAATCATATCGAGAGAAACAAGTTGGACTCACAAGGCCCAACTTAGAATCCTCTCTCAAAGCTTCTCTCGCATCAATTAGGTTGAAAAAAACCCACTCAAAAACCTATCAGAGTCGTGCGTTCCTCTCCTAGAATTGAACCACTCTCTGCGACGATCCCGCCACAGCCTTTGGAAAAATTTCTTATTGCTCGATCTCGGTTTTCAATCCTTCGTTCGAGACCCCGTTCGACACCCCAGCGGTTCTCGCGGTGGGTCACCAGACCGACGACAAGAGCGCCCTCGTCGAGGAACTGATGGGTTTCCTGTTCAACCACGTCGGCGGCGGAACCAAGACCAGCCGGATGAAGTACAATCCGTACTTCCACTCCCCTCTCTGTCACCTCCTCTCCGATTCCGACCCTTCCCTCGCCCAGGAGAAGTCGCTCCTGGAAATTCAGGTGAATTGACTTCCTTTACATGACCTCAATTGTGGAATTGTTTGTGGGTTTATGCCAATGTGCGTATGAACAGTTTGCGTAGCGCATGCGAGCAACTAATCAGAGCAATAATTCCTTCCTTTCTTGTGGTTCTGTTTTAGGGTTTTCTTTTTTCCATCTATTGCATCAAAAGGGAAATTCATTCATGTGTTGTGTACATTGAAGTTTTAACCCAAGACAAGTGATTTAGGGTAATCACAACTACACTTGTTCAATTATGCACGATTTGTTATCAATTACATCGCGATAATGACCTATGTAGTTCTTTTAGGGTTCATTGATTTCTCTTTTCTGCGGCAATCGATTGAGGGATTGTTGAAGAGAGAAAGAGTTAGGGAGGCGAATGATGTGGGCAGCTACTTGCCTAGCGTTGTGCTGCGAATTCTAAGCGATTTGTGTGGTTGATTTCTCTTTTCTTCAATCACTGGATGAAAAATGATGATGTCCAGTAAAATGCGAATTCTAAGCGATTTGTGTGGTTGAAAAATGATAATGTCCAGTGGGCTGGGTTGGTTCAATTTTGATCCTTATTTTGAAGTTTGATTCTGTGAATTTCAATTTCTAGGTTAGGTTGTTGCGTTGGAGCAGCGGCGTTGGCGTGGATGTTTCTATGTTCTCATTGATGGACTGACTTGGTGAGTCATCACGATTAAATTTTCAGTAACTGCAGACTTCATAGTGAATAAAATCTTCTGTTTCATGTATCTAACTGCAGGTTTCATAGTGAATAAAATCTTCTGCTTTCAACTTGTTAATTAAAAAATTTCAGTAGTTGCACTGTCTATTTACTAAAGAAGCATTTTGTTTTCCTGTTCATGCTGGTATTATTGGCTGGGTATTAAACGTAAGATTAGGGAGAAATCAATGGTTGTGAGTGGGGGGGGGGGGGGGGCACACGGAGACGAGCAACGACGAGAGCTTTGATCTGGAACTTAAAGTAGTAACATATTGGTTTTCCGAGACAAGCTCTTCTATTAGTTCCTGTAGTTACTTGTGCACAATTAAATTTTCAGTATTGGTTTGGCGTAAAGAACTTGATTTACATATTTGATTCACAATTTAGGCTATGTATGCCCAATGTTTATCAGGTTTCAAGTTATTGGCAGATGTCAAGAATATGAAGCTCTGATAATACTAGTTATTGTACCGGTGAATTTTAAAATAGTAATTCATTACTTAGGTCTATATATTCTTTCTCAATTAGATAAGTTATATATAGCTTAATTGAGTGGATAAGTTTTGAGCATGTTCTTTTCTACTTTGATAGCAGAGCATTTTATATTTTTTGAAGGTTCTTTTTGGAGGAGATAAGACTATGAAACAAAGGCTTCTTGAACGTGCTGTTTGGGACTTAAACTGGGGGGGGTTTTACTTGTGGCAAAACCATGACTTTTTTTTAATTAATCTTAAACCTAATTCAAAGTTTTAAATTTACCAAAAAAATTCACTTTTTCACAAATCTAAATTCTTGCAAATTCAATGTGATAGGTCTATTGTGTGTGATCAACTAAAGTTTTTGGACTCATGTACTCAACATATATAGGAGTGTCTTTGGGGTGGTCATTTTCGATAGGGTTTTAAACCATATTATTACACTCAAGAAACCATAAATCTGTGAGTAGTTCATCTAACATTCTATGATTTGAACTCCCATGAATTATTTATTTAACATTTACTTGCTAGGCATTACATTGTGAGGGTAACCTGTATGGGTGAACCACCTTCGTGCCGGCGCCGGCACCACCTTCACCAGTAACAGTATTGTAATTTTGGGAGATATACAACTAGATAATCATGTTGCTGGTCCATTCAGTGACTTGTTTAGTTTTATCTTAAAGTATTCCTCCCTAAAAACGTGGACGTGTATGTTTCTAATTGGCACAGTCAGATGGTAGACTTCAGGAAGAAGTTTATGCAGCAATTGGGCAAGAAGTTTATGCAGCAATTGGGCACAATCCGGGGTTGAAACTGAAGGAAGAGGATGTCAAAAATCAGGCCAGATAGTCTTTCAATGAAACAGGCAAGTCTTGGACTACCTTTTTAGGTAATCTTAAATAGAAGTAATGAAATACTATCATATGAGAGTAATTTTTAGGTTTGATAGCCATCACCAAATTGCTTCTCAGCAATTAGTACGCTTTAAATCAGACCATATCCCTGAGTATCCTCCTGAAGAGGTTAAGTACCACTCTTGTCCCAATTCTTTTGCACTATTTGGACTTTTACCACAATTCACCGAGTCATTTTGATCCGGCGACTCGAATAACAAAACTTTGAAATTTTTAGATAATTTTTTTTGTAGTGTTGTAGAACAACTCTTATTCTACACGACCATAAAAAAATTAGCAAAAAATTGCATCGTTTTGCCATCCAAATCACCGGGTCAAAGTGACCCAGTTACGGGTGAAAAAGTCCAAATGTTGCAAAGCACCGTGACGGAGTGGTTTGATAGATGAAGAATATTTGTTTACTTTTAGATTTTTGATAGTAGTATTGTGCTTATACGATGTTAAGAAAAGAAATAGTATTGTGCCTAGACGATGTTAAGAAAAGAAATAGAACTCTGGCGATATGTTCAAGAAAAACTTAATAGAACACAAAATATTCCGAATTTTGTTTTGCAGGATTCAATGAATGGAGTACACATTTTGGGCATGTTGATGGTACAGCAGTCGAAGGCATAGGAAAGAACAACTGGCGGTGGAAACGCGTGTCTACATCATTTTGTTAACAAGAAGCTGGATGAACTAGAATCTGCATGTTTTGGCTATACAACTAGTAGAACAGGGAAACATATGTAGCCAACTTGTTTCCTATGTAAAATGCCAGTTTATGGCATCTTTTTTATGTATCGCTTTCAGCCTGTTTGGATGGTCTTCAAAAGTGTTTTTTTTTTATTAAGTTGTGATAAAGGTGACAAGCACGAACGTCACAAGAAAGATGAAGTACCGACAAACTTCTCTTCTAGTGACTATTCTGGATGTCATCTATCTAACTACACATGAATATATGTTTGTCGCCAGTTTTAAAGGCGACAAAAGGACATAGTCAGTAGAACGAAACTACCGACATAAATTCATGTCGCTGCTTATTCTTTCTGCCGACAAACAGAACGTTTGTCGGCTATCACTCTAACGACGGAGCTATTGTGACTACGGATCGACATACAAATTTCTGTCGGTAGAATATCTGCCGACAAATTTTGGCTATCTACCGACAAATTTTGCAGTCAACGGAGGCAGTATTTGTTGTAGTGATCTAAAGCAGCTCTTCCAAGAGCAGGCGAGGGTAGAGAGGTATGAGGTCTCAAAGGCACTGTTCAAATGTCATCTGGCAGATGGGAACCCGGTGGGACCCCATGTACTCCGAATGATCGGTTACTTGGAGAATCTCGCCCGGCTTGGGTTCCCGGTCGGCCAAGAGTTGGCAACCGATCTCGTGTTGCAATCGTTGCCCGAGAGTTATGGACAGTTCATTATGAACTATAACATGAACGAGATCGTTAAACCACTGCCAAATTTACTCAACATGTTGAGGACGGCTGAACAGAGCATCAACAAGGGTAAGGGCAAGGCCATAATGATGGTACAGAAAGGAAAGGGAAAAAGGTTTGCCTCTTCCTCCAAGGGAAAAGGCAAGTCAGTTGCCAAGTCCAAGGAACCAGCCCTTAAACCCGTTGGTGGCATTGCCAAGGTCGTGACTAAGGGTGAATGTCACTACTGCAGTCAGCCTGGACACTGGAGGAGGAACTGCCCAAAATATCTGGAGGACAAGAGGCTTGGAATAGTGATTCCACCACCACCAGGTATTTTTGTTGTGGATGTCAATTTAACTGTCTCTACATCATGGGTATTAGATACTGGATGTGGATCTCATATTTGTCGAAATATGCAGGATCTAAAGAGAAGTAAAAGATTGGCTAAAGGGGAGGTAGATCTGTGCGTTGGGAATGGAGCAAAGGTTGCTGCGTTGGCCATAGGCGTGTGCGAGCTATCTCTGCCTTCCAGATTAGTTTTAGAATTAAATAATTGCTATTTTGTGCCTTCTATGAGCAGAAACATTATTTCTATTTCTTGTTTGGACAAGGATGGTTTTATTATTTCAATAAAGAACAATTGTTGTTCCTTTTATTTGAATAATATTCATTATTTTAGTGCGCAATTATTTAATGGACTTTATGTCCTTGATCTAAGCAATCCTGTCTACAACATTAATACCAAGCGGATTAAAATAAATTATTTAAATCCTGCTTATTTATGGCATTGTCGGTTAGGCCACATAAATGAGAAACGTGTATCTAGACTCCATAAGGATGGATTACTAGACTCATTTGATTTTGAATCATATGAGACATGTGAGGCTTGTTTATTGGGAAAAATGACAAAGTCCCCTTTCAATAAGAAAGGTGAGAGGACTAGTGAGCAATTGGCGCTCATACATACCGATGTGTGTGGGCCATTTGCCACGCCAGCCAGGGGTGGTTATGTCTACTTCATTACATTTACTGATGATTACAGTAGATATGGATTTGTGTACCTTGTGAGGGCAAAATCCGAATCCTTTGAAGTATTCAAAGAATTCAAGAATGAAGTAGAGGAGCAACTTGGCAAAAGTATCAAGGCTCTACGATCGGATCGCGGAGGAGAATACTTGAGCCAAGAGTTTGACGACTATCTTAGAGAGTGTGGGATCTTGTCCCAACTCACTCCACCCGGAACGCCACAATGGAATGGCGTGTCCGAGAGGAGGAATCGAACCCTATTGGATATGGTTCGATCTATGATGTGTCAAACCGATCTTCCATTATCATTTTGGGGCTACGCTCTATTAAGTACAGCTTTCACCATTAACCGTGTTCCATCTAAATCAGTCATGAAGACACCATATGAGATGTGGAGTGGGAGGCGTCCCACACTATCGTTCATGAGGATTTGGGGCTGCGATGTCTATGTAAAACGTTTACAATCAGACAAGCTAGGGCCTAAATCGGATAAGTGCAAATTTGTGGGGTACCCTAAGGAAACTAAGGGATACTACTTCTACAATCCAACCGAGAACAAAGTGTTTGTTGCTCGGACCGGCGTGTTTCTAGAAAGAGAATTTGTCTCTAAAGAAGCAAGTGGGAGGAATGTAGAACTTGAAGAAGTTCAAGAACCACAAATCACTGAACCGATTATGGAACATGAACAGGAATCACAAGTAGTTGTGGAGCCACCTGTTCAGGTAACACAAGAGCTTCGTAGATCTAGTAGAGCGCGCCAGGAACCCGAGAGGTATGGACTTCTCGTAACCGATTCCGGTGACACGATGCTCATAGATGATGAGCCTACTACCTATGAGGAGGCCATGAGTGGCCCAGACTCTCAGAAGTGGATGGAAGCCATGAGATCCGAGATGGAATCCATGTATACCAACAAAGCATGGACTTTGGTGGAACCAACCCATGGGGCGCGGCCCATAGGGTGCAAGTGGGTCTTCAAGAAGAAGATCGACATGGATGGTAATGTGATTACCTATAAGGGCCGATTGGTGGCTAAAGGATTCAGACAGATTCATGGTATTGACTATGATGAAACCTTTTCACCAGTCGCTATGACCAAATCCATCCGAATTCTACTTGCAATTGCAGCATACCACGACTATGAGATTTGGCAGATGGATGTCAAAACAACATTCCTCTATGGGAATCTCCTCGAGGACGTGTATATGATACAGCCGGAGGGTTTTGAGGATCAAAAGCAAGCCAACAAAGTCTGTAAGCTGCAACGATCCATTTATGGATTGAAGCAAGCTTCTAGGAGTTGGAATCGACGTTTTGATGAAGTGGTCAAAAAGTTTGGCTTCATCAGAAACGAAGATGAGTCTTGTGTCTACAAGAAGGTTAGTGGGAGCTCTGTAGCTTTTCTGGTCTTGTATGTGGATGACATACAACTCATTGGAAACGACATTCCCATGCTGCAATCTGTAAAAGATTGGCTAGGAAAGTGTTTCTCAATGAAGGACTTAGGGGAAGCAGCCTATATACTCGGTATAAAGATCTATAGAGATAGATCTAAAAGGTTGCTAGGCCTAAGTCAAAGTACATATATTGACAAGGTGTTGAAACGGTTCAACATGCAAGATTCCAAGAAGGGATTCTTGCCCATTTCACATGGAATCACTCTTTCGAAGAGTGGTTGTCCTTCCAATGAGATTGAGAAGGAACGCATGAGTAGGATTTCCTATGCTTCGGCCATAGGATCTATCATGTACATCATCTTATGTACTAGACCAGATGTGTCATATGCCTTGAGTATGACAAGCAGATACCAATCCAATCCGGGTGAGAGTCACTGGATTGCTGTCAAGAACATCCTAAAGTACTTGAGAAGAACTAAGGATGCTTTCTTGATATTTGGTGGTGAGGAAGAGTTGCGTGTAAGGGGTTACACTGATGCAAGCTTCCAAACCGACAGAGATGATTTTAGATCACAGTCGGGATATGTGTTTTGCCTGAATGGAGCAGCGGTGAGCTGGAAGAGTTCCAAGCAAGAGACGGTAGCTGATTCTACACCAGAGGCTGAGTACATTGCTGCAAATGGCGCAGCAAAGGAGGCTGTTTGGATCAGAAAGTTTGTTTCTGAACTTGGTGTGGTCCCTAGCATTGCGGATCCAGTGGAGTTGTTCTGTGACAACACTGGGGCGATCGCGCAATCAAAGGAACCCAGATCACACCAGAAGTCCAAGCACGTGCTCAGGAAGTTTCATCTGATTCAAGATATTATCGATAGAGGAGACGTTCGGATATGCAAGATTCCTACAAATGATAATCTGTCAGACCCGCTTACGAAGCCTCTCACGCAGTGGAAGCATGAAGGGCACACTAGGAGTATGGGCATACGAGATGCGGCTGATTGGCTCTAGTGAAAGTGGGAGACTGTTGGAATAGATGCCCTAGAGGCAATCTAGTTTAGTATGAATTTGTACATGGCTAGAAAATTCATTTATTATTTATTGGATATTTAATATAATGAAGTCCTTAGATTTACAATTGTGTTGTTTATCTTAAATATCCCTAGTCAAGTATAATGATTAAATGGGACAATCATCTATAGACTAGTATGGGGTTGGATTGATATGGAGATATCACGATCCAACACATAGGTGTGCATTAGGGAATGTTGCACTGGATTGACCCATCTCTGAGAAGGCTACATACACAATATGTTGAGTCACAAGCGCTTCTCGCGGTGCAATGGTATTGTCATCCTTAGACTTGAAGTCAATAGATATTCTAGTTGTGGATTATTGTGATCTTGGTAGCGTTAAACACTACACCGTAACTGGGTAGTTATAAAGGCGTGTACTGGATACAATCAGAAGCAAGCTTAGAGATCGTAGTGGACATAGATAGAATTTGTCCCTCCCACATAATGGGAGCAATTATCCTAGGCCACTCGAGGGATAGTGCTTGTAGAATGTCTGGCCAGACTCAAATAAATCAATATGGGATATTGATGTTATTTTCACGAATAAGGCTATTTCCATAGATCGAGAAACTATGGATTGGATATACGAGTGTGACTTGTATGTCTCGTGTCCAATCCGGATATAGAGACAAAGGGATGAGACAATTACTTGTACAAAGGTTGTCAAGATGACTATTCTATTAGTTGGCTAGAATGGATGTTTTGCTAGAGACCGCTCCATATTAGCAAATAGTTGCTACCAACTAGATAGAACCTATGGGGTCACACGCTATATAGAGTTGAACTAGATTTGGGAATTAATTAATTGGTTTAATTAATTAGAAGGATCACTTTGAAAACCCTTGCAAAATTAGTAGGGACTAATTTGCAAGGAAGGGACTAAATTGAATTCTAGTAGGACTAGAATAAGTCATTTAGGTAGTTAACAAGGAGTTGTTGGACTATATAAAGGACCTTCCTTCCTTCCCACATAACTTATGCTCATTAGTGAACATAACAAAGAGTGGGAGAGAACAAAAGGAGAGAGAGCAAGCAACAAGGAGGCCCGACCGCCCCTTGCCGCCGCCCCGTCCCCGTCGGCCAAAGGAGGCCGAGACCCTCCTTTTGGGTCTCGTTTTGCGTGATTTCTTCTTCCTCTTCCTCTTACGGGCTAGCACCAAGGAGTTGAGAGATCTAGGATCAACTCTAGGCGTGGATCAACTATAGAGAACGTGACACAATTCGCGTTTGAAGTCATCAAGGAGAACCCAAAGGTGTGTTTATGATTTCTAACCTTTACCATCGTTATGTCTCTTGACTTGTGATCCATGGAGGGTTTTGAATGGTTTAATGTTTGTTTATGCTTCCGTTGTGCAATCCATGAATCAAAACCCTACAGTTGGTATCAGAGCCACAGGTCGTAGAGCATAAATGTGGTTTATGTGTTACGTTTTAGTTGTTTTACACCTTAATTTGATTGTTTATCGCGAAAAACAAGACAAATCAAGCATGGGATGCAATTTGTAAATAACTAATCATAACAAGATCCAATTTTTGCATTGGATGCATGAATTGGTGAGTTTGAGAAATTTTATGATCTTAGATCTAGGGTTTGGGCATCCTTGGGGAAGAAGGAGTTCTCCCAAAACAAGGAAACAACCAAACTTAGGCACCAAGCAAGGGAGTTGTTTTGGAAACAACTCCCTCAAGGAGGTTCGGCCCCCCTAGGGACCCCCCCCCCCCCTTGCTTGCCGCCCAAGCTTGGCCGCCCTAGGGGCCGGGCGGCCCTAACCCGCGGGCCTAGGCTAGTGGTTTTTGGGCCGGGCCGGGCCTAGGGCCTTGTGGTTCACTTTTTGGGCCCGGGCAATTTGATTGTTGGGTCCATGGACCGTTTTAACCCTAGAAATCCTAATATCAATTAAAATTGACCAAGCGCGTTAAAATTGGATTTTAACTGTTTATGTGCAAATCGCATGGTGATTGGATATGGCCTTTGGATGTGGTTTGATGTGGATGTTTAATTTTGTGGTTTGGTTTTACGGCCTGCGAGCTGATCAATTAATTGTAATAATTAATTAGGGTTTTATGGCCTGCGTGCCATTTTTTTGTCAATTTGTGAGATTTATTTTATTTAGTATAGATATTAGCTAGTGCTAGATAAAGTAGATTGTTAGCCAAGATTGGAGAAAAGAAGCCCAAAGCCAAAGAAGCCACAAAAGATAGAGCATGGAGCATGGAGCATTCCACAAGACTATGAAGGATGGACCAAAAGATCAAGACGCATGGAGATGTGTTTGCTTTAGGGTTCATACATAATTCCATTGGCTTGGAATTATCTTAGTCTAGAAAAGGCCATATCCACATCACGTTTAATTACTGTTTTGTGGTTGTTTATTTTAATGTCTTATTATTGTGTGATTGGTGTATGGATGATGCATGCAATTAGGATAATAAGAAAATTAGACAACCCGGATCTATTATTTGGAGTTGTGCCCAAACTCAAATAGATAGATTACTTGATATTGATCAACAAAACAATTAAAAATTGAATTTAAAAATCCCTCAAAATTCAAATATTGTGTTCTTGCCTTCTCGTTATTTAAACACTCATTATCATCATTATTTATCAAGTTCGTGCGTGCGAAAGCATGGCGACTTGGTTCATAATGATGGAATGTGATGGCACGTAACAATGTGCAATTGTTTAGATAAGAGGTTGAACACAACTAGGCTATTAATTTGATTAAGAAACCTAGAGGCAATCAATTGGGATTATCCATATGGATGGATAAATAAGGAGTTATTTGCCCAATTGAACCAAGAGTTGCATATGGGATGCAATTGGAATTGTTCCTACCTAAAGTAGTCAAATTATGGGTGACTTGCCAAAGCAAGCTCATAAGGAGATGAAAGATGGATCTTGGCCCACTAGAAAATATGAGGATATTTTCCGCATTAATATCTTGAGGGTTATTAATCCGTAGAAAAATAGTGGGAGCTATATTTGATAAACTAGCCATTATTAAATATAGTCAAAAATTCACAAATACTAAAACTTGCGTATTTTCCTTTTTGTAGAATTCCAAATGGCAAACAACTCATCGAGTTCACAAAATTCCATACGATCTGTCCTTGAGAAGGACAAGCTCTCTGGAACCAACTTTCTTGATTGGTATAGAAACTTGAGAATCGTTCTCAAGCAAGAGAAGAAACTGTACGCAATAGAGGAGCATGTTCCAGAAGGTCCAGAGAACCAAACACCTGCTGCCTTAAAGGCGTATCAAAAGCGTGTTGATGACGCTAATGATGCGGCCTGCCTAATGCTTTGCACCATGACTTCTGAGCTTCAGAAGCAACACGAAAACATGAATGCTGTCGATATGATCGAACATCTAAAGCAGCTCTTCCAAGAGCAGGCGAGGGTAGAGAGGTATGAGGTCTCAAAGGCACTGTTCAAATGTCATCTCGCAGAAGGGAACCCGGTGGGACCCCATGTACTCCGAATGATCGGGTACTTGGAGAATCTCGCCCGACTGGGGTTCCCGGTCGGCCAACAGTTGGCAACCGATCTCGTGTTGCAATCGTTGCCCGAGAGTTATGGACAGTTCATCATGAACTATAACATGAACGAGATCGTTAAACCACTGCCAGATTTACTCAACATGTTGAGGACGGCTGAACAGAGCATCAACAAGGGTAAGGGCAAGGCCATAATGATGGTACAGAAAGGAAAGGGCAAAAGGTTTGCCTCTTCCTCCAAGGGCAAAGGCAAGTCAGTTTCCAAGTCCAAGGAACCTGCCCTTAAGCCTGTTGGTGGCATTGCCAAGGCCGTGACTAAAGGTGAGTGTCACTATTACAGTCAGCCTGGACACTGGAGGAGGAACTGCCCAAAATATCTGGAGGACAAGAGGCTTGGAATAGTGATTCCACCACCACCAGGTATTTTTGTTGTAGATGTCAATTTAACTGTCTCTACATCATGGGTATTAGATACTGGATGTGGATCTCATATTTGTCGAAATATGCAGGATCTAAAGAGAAGTAGAAGATTGGCTAAAGGATAGGTAGATCTGCGAGTTGGGAATGGAGCAAAGGTTGCTGCGTTGGCCATAGGCGTGTGCAAGCTATCTCTGCCTTCAGGATTAGTTTTAGAATTAAATAATTGCTATTTTGTGCCTGCTATGAGCAGAAACATTATTTCTATTTCTTGTTTGGACAAGGATGGTTTTATTATTTCAATAAAGAACAATTGTTGTTCCTTTTATTTAAATAGTATTCACTATTTTAGTGCGCAATTATTTAATGGACTTTATGTCCTTGATCTAAGCAATCCTGTCTACAACATTAATACCAAGCGGATTAAAATAAATGATTTAAATCCTGCTTATTTATGGCATTGTCGTTTAGGCCACATAAACGAGAAACGTGTATCTAGACTCCATAAGGATGGATTACTAGACTCATTTGATTTTGAATCATATGAGACATGTGAGGCTTGTTTATTGGGAAAAATGACAAAGTCCCCTTTCAATAAGAAAGGTGAGAGGACTAGTGAGCAATTGACACTCATACATACCGATGTGTGTGGGCCATTTGCGACGCCTGCCAGGGGTGGTTATGTCTACTTTATTACTTTTACTTATGATTACAGTAGATATGGATTTGTGTACCGTATGAGGGCAAAATCCGAATCCTTTGAAGTGTTCAAAGAATTCAAGAATGAAGTAGAGAAGCAACTTGGCAAAAGTATAAAGGCTCTACGATCGGATCGTGGAGGAGAATACTTGAGCCAAGAGTTTGACGACTATCTTAGAGAGTGTGGGATCGTGTCCCAACTCACTCCACCCGGAACGCCATAATGGAATGGCGTGTCCGAGAGGAGGAATCGAACCCTATTGGATAAGGTTCGATCTATGATGTGTCAAACCGATCTTCCATTATCATTTTGGGGATACGCTATATTAAGTGCAGCTTTCACCATTAACCGTGTTCCATCTAAATCAGTCATGAAGACACCATATGAGATGTGGAGTAGGAGGCGTCCCACACTGTCGTTGATGAGGATTTGGGGCTGCGATGTCTATGTAAAACGTTTACAATCAGACAAGCTAGGGCCTAAATCTGATAAGTGTAAATTTGTGGGGTACCCTAAGGAAACTAAGGGATACTACTTCTACAATCCAACCGAGAACAAAGTGTTTATTGCTCGGACCGGCGTGTTTCTAGAAAGAGAGTTTGTCTCTAAAAAACAAGTGGGAGGAATGTAGAACTTGAAGAGGTTCAAGAACCACAAATCACTGAACCGATTATGGAACATGAACAGGAACCACAAGCAGTTGTGGAGCAACCTGTTCAGGTAACACAAGAGCTTCGTAGATCTAGTAGAGTGCGCCAGGAACCCGAGAGGTATGGACTTCTGGTGACCGATTCCGGCGACACGATGCTCATAGATGATGAGCCTACTACCTATGAGGAGGCCATGAATGGCCCAGACTCTCAGAAGTGGCTGGAAGCCATGAGATGGAATCCATGTACACCAACAAAGTATGGACTTTGGTGGAACCACCCGATGGGGCGCGTCCCATAGGGTGCAAGTGGGTCTTCAAGAAGAAGATCGACATGGATGGTAATGTGATTACCTATAAGGGCCGATTGGTGGCTAAAGGATTCAGACAGATTCATGGTATAGACTATGATGAAACCTTTTCACCAGTCGCTATGACCAAATCCATCCGAATCCTACTTGCGATTGCAGCATACCACGTCTATGAGATTTGGCAGATGGATGTCAAAACAGCATTCCTTTATGGGAATCTTCTCGGGGACGTGTATATGATACAGCCGGAGGGTTTTGAGGATCCAAAGCAAGCCAAAAAAGTCTGTAAGCTGCAACGATCCATTTATGGATTGAAGCAAGCTTCTAGGACTTGGAATCGACGTTTTGATGAAGTGGTCAAAGAGTTTGGCTTCATCAGAAACGAAGATGAGTCTTGTGTCTACAAGAAGGTTAGTGGGACCTCTGTAGCTTTTCTGGTCTTGTATGTGGATGACATACTACTCATTGGAAACAATGCTGCAATCTGTTAAAGATTGGCTAGGAAAGTGTTTCTCAATGAAGGACTTAGGGGAAGCAGCCTATATACTCGGTATAAAGATCTATAGAGATAGATCTAAGAGGTTGCTAGGCCTAAGTCAAAGTACATATATTGACAAGGTGTTGAAACGGTTCAACATGTAAGATTCCAATAAGGGATTCTTGCCCATGTCACATGGAATCACTCTTTCAAAGAGTGGTTGTCCTTCCAATGAGATTGAGAAGGAACGCATGAGTAGAATCCCCTATGCCTCGGCCATAGGATCTATCATGTACGCCATGTTATGTACTAGACCTGATGTGTCATATGCCTTGAATATGACAAGCAGATACCAATCCAATCCAGGTGAGAGTCACTGGATTGCAGTCAAGAACATCCTAAAGTACTTGAGAAGAACTAAGGATGCTTTCTTGATATTTGGCGGTGAGGAAGAGTTGCGTGTAAGGGGTTACACTGATGCAAGCTTCCGAACCGACAAAGATGACTTTAGATCACAATCGGGATATGTATTTTGCCTGAATGGAGCAGCGGTGAGCTAGAAGAGTTCCAAGCAAGAGACGGTAGCTGATTCTACAACAGAGGCTGAGTACATTGCTGCAAATGGCGCAGCAAAGGAGGCTGTTTGGATCAGAAAGTTTGTTTCTGAACTTGGTGTGGTCCCTAGCATTGCGGATCCAGTGGAGTTGTTCTGTGACAACACTGGGGCGATCGCGCAATCAAAGGAACCCAGATCGCACCAGAAGTCCAAGCACGTGCTCAGGAAGTTTCATCTGATTCGAGATATTATCGATAGAGGAGACGTTCGGATATGCAAGATTCCTACAGATGATAATCTGTCAGACCCGCTTACGAAGCCTCTCACGCAGTGGAAGCATGAAGGGCACACTAGGAGTATGGGCATACGAGATGCGCCAGATTGGCTCTAGTGCAAGTGGGAGACTGTTGGAATAGATGCCCTAGAGGCAATCTAGTTTAGTATGAATTGTTTGTGGCTAGAAATTCATTTATTATTTATTAGATATTTAATATAATGAAGTCCTTAGATTTACAATTGTGTTGTTTATCTTAAATATCCCTAGTCAAGTATAATGATTAATGGGACAATCATCTATAAGACTAGTATGGGGTTGGATTGATATGGAGATATCACTATCCAACACATAGGTGTGCATTAGGGAATGTTGCACTGGATTGACCCATCTCCGAGAAGGCTACATACACGTTATGTTGAGTCACAAGCGCTTCTCGCGGTGCAATGGTATTGTCATCCTTAGACTTGAAGTCACTAGATATTCTAGTTGTGGATTATTGTGATCTTGGTAGCGTTAAACGCTACACCGTAACTGAGTAGTTATAAAGGCGTGTACTGGATACAATAAGAAGCAAGCTTAGAGATCGTAGTGGACGTAGATAGAATTTTTCCCTCCCACATAACAGGAGCAATTATCCTAGGCCACTCGAGGGATAGTGCTTGTAGAATGTCTGGCCAGACTCAAATAAATCAATATGGGATATTGATGTTATTTGCACGAATAAGGCTATTCCCATGGATCGAGAAACTATGGATTGGATATACGAGTGTGACTTGTATGTCTCGTGTCCAATCCGGATATAGAGACAAAGGGATGAGACAATTACTTGTACAAAGGTTGTCAAGATGACTATTCTATTAGTTGGCTAGAATGGATGTTTTGCTAGAGACCGCTCCATATTAGCAAATAGTTGCTACCAAGTAGATAGAACCTATGGGGTCACACGCTATATAGAGTTGAACTAGGTTTGGGAATTAATTAATTGGATTAATTAATTAGAAGGATCACTTTGCAAACCCTTTCAAACTTAGTAGGGACTAATTTGCAAGGAAGGGACTAAATTGAATTCTAGTAGGACTAGAATAAGTCCTTTAGGTAGTTAACAAGGAGTTCTTGGACTATATAAAGGACCTTCCTTCCTTCCTTCCCACATAACTTATGCTCATTAGTGAACATAACAAAGAGTGGGAGAGAACAAAAGGAGAGAGACCAAGCAACAAGGAGGCCCGACCGCCCCTTGCCGCCGCCTCGTCCCCGTCGGCCAAAGGAGGCAGAGACCCTCCTTTTGGGTCTCGTTTTGCGTGATTTCTTCTTCCTCTTCCTCTTCTGGGCTAGCACCAAGGAGTTGGGAGATCTAGGATCAACTCTAGGCGTCGATCAACTATAGAGAACGTGACACAATTCGCGTTTGAAGTCATCAAGGAGAACCCAAAGGTGTGTTTATGATTTCTAACCCTTACCATCGTTATGTCTCTTGACTTGTGATCCTTGGAGGGTTTTGCATGGTTTTATGTTTGTTTATGCTTCCGTTGTGCAATCCATGAATCAAAACCCTACAGCATGGACCCCAAATTACACTCATACTGGCCCAACAATATCCAAGGATGACTCTTAACCCATCAATATGAACGTACCATTGGAATCTACAACTTTATGTAAATTACACTTAGGCCCCTAAAGTTTGCTAAAATTGCAAAAAGACCAGAACTATTAATTTGGTCACTCCCGAGTCAAATACTTCCTTCTTAAGGCTCCAAATATCCTTATAAGTCAGGTTTTAGGTCTCAAAACATTAACTTAGTCTCAAGTAGTTCAAGTGTGAAGTATTAATTAAATGCACGTAGGCCCCCGAAGTTTAGTAAAACTGCAAAAATGCACCAATGGTTGATTAGGTAAACTATAACCCCCGAACAACCTAATAAGACTCCAAATGCCCAAGTAGTTCACGTTTATAACTCCAAGACAAAGAATTCAACTTTACTCAGCTATTATGTTAAATTACAATTTTGCCCCTCTTACACCGTTCAATCTAGTCAGGGTTCCTAGAAAACAACTTGGTAAGATTCGACAATAAATTCATAATAGCAATATGAGCCACTTTGATCAAGGATTCGAAGGCCAGAATAGTCATTTTGACTGAAAAAGTTCAAGTTGCAGTTTAAGAGAAATCAGCACAATTGGCCAACTTCAAAGCTAATTTTCAGGATAACTCAGTAAGAATTTAGGAAATCTGAGTATTGTACTTTGAAGAGGGCAAAAAAAGGATTCCAAAACATGTCCAATTTCTTGAATACTCAAACTATTGATGGAGATACGACAACACAAAGTTGGACAAAAGTCGAACAATAATCTATACTTAACCAAATTTCTAGGATGTTGATAATTTCTAACTTTTTGTAGCAACTTTGAGCCAATAAACAAGCCATCTACAGGTTGTTATAGACCACATTATCGATTATTATTTGAAGTATTAAGATCAATGAACACACAGGAGGAGAAATCAGATCAATTCATGAATTGATGAGGGAGATACAAGATTTAGAAGTTGGGCTCTTAACACAGCTGAAGAACACAGTTATGTTCCAGCTCACTTTTCAGTAAGTTCAAGAGGAAATTAGATACATTTAGAGTGTGATCCAGACCAAGAGTTCAACATGAGAGTTGTAGCTGGTAGCCCCCAGTTTACACAGGTTCAAGAATAACCTAAAATCATCAAGTATCAAGAGAGTTACAGCCTCATGAACAGAGAGGTAAATCGTATCGGGAAAACGACGAGTTCATGAATCAATCAACACTCGATTAGGTTTCTGGGCATGTTTCATGATTCTAAATTGATTCTAGAACGTCCCAGGAGCATGCAGGTGAAATCAGGAGTGAAAACAACCCAGAAACAGAGGACTTACGTGCATTTTTGCTTCTTCGAGTTTTTCCGGCCATTCATGGCAGATTCCGACGAACAAGCGAACTAGTCCCAGCGATTTCCCATGTTTAAAGCTTTTTTCAGAGATTCAAATGATTCCTATGAAGCCTAAGCACCACAGGAAGGTGGAAGAATTCGAGAAAAGACCAAGGAGCAACACTTACCGCCGCTGCCACTACCCGGTAGCAGTTGTCGGCGAAGGAATGCCCTGATTCCGGCGAGTGTCTGATTCCGACGAAATAAAGCACAAATTTGGACTCCCTAGACTCCCCTTGACCTCGCGAATCACACAGAGGAGGTGAGAAGAGCTGAATCGCAACGTACCCAGAGAATTCAAGCAAAAACTAACTAGGGTTCTTGAGTGAACTTACCGAAATTCTCTCTGATTAAGGATCGCATCCACGCACGGATTGAGGGATTTTGGTCCTCGTGTCGTGGGCTTCTACCAGCAGTAGCAGAAACGTGAAAGAAGGAGTGGTGGCTGCTGGTGGTTGTGTTGGTGGTGGTGGTTGTATGGTGGAGAAGAAGAAGAAGATGATGAAAATGATGTTGATGATGTCTCTCTCTCTCTCTCTCTCTCTCTCTCTCTCTGCACAATCTAATGGTGGGTAAGGTGAATAACATGTTGCCACCTCACCTATAGAGGTGTCAAATTGGAGTAGACAAGTGGCAAGCATGCATGTGGGTGAAAGTGTAATTTTCTAAACTTTGGGGTATAAACTAGAATTAGAGCTTCTACTTAATTTATGAGAATTGCACAACCACCCCAAATATTTCTAGTACCTCAAAATCATTCGAACAACTTCCGAATATTGCTAACACTCCGAAATTCAAACTTTAAAGCCGTGACAAACTATTTACAAATTTTCCCCCAAAGTCTTGATATTGCACTAAGAATTCTCTCGGGAATTAGGGGTGTTACATATTCACCTGAGGCTTGCCTCACTATCAGATTTGACTCTCCCATCACTATCAGATTTTGCACATCTAAAAACTTGTCCGCGAGGAGGCCAACAATCAAAGCCTCATATTCAGCTTCATTGTATGTTACTGCAAAAGCGGGCTTGTTGGACATCTGGATAACTTTTCCATCAGGCCTATTCAGGACGATTCGAGTTCCTCATCTCGACCTTGTCAGCGATCCGTCAAAATGCAGCTTCCTGTACAGTGACTCCATCATGTAGACTTACGACCACTCGAGTTCTTCTTCCACTATAGGCTTGTAATTCTCATCTTGGAACTGTGCCAACAGATCCGCCACCGCCTGAGATTTAATGGCTTTTGGGCTCGCGCGTGTTATATCATACTTCGATATGGTCATGTACCATTTTTCCAATCTCCCACAGGGAGCAGAGTGTCCCAACAAATATCGAATGGGATCGCTTTTGGTCATGATCACAATTTTGTGGGAGGCGAAGTAATGCTATAACTTCTCTATGAAAAAAAATAAAGCAAGGCAATGGCGTTTAATATCTGTGTACCTGGACTCGGCAGACTGTACAACGCTAGATATGTAGTAGATTGGCATCTCCTATCCTTCAAATTCTTGAGCTAACAGTGCTCCGATGAACTTTTTTGTAGAAGTGAGGTACAAAAGCAGTGGAGATCCTAATTGAGGAGCGATCATGACCCGTGAAGATGTCAATAGTTGCTTCAGCTTCTCGAGCGCGATGTGGTGTTTTGGTGCCCAGGCATACGTTGCATTCTTCTTAAGTAGATTGCCAAAACAGAATGTCAATTCTACTATTGCTGGTATGAATCTTAGCAGATAAGAGAGCTTTCCCAAGAACGTCTTCAACGCACTCTGAGTCTGAGGCACTGGCAGGCTAGTAATAGCTGAGACTTTTGCGAGATCAGGCTCAATCCCATGTCGATGGATCACACACCCCAAGAACTTTCCTGAGGTAACCCCGAACGCGCACTTCATAGGGTTCATCTTCAGATGGAATTTTCGCACCTGTAAATTACCTTCTTCAAATCCTTCAAGTGTTCCAACTTGTGCCTCGATTTGATGACTAGGTCATCCACATTGAATTCCACCTCTTGATGCATCATATCATGAAAGAGTGCCATCATTGCATGTTGATAGGTCGCGTCTGCGTTTTTAAGGCCAAATGGCATAACCGTGTAGTGAAACACTCCCATGGGTGTGATGAAAGATGTCTTCCTTGCATCTTCAGGGTCCATCTTGATCTGATTGTAGACTTTGAATTCATCCATGAAGGTGAACATTTGATGTCCAATAGTGAGTCAATCAGCAGATCTATATTTGGCAAATCCTTTGGGCAGAAGCGGTTCAAATCCCTGAATTCATCCATGAAGGTGAACATTCGATGAACTTTTTATTTAGCATTTTAACTATCTCCTCCTTCATCTTGACATTGATCTATGGGCAAAAGTTTCTCGCACTCTGCTTCACTGGCTTCGATCCTGGGATAACATCCAACCTATGCATAGTAACCTCCTTATCCAAGCCCGGCATTTGATCGTAGTCCCATGCGAAGACATATTTATAATCTTTAAGCAGCTTCAGCAAACCTTGCTCTTCCTCAACATCGAGATCTGCGCTTAGGAAGACTAGTCTTTCTTCTCCTCTGTTGGGCTAAAGAATACTTCCTTCAATTCCTGCTTCTGGGGCTTTGGACGATCCTCCATGCATTCAGGAGCTTCTTTCAGCTCCTCCAGTGGTGCCTTCTCCCTATCTTTGTTTGGATCTTCTGTCAACTTGTTAATTTTTGCTCAGAGACACCTTCAACGGGAGGGGACGAAGACGACCCTGCGCACCTTCAGATGCGGTAACACTTCTTCCCATTGGCATAGAAACTGTTGATCTCCTTGCCTCCCTTGTTGTGCTCGACCACTCTCTTAAGGGTATAAACTTTCTTCTTCTGGTAAGTTACTTTCGGCATCTCTTCCTGTGAGGGTGGCTCTTTTTGAGGTTCTCTCATCACCATTACTCCTGTGTGTGGCTGTCCTTTGATATCCTCCCACCTGGGCAGAGCAGTGGGTTCGAATGGTGCTGGCATTTCCTCATCTGCCATCTCTGTGAACCATACTGCCACAGTTAAGTGTTCTTCATTAAGGTTGAACGGATTCACCGAAGCTGGTATATCCACCACCCTGTCTTTGTAGATGGCCTTCATCATTTGGTGGGCTGTGGATGGCACAGCAACAAAGCGATGAATCCACGCTCGACCGATGATCATATGGTAGGTGGTATTGGCATCAATGACATGAAACTTTGAAGAGCACTTGATTTGGATAATCTGGATCTCTAGGCGGATCCATCCAACAGTCATCCGCGAGTCGCTCCCAAAGCCCATCAGAGGCGACGGCCGCTTGGTAATCTTGCTCTCCAGGATACCTGCCAACTCAAGAGTGCTGAGTGGTATCACATTCGCTGCAGCTCCTCCATCGAAGAAAGCTCTCTTGAACTCAACCCCATTAACAACTTTTCCATTCGAAACCAGCAAAT